>CM033742.1:37562461-38162461 GCA_019671005.1 Hibiscus mutabilis
AAGTAAATCTAGGGGAACACGTCTTTGCAGTTTTTCAACGGAAGCTTCCACCGAAATTGAAGGACCAAGGTATGTTTGTAATTCCCTGTAAAATCGGTAAGGTGGGGGGGATTACGCGCGCAATGTGTGATTTAGGCGCATCTATAAATGTAATGCCTCTTTCTTTGTACAACTCACTTTCTGCTGAGCCTTTAAAGGATACGAAAGTGACGATCCAGCTAGCAGACCAGTCCGTGATATACCCAAAAGGACTCATTGAAAACGTTTTGGTGAAGGTAAACGAACTTATTTTTCTAGCATATTTTTATGTCATTGACATGGAAAATGACCGATTAAACACCTCTTCTGAAGTCCTTCTTGGTCGTCCCTTCCTTAGTACGGCAAATACAAAAACAGATGTAAGAAGTGGAATTCTTACAATGGAGTTTGATGGTGAGGTCGTTAAATTTGATGTATACAAAGCAATGCGACATCCAGATAATGTTGCTAGTATTAATTTTATCGATGTCATTGAACCTGCCGTTGAAGAGTTTATAGAAACTAACTTATCTGATAATGTGTGCAGGGAATTGGAAGGCTACGATAAAGAAATTAGAGAGTTAGAAAATATTTTTTCTGTTCATTATGATTTGCGCCTAACTCCTTCGAAAGCTAAAACGTTTCCTTCCATTTTGCAGGCACCAAATTTAGAATTAAAATTACCGTCGGATAAATTGAAGAGTAAATGAGATATCTTTTCAGAAAAAATGAAGGAACGCCACGGTCGTAAAATTTCTCATAGGGAAATTCTTAGTTGGATTAAGCGCGTGAATTGGAAGAAGTTTTTGTCGTAGTACTTGTAGTCTGAGTCAGGTCGTCGAGCTAACGACGTTAAATAAAGCGCTCTAATAGGAGGCAACCCATTTTTATTTTTATTATTTATTTTCTTAGTTTTATTTTTATTTTTCGTTTTATTTATACTTATTTTATTTTTCGTTTTATTTTAGGTACTGATAAGTGTTCAAAAGTACTATTTTTCTTACCCTTTTTACTCATATTATTGTTAGACTTAGGCTCATATTAGTTGCATAGTTAGCCATTCATGCATTAATCCATGTTTCCTTCAATCGTTGAGCTTGATTACATAACTTGGTGATTTTTGTGGAAATAGATGCTGCTTTGGTGTGTTTTTGTGTGTGTATGTGCAGGATCACTTGCCAAAGCAATGCCGAGCTAGTTGCTAGGGCAATGCATGAAGGAGACGCCGAGCCAGTTGCCATGGCATTTGTCGACAAAGACCAAAAGCAATATGGATGTCGAAATTCATGATTTTACAAGCCCAAGATGACATGGAGCAAGGTCCAAGCCCAAAGGAATTTGATTGCCATGCAGAGATTAAAGAAGAATTAAATTCCAAGAGGATAGGAGAAGTTCTAATAGGAATAAAATTATAATAAAGAATTATATTCTTTAAAGATAATTTAATTCCAACTCAAACTCCTACTCAAAGTAGGACTTTGGCCTAGCCCTATAAATATCAAGGAGATTTCGACAATCCAAGAGAGAGAACAAGAGTTAATTTCAACAACTCCAAGAGAGGAAGCAAGGGGAATTTTCGGCAAGCATCTAGGGCAAGGGATTTTCGACAAGCTTCATCTTTTCTTCCTTGTTCGATTGGGTTCATGCTAGGGATTGCTTATCTTGTGTTTCTTTGGAACCTAGCCATGAACTAAGTTTACTTGGCTATGGTTATTGTGTTTTGTGGTTGTGAGAAACTATTGGTTTTTGTTTAGGTAATAAGAGTTTGCACTTTTCTATTTCAAGGTTTATTCATTCTTGGTTCTTATTATTGTTTGCGAGTGAATTGGGAGAGGATCTCGTGATTTCATCCATTTATCTAATATCGGGAGAGTTAGATTCAAGAAACGAATGAGTATGATCTTTATTCAATCCAATGATGGTGAAGATTAATCCGGCTTAGGAATAAGTTAAGGATTTCAACGGCTAAGAGGAGCGCAAGATTGGTTGTTGTTCACCCTTGAATCACGCAGGGATGTATTATCAAGGCATGCACAAGTAGCTAGAGTTTCGACTTAGGGATAAGAAGAAACCATTGAAGAACGCTCCGCCGAACCTTGAAGTTGCTGCCCAGTCGCCCAAGTAGTTGCCCAACTAGTCGCCCAAGCAACCATCAATTAGTTGCCAAGGCAAACCTCACAGCAAGTCGCCACGGTAATCGAGTTGCCGTGCACTCTTTTACCAAGACAATCCAATCGGCTATCACACCTCAACTCACGATAACCTAGCCTATCTCTCTAAATTGAATTCATCTTTTCTTTTACTTAATTGCTTTCTAGATTAGTTATTAGTTAAAACTTCTATAATCCTTCACTTGTGTTTTTACTTTTACGATTGCAAGAGACTAGATTCTTGAAGTGGCACCAATCCCTGTGGAGAAGATATCTTTTATACTATAACTTGCGACGTGTATACTTGCACATTTGCGTAGCACTTATTACGCGCAACAAGTTTTTGGCGCCGTTGCCGGGGATTGGCAATAGCGACTTTGTTTTTACTTTCTTGCACTTTCTTTTTATTTTTTCTTGTTTAAAATTCAAAGGGCTAACAAACTTTGGTTTTCCATTGGTATATGACTGTAGGCGAGACCGACTTCACGAGAATATCCCTTTGATCCAAAAATCGAACGAACCTTACAAAGACTTAGACGAAGGATAAGAGAAGCAATGGCAAATCAAGACGGCAATATGAATCAAGATGTTCGAGTAGGAGGAGGAGTGATTCTTGCACGAAACAGAACTATTCGAGACTATCTTGAAGAAGATCTTGATGGACTTAACCCAGGAGTTGTCGCACCTGAAATTGAAGCCGACCACTTTGAGTTGAAACCGGTAATGTTTAATATGATCAACACAATAGGTCAATTTGGCGGCTCAAGAATCGAAGATGCACGACAACATCTGAAATCTTTCCTCGAGATTTGCAACTCGTTCAAGATACACGGAGTCACCCCGATGTCCTACGATTAAGATTATTCCCTATTCACCGAGGATAGGCGAAAGCATGGCTAAATAGCATTCTGCCGGATCCATAGCATCTTGGACTGATCTTTGTCGTGATTTCCTTGCTAGATTTAATCCTACAAATTTAATCGATAAGCTTCATAACGACATTACTTCTTTTCGCAGCAGGATGATGAATCCATGTACGAGGCTTGGGAGCGATATAGAGAACTTCTACACAAATGCCCTCTACACGGATTCCCGGTGTGGACTCAAGTAACAATGTTTTACAACGCCGTGAATACACCAACAAGGATGATGCTAGATGCCTCGGCAAACGGCATACTCCTAGATAAGTCGCCGGAAGAAGCAATGCAAATCTTAAACAGGCTGGCCAAGAATGACTATCAATTCCCATCTACTAGAAGAGGAGGAGTTAGACGCCAAGCCACAATACATGAACTAGGATCATCAGATTCAATTTCGGCACAATTGGCCGCTTTAACCAAGATGGTCCGAACATGAAAAACCAAACAACACACATGAAGTCAAGGTAATGGATTTTTTATGAGTTATGTGGCGATAACCATAATTCTTCCGAATGTATGCAGAATCCGAATCTAGCTTCTATGTGGGGAATTACAATCGAACAACAACATGATGTCAAATACATACAATCCAGCTTGGAAGAAGCACCTGAATTTTTCATGGAGTAATCCCAACAATGCTTTAAACGGAACAATCGAATGCACAAGCATCGGATTCCAGAGAATATGCCACGGCAACGGATGCCGCAAAGCAACAACCGAGCGACATCTAGTTCTTTGGAAAATTCTTAAATGCTTTTATGATGAAAACTGAATCTTATATGGTGAGAATAGTAATTTCATAAAAAGAACTGATGCTTTTATTAACAGACCGAGATGAGATTGCGAAACCAAGAGGCGGCAATCAAATCATTGGAAAATCAAGTCGACGGTTTGCTCAAAATTTGAACACTAGACCACAAGGAGGTTTACCTAGCGATACATCAAGTCGCGAGAGGAACGGCCATGAGCAATGTAAGGCGATCACCACTAGAAGTGGCCAACAACTTAGAGAGGTTCAAACCCGCTCGTCAAACAAAACTCCACAAAAAGATCAAGACGAACCTAGCGGCAAAGCCTCAGATGCCGAACCAGGAATTACCGCGGCAACCGACAATAAGCATGCCTCGGCAACCGACGATAAAGACGCCTCGGCAACTTGCGATAAGCATGCCTCGGCAACCCCAGTTGATAATGCCTCGGCAACTCTCGATGATCCCGGCAATGCCGTCAATCAGGTTTCAAACCAATGAAAGGATCGAAGATATCCGACTTCCACCACCATTCCCATAAAGGTTGAAGCGACAAAAGCAAGAATACCAATTCAAGAAGTTTCTTGATATCCTAAAGCAAGTCCACATCAACTTGCCACTGGTGGAAGCAATTGAACAAATGCCAAACTATGCCAAGTTTCTTAAAGACATTGTGTCCAAGAGAACAAGGCTAGAAGAGTTTGAAACTTGATTATCATGACGGAGGGATGCATGGCAATGTTGCACAATCGTATGCCACCTAAGTTGAAGGATCCTGGAAGTTTCACAATACCCTGTTCCATTGGAAATCACTATGTCGGGAAAGCATTATGCGACCTTGGGGCTAGCATAAACTTGATGCCTAAATTGGTTTTCCAGAAATTAGGAATCGGGAAGGCAAGACCTACAATGATTATATGCAGCTAGCCGACCAGATCCTATGTGCATCCAGAGGGAAAAATCGAAGACATATTGGTAAAAGTCGATAAATTTATTTTTCCCGCTGACTTTATTGTTTTGGATTGTGAAGCAGATGAGCATGCACCTATCATTCTCGGGAGACCATTCCTAGCGACAGGGAGAACCTTGATCGACGTTGAAAAGAGAGAACTCACAATGAGGGTGAATGACCAGCAGGTCAAACTAAATGTGTTCCAAACACTAAGGCATGCCGATGATCCAGAAGAATGCCAACTACTTCATGCCACGACTGAGTTTAACTTCGATGAGGAATTTAGTTGCCTCGGCAACTACATTGCTGACCAAGAGGAACATGAGGAGTATGAAGAACCGGTCGATGAGGAACAACAAGAAGAGGCAAATTGGCTAGTCAACCGACCAGGTACATACTTTGAACCACTGGACTACTCAGGTAAGGAAGGTAAGCTCGAAAAACCCTCTATCGAAAATCCACCAATTCTTGAGTTGAAACAATTGCCAGAGCAACTGAAATATGTATACTTAGGGACCGATAATACATTACCTGTAATTATTTCTTCTAAGTTACAGCCTGAGTAGGAAAAGAAGCTGATCAACATGTTGAAGCTACATAAAAAGGCAATAGGGTGGACAATTGCCGACTTGAAGGGAATTAGCCCGGCGGTGTGCATGCACAAGATCTTGTTGGAAGATGACCACAAACCTTCAATTGAGGCCCAGAGGAGACTGAATCATGCCATGAAAGGGGTTGTAATGAAAGAAATCATCAAGTGGCTTGACGCCGGCATTATATACCCTATCTCCGATAGTATGTGGGTAAGTCCGGTACAAGGTGTACCAAAAAAAGGAGGTATAACAGTGGTAAGCAATGAAAATAATGAACTTATCCCAACCAGGACTGTGACCGGTTGGAGGGTTTGTATGGACTATAGAAAGCTAAACAAAGCCACTAGGAAAGATCACTTCCCATTACCCTTTATTGATCAAATGCTTGACCGTCTTGCAGGTAAACCCTTTTATTGTTTTCTTGATGGTTATTCAGGTTACAATCAGATTGCCATAGCACCAGAAGATCAAGAAAAGACAACCTTCACATGCCCATACGGTACTTATGCCTTCCGAAGGATGCCGTTCGGATTATGTAACGCCCCGGCAACTTTCCAAAGATGCATGATGGCACTCTTTTCAGACATGGTCGAAGACTTCCTTGAGATCTTCATGGATGATTTCTCAGTTTTTGGTAATGACTTCGACGGCTGTCTCGGCAATTTAGAGAGGGTGTTAGCAAGATGCGAAGAAACGGACATAGTCCTCAATTGGGAGAAATGCCACTTTATGGTAGATGAAGGAATAGTGCTCGGCCACAAGATTTCATCCAAGGGAATTGAAGTAGACAAAGCCAAGGTGGACGTGATCGAGAGATTACCCCCACCAAATTCGGTTAAAGGAATTCGAAGTTTTCTCGGACATGCAGGTTTTTACAGGAGGTTCATTCATAATTTTTCTAAAATCACTAAACCTTTGTGTAATCTGCTTGAACAGGATAAAGTCTTCGATTTTGATGATTCTTGCACTCAAGCATTTGAAACACTAAAGAAAAAGCTTACCTCGGCACCCATTGTCGTTCCACCAGATTGGACGCTACCTTTTGAACTCATGTGTGATGCAAGTGATTTCGCGGTAGGAGCAGTCCTAGGCCAACGCACAGGTAAGACCTTCCATGTGATATACTACGCTAGTAAAACTCTTAATGATGCTCAAGTGAATTATACAACAACGGAGAAAGAGTTATTAGCTGTAGTTTTTCCATTTGACAAGTTCCGATCCTATTTAATTGGTACAAAGGTAATTGTTCATACGGACCATTCGGCAATCAAATACTTATTTGCTAAAAATGATGCTAAACCTCGTTTGATTCGTTGGATATTACTTTTACAAGAATTTGATATTGAAATTAAGGACAGGAAAAGAATAGAAAATCAAGTGGCCGATCACTTATCACGTTTGGAACGCAATAGGGAGAAGGACGCGGATCTAGAGATATGCGATGCATTCCCGGATGAACAAATTCTAATTGCCTCGGCAACCCTCAACGCCTCGGCAGCCCATGACGCCTCGGCAACCATGGATGCACACGCCTCGGCAACTCTCGATGCCGCAGCAGTCTTTGACGCACACGCCTCGGCAATTTTGGGAGCAGACACTACGGCAAAGACATGCCTCGGCAATACCGTACGCAGATTTAGTTAACTTCATTGTTTGTGGTATTTTTCCGTATGGCATTACTCACCAAGGGAAGAAGCGGTTCCGCCATGATGCTAAGCATTACTTTTGGGACGAGCCTCTTTTGTTTAAACAATGTGCAGATCAGGTTATACGCCGATGTGTCCCTGAAGAAGAGCAACAGAATGTACTCCGGCAATGCCATTCTTCATCCTATGGAGGACATTTTGGAGGAACTCGCATCATGGCCAAAGTCTTGCAATCCGGTTTGTATTGGCCAACATTGTACAAAGATGCCCAAGACTTTTACAAGCAATGTGATCGTTGCCAGAGGACGGGCAATATCTCTAGACGACATGAGATGCCACTCGAACATCATCGAGGTGGAACTGTTCGATGTATGGGGATCGATTTTATGGGACCTTTCCCATCTTCATTCGGCAACCTCTACATCTTACTCGCCGTCGACTATGTGTCTAAATGGGTAGAGGCAGCTGCAGTTCCCAACGACGATTCCAAGACCGTGCAACGATTCCGAGAAAAACATATTTATACGGTTTGGGATGCCGAGATCAATTATCAGCGATGGGGGCAAGCATTTTGACAACAGACTAATTGCCAAGATGTTGCAACGCTTCGGCATATCACACAAGATCGCCACGACATATCACCCACAAACCAACGGGCAAGCAGAAATTTCCAACCGAGAGTTGAAGGGAATACTCGAGAAAGTTGTAAACCCCTCAAGGAAGGATTGGTCATTAAGACTAGATGACGCACTTTGGGCATATCGCACTGCATTCAAAACACCATTAGGTATGTCCCCCTTCCGACTTGTCTATGGTAAAACATGTCATCTACCGGTGGAAATCGAGCACAAGGCGTATTGGGCAATCAAGACCGTGAATATGGATTGGGAAAGTGCCGGACAAAAGCGCTTGATGGATCTCAATGAGATAGAAGAATTTCGTGCACTCGCCTATAACAATGCACGAATCTACAAGGAGAAAACAAAGCGATGGCATGACAAGAAACTATTGCCACGGCAATTCACGCCAGGGCAACTAGTTCTCCTATTCAATTCTCGTCTAAAACTTTTCCCGGGAAAGCTGAAATCAAGATGGTCGGGACCATTTGAAGTCGTCAAACCATTCTCCCATGGCGCCGTGATAATCAAGTCCATCTCTGACAACCATGAATTCAAAGTTAATGGACAAAGATTGAAGCACTACAATGGTGCCCATGTGGAACGTAACAAGGAAGTGGTCAATTTAGGAGATGCATGGGCATGTTCTCCTTTCAGTATTTTATTTTTATTTTTATTTTTATTTTTATTTTCATTTTTATTTTTAGGAGATATTTTATTTTTTCTTCATTATCTTTAGTTTTCAGGTTTTCTTTGTTTTCTTTTTCACAACAAGACTCACAACTACTATGCTAAAAAAATTGATCACTAGAGGTGCCCGAAACTGGCTCTAGGAGGCGTTAAATTTTTTTTTTAACTAGAGGTGCCCGAAGCCGGCTCTAGTCGATTAAATTAACTTAAGAAAACTAAAAACAAAACACTAGAGGTGCCCGAAATTGGCTCTAGTTAAAACATGTTAAAAAAGAACCCAATAAAGTAATTTGAAAACCTATTGTTTGCATAGAATCCGAAAAATCAATTTGCACACAACTCCGCACACACTCACAAGCATTATAGTTTGATTCCGAGTAACTCCTCAGTTTTCTGAAAAATAAAAAGCCAATCATACTTTGTGCCCCGGTTCAGAGAATTGAAATCAAGTTCAAAGCTAAGTTTGTGAAAATTTGAAGTCTTGGCAGGTAATTATGAGTTTGCATTGCTTGAGGACAAGCAATAGTTCGAGTTTGGAGGTGTGATAAGTGTTCAAAAGTACAATTTTTCTTACCCTTTTTACTCATATTATTGTTAGACTTAGGCTCATATTAGTTGCATAGTTAGCCATTCATGCATTAATCCATGTTTCCTTCAATCGTTGAGCTTGATTACATAACTTGGTGATTTTTGTGGAAATAGATGCTGCTTTGGTGTGTTTTTGTGTGTGTATGTGCAGGATCACTTGCCAAAGCAATGCCGAGCTAGTTGCCAGGGCAATGCATGAAGGAGACGCCGAGCCAGTTGCCATGGCATTTGTCGACAAAGACCAAAAGCAATATGGATGTCGAAATTCATGATTTTACAAGCCCAAGATGACATGGAGCAAGGTCCAAGCCCAAAGGAATTTGATTGCCATGCAGAGATTAAAGAAGAATTAAATTCCAAGAGGATAGGAGAAGTTCTAATAGGAATAAAATTATAATAAAGAATTATATTCTTTAAAGATAATTTAATTCCAACTCAAACTCCTCCTCAAAGAAGGACTTCGGCCTAGCCCTATAAATATCAAGGAGATTTCGACAATCCAAGAGAGAGAACAAGAGTTAATTTCGACAACTCCAAGAGAGGAAGCAAGGGGAATTTTCGGCAAGCATCTAGGGCAAGGGATTTTCGACAAGCTTTATCTTTTCTTCCTTGTTCGATTGGGTTCATGCTAGGGATTGCTTATCTTGTGTTTCTTTGGAACCTAGCCATGAACTAAATTTACTTGGCTATGGTTATTGTGTTTTGTGGTTGTGAGAAACTATTGGTTTTTGTTTAGGTAATAAGAGTTTGCACTTTTCTATTTCAAGGTTTATTCATTCTTGGTTCTTATTATTGTTTGCGAGTGAATTGGGAGAGGATCTCGTGATTTCATCCATTTATCTAATATCGGGAGAGTTAGATTCAAGAAACGAATGAGTATGATCTTTATTCAATCCAATGATGGTGAAGATTAATCCGGCTTAGGAATAAGTTAAGGATTTCAACGGCTAAGAGGAGCGCAAGATTGGTTGTTGTTCACCCTTGATTCACGCATGGATGTATTATCAAGGCATGCACAAGTAGCTAGAGTTTCGACTTAGGGATAACGCTCCGCCGAACCTTGAAGTTGCTGCCCAGTCGCCCAAGTAGTTGCCCAACTAGTCGCCCAAGCAACCATCAATTAGTTGCCAAGGCAACCCCGTTGTGCAAGTCGCCACGGTAACTGAGTTGCCCGTGCACTCTTTTACCAAGACAATCCAATCGGCTATCACACCTCAACTCACGATAACCTAGCCTATCTCTCTAAATTGAATTCATCTTTTCTTTTACTTAATTGCTTTCTAGATTAGTTATTTGTTAAAACTTCTATAATCCTTCACTTGTGTTTTTACTTTTTACAGTGCAAGAGACTAGATTCTTGAAGTGGCACCAATCCCTGTGGAGACGATATCTTTTATACTATAACTTGCGACGTGTATACTTGCACATTTGCGTAGCACTTATTACGCGCAACAGGTACCCCAAATATTTTGAATCAAACTTTCATAAAGACTACGGTGAATTTGGTCGAACAAAGTATTATTTCCTGTCTATGGAAATACTTTATGTGTGGATCAGCAGTGTAGAAACCTTTATTTAATGGTGCATATTAGCTAAACCCTTGCTAATTTGGGTGCATGTTAGCCGAACCCAAAACACAACCATTCTACCCGCTCATTTCCTTATCCATATCTTTATTATAAAACCCACTTTTCTTTAAAATTTTAAACTCCATGGACCCTACACCTATTTGACCGTGTGCGTCATTTCACCAAAACTCAATTTAATTTTCATTTTCCCCTTATCTGTAATTTTAAACTTTCCCCCACCAATCTTTATTATTTTCCCCATATCCTTTATCCTTATTTTTAAACCTATCTTTTTCCTCTTCAATTTTAAAATTCAAATGTGGACCCCACACCCATTTGACCAACTTTTTATCTTTCCCTCTTTTCAAAACAAACTTTTAACGTGACCTAACACCATTTTTCTTAACTTTCAGCACATGTTAGCCGCACACCCATTCCCACCTCTCTACCCCCACCTTCGGTCAACACAATACCCCCAACCCCCTTCGACCTTGCCAACCTCTCTAGCCAACATGGTTCGAACCCGAGCCTTCGATCGATCCACCACCATCCATCGGCCATTCTCCCTCACGCTCGTTACAACACCACAGTGACGCCAACGTTTCCCAGTCACGGCGGAATCACCTTCCACACTCTCGGTAGCAACATGCACAACCGGCAACATCCTCCACTTCCTTCCGTTCTGCACCACAATCGCCACCAGCCGACAGCCTCTCCTCCGTACGAATCTGTTGTAGAAGCTACCCACGAGTCGAGTCCCGAACAGCCAACAATAGAAGATGACGTCACCTTGCGACATCTGATGACGACGACTCTTCTATTCGGGAGACTTAATCGCAGCCGTAACTAAACATGGGGAGTATCTCTATTCCCTCTATTGCACTTTATTTTTCCATAATGGGACATTATGATTAAGTGAGGGGTGGAATTAGAAATCAAATTGACTCTCACTTATGTTTTGCGATTGAAATTAAGTTGTTTCTTGATTAGAATTGTTGATGACCTTGGTTGCTAGTCTCTTGTTTGATTTAATTTCTTTGCATTTCTTTGTGAATTCAATCTTGTTCTTGTTGAATTTAGGATGCATGATAGCATGGCATGACTAATTTATGTAAATTTTTCTTGGTCGTTTCATGAATTTGTTGATTGAGTTGGATGCATGACTTAGTTCAATAGACCTTTCGTGTGAGTTTTGAGCCTAATGAGCATATATTTTTATTCTTGCTCTTTGTTTCAATTGAGTGTGCCAAACTAATTGATTGCGTTCTAGAACTTGTAACTCGATGCTTGTTGAGACTACACATTTTGATTATGATGCTCTAATATGATAGAGGCATTAGGATTAAACTAACTTCTCTTACCAAACAAAATAGCCTACCCTTTTATTTATTTTCCACTTAGTGAACCATTTTTGAGCCTTTAATCCTTTTCTTTGTTTACCATATCATTAAGCCAAGCCTATTTTATTTTTGTTTTCCTTTCAATTATTTTTGTCACCCTTTTCAGGACAAGTTGAGGTTATTCCAAAGCGGAAAAAGAGAGAAAAAAGTCAGATTCGATTCAGTTTGAAAAAAAAAACACTGTGAAGAAAAAATAAACAGTGCAGTTAGAAAAAAACTATGCAGAAAAATAAATCAGTGCAGTTTGGTTCGAACAGTGCAGGAAAATACAGCGCAGAAAAATTACAAAACCGTGCAGTGCAGTTGAATATACGATTTTGTTCGAACAGTGAAAAAAAAGCAGAAAAAAGCAAAAAAAAAGGGGACAGTTCGAATGAAAAAAAATGATTGATTTCTTCTCCTCTCTTTGAATAAATTCTTTGGAATAATTTTACTTGTCTTGACTTTTTAAACCTCATTTTCGGCCTTTTATCCTACCCGAACCTTAACCCCGTTACAACCCATTTTAAGTCATCTTGATTTTTGCATCATTTTTATATTAAGTAGTGGAGATTATATCGAGTTACAAGCCTATGGTAACGAGTTGATTAGTTTAGGCTTGAGCGATTCTCTTACCCGAAATATTTGAGCGAAATGAGTGAACCAATGTGAGGAGCTAAATCTTGTATTCTTTGAAATTAGTAGATGATTGAAATGCCTTGGTCGATTTACACTTAATTGATTATGCCATGATTGATTGATCTTGAATTTCAACATTTACTTGATTTAGTTTACTTTAACAATCTTGGAAATTCTTTGAAATTGGAGTTGGCAACTTAAGGTTCTTAGCATGATAATTGAGAAATGCTTGAGGACAAGCATTGAATAAGTGAGGGGGAATTTGATTAGTGCTTAAATTATGCATTATTCTATCTCTAATTACTCCTTGATTGATTGTTTTAAGTTGCTAATGTGGGCATTTTTTTTCATTTTCCATGCAGGATAGTAGATTCTAGGAATATTGCTTAAACTGCTGAAATTGTGTAATTTTTGATTTTCTGGATTCTTGGCTGGATCAGAGGGCATGAATCTTGGCATGAAAGTCTGACTGGACGCCACGTCAGCAACTTCTAGAAGATGTCACGTCAGCAGCAACGATAGCTTATCAGCCGCATATCAGATAACTTATCAGCCGGATTTTACATTCAAACTTTGGATTTATCTTTTGTAATTAATTTAAATAATTTAGGATTTATCTCTTATCTCTTTAGGGTTATTTTTAGGGTTTTAGGCTACTATAAATACCTCATTTAGGGCAAACTCAAATCATATCTCATATTCTTATTCTTAGCTTTGTTTTTACTTTTAAGGTTTTATAAAATTCTTTCTTTTCTTTACTTCTTGCTTTAAGTTTCTTTATTTATTTTTCTTTTATAATGCTAAGTATTATTTTTAACATAATCATACTTAGCAAAATTCTCCATAGCCAAGGGCTAAAGCAATGACTCAATTCCAACGTGAGGATTGAAAAGCACCTAAACTATTTCGGGTATCTCTCTTAGTTTTCTAAACTTAATTTCAAAATCAAAATGATTTCAAAACCAAAGATTGACGTTGTTTTGGTTAAATGTGCGGGAGGAAGGATCGGCTATTGAAGCATATTCAACTTCCTAGGAACACACTTAGCAAAATTGTTTGCTAAGAGGAAACTGAGATCAGAATCAGTTGTTATTGAAACGACATAGTCCGAGTCGGCTTTACTTAAACATTTTTGATCTACAACATTGTTGTTGATTAGATCAATTTCCAAAATCGATATCAAATATGGCACTTGGGTATTCGGTATACAAGGCACAATCACAAGGATTGATCCTTGAAGATGAGTAACCGACGTGAACCCCGAAGTGAAAAATCCTTTTTCCAATAATCTGAGGAAACTGAGTTAGAGCAAAAGCCCGAGGCTAATCTTTACCATATTTAATCCACATCCTAAATTTTGTCTACCATCTCTTATTATTTTTACTTAATTCACAAACCCTCACCATACTTAAATATTATTCAACTCTCTTCTTGGCTCACCGATTGAACAAACATAAATCAGGAAGTTCTCTTAATCCATGTGGGATCGACCCTACTTCTCTTTTACTACGTTTGAATTCCTTTATTTATTATTTGAGAAGAAGGAATTATTTTGACGCGAGAACGACACGTGTCATCCAACAAGAACTAGAATCATCCTCCACAGCCGAAACATACTTTAAGGACACCGACAACGAACAGATTCTAATGGCTGAAGAAGATCAAACCATTCGCCAACTTGTCGCGGCACCACATAACTAACAACCATTGTGCATTACGTTCCCGAATGGAGAAACACCATTCGCGCTTAAGATGGGCTTGATACATCTTTTACCCACCTATCATGGTTTGCCGAGCGAAAATCCGCATAAATATCTAAAAGAATTTCATATGGTTTGTTTTAGTACAAAACCACAGGGAGTATCTGAAGACCAAATTAAGCTCTGTGCTTTCCCTTTTTCCTTAGCCGATTTGGCTAAGGATTGGTTATTTGATTTACCGTCTAATTTGGTTTCTACATGGACTGATATGGCTCAACATTTTCTTGATAGGTTCTTCCCTGCAGCCAATGTGAGTGAACTAAGGCGAAGAATCTTGAGTATCCGACAAAAAGAAACTGAATCATTATATGACTATTGGAGAGATTCAAGAAATTATGTGCATATTGTCCACAGCACGGACTGTCGGAACAAACACTTCTCCAATACTTCTACGAAGGCCTACTCCCTATAGAGATGAAGATGGTCGACGCAGCAAATAGAGATGCACTTGTAAACGTGACTCTGAACGCGGCTAGAAATTTAATTTCTACTATGGTTGCTAACTCTCAACAATTTCGCCCTTCCAGTGAACCCTCTCGACGAGTTCATGAGGTAAGTACAGTTTCATTAGAAAATAAAACTGACAAGTTGGCTGAAATTGTTCAATCCCTTGTTGCAGATAAAAAAGTCACGACTAGACTTTGCGGGATATGCACGAGTCCAGAACATCCAACAGATTGCTGCCCGATGATACAAGAGGAATGCGCCGTACAAGTAAATGTAGTAGGTAATTTTCCAGGACCTCCCCAAAGGTCATACAACCCTCACGCCAACACCTATAATCCGGGATGGAAGGACCATCAAAACTTCAACTATGGACCCAATCCTAGATCAAATCAAGCTTATCAACCACCTGCACCACATCAATATCAACCGCAAAAATGGTCGTTGGAATCGATTGTTGAAAGGTTGGCGCTATCCCAAGAAAAGTTTCAACAAAGAACTGAAGCACACTTTCAAGAGATTGACAAACAGATGAGTCAATTAATGTTAGCGGTGATTCGTTTAGAATCCAAAGGGAAGCTACCATCGCAAACCGAGGCGAACCCACGATAAAATGTTAATGCAATCACCCTTCGGAGCGGCACTGTTATTGCACCACCAGTCCTAGAGGATGTTGCCGTAGAATCCCAAAAAGAAGATAAATTGAGAACCCAGAGGAAAAAGAAAGATGAACCGCAAACTCCTCCCATGCCATCTCCCTATGACGTCCCATCTCCCTTTCCTTCAAGGTTGGTTAAACGCGACAAACAAGCCGAGGAAAAAGAAATACTTGATATTTTTCGAAAGGTGGAGATAAACATGCCTCTTCTTGAGGTAATTCAAAAATTTCTAAGATACGCCAGATTCTTGAAAGACCTTTGCACAAATAAAAGAAGACTTACCAGCAATGAAAAGGTAAACTTGGGCGAAAACGTATTAGCTGTTTTCAACGCAGGCTTCCACCTAAACTAAAGGACCAATGTATGTTTGCTATTCCTTGTAAAATTGGTAAGGTGGGAATTAAACGTGCTATGTGTGATTTGGGTGCTTCCATAAATGTTATGCCGCTTTCCGTTTATAATTCACTTAGTGTAGAGCCTTTGAAGGAAACAAGAGTGACAATCCAGCTCGCCGATAGATCCGTCATTTATCCGAAAGGACTCCTTGAGAATGTGCTGGTTAAGGTAAATAATTTAATCTTTTCGGCGGATTTCTATGTCATCGACATGGAAAATGACCGAACCAATTCTTCCTCTGATATCATTCTTGGTTGCCCCTTTCTGAGCACGGCACATACTAAAATTAACGTTAGGAGTGGCATTCTTACCATGGAATTTGATGGTGAGGTTGTTAAGTTTGACATTTACAAAGCAATGCGATATCCAGATAATGTTGCTAGTATAAATTTTATTGATGTTATTAAGCCTGCCGTTGAAGAGTTTACGGAAACTAACTTATCCGATGATTTGTGCAAGAAATTAAGGAGTTGGAAAATATTTATTCTGAACCGCGTCTAACTCCTTTGAAAATTAAAGTGCTTGCTTCCATTTTGCAGGCACCAAATTTAGAGTTAAAATTACCGCCAGATAAATTGAAGAGTAAAAAAGATATTTTGTCAGAAAAATGAAGAAACTCCACGATCGTAAAATTTCTCATAGGGAAATTCTCAGTTGGATAAAGCGCCCGAATTTGAGGAAGTATTTGTCGCAGTGCCTGTAGTCTGAATCAGGTCATCGAGCTAAGTGACGTTAAATAAAACGCTAAATGAGAGCATCCCATTTTATTTTATTTTTAATTTCTATTCATTTTCAATTTTATTTTATTTAATTTGATCTCAAATTTATTTTATTTGAGTTTTCACATACCCCAAATATTTTGAATTGAACATGACGTAATTTCCAATTCATGGAAAAATTTTATGCTTAGATCTGCAGTGGAGAAATCATTTATAAAGTGGTGCACGTTAGCGAAACCCTTACCTCTCGGTGCATGTTAGCCAACCCCAACCCACCCGACACTTATCTTCACCCTTATTTTAAGCCATTTTCCTTTTTGTATTATTTTATCACTTCTTTTTCAAATTTTAAATACCCTGGGCCCCACACCATTTGACCAACCTTTTTCCTCATTCCTATACACTCACGTTATAACCTAAAAACCCACACCCCTATTTCATTTATTTCCCTAGTCGCATACCTATCATCCTCCCCATCACCTTCAGTCAACAAAAAAAAATCCAGCCCCTCCGAACCATGTTGGCAAGCTTGCCAGCTCCCTCAAACACTGGTAAACCTCGCTGGCCAGCGAGGATTTTATCTGGCACCTTTGCGGCCGTCATTAGAACGGGAAGTATTCTATTCCCTCTCTTTTGCTTTATTTTCTATAATTGGGACATTATGATTTAAGTGAGGGGTGAAAGTTGCATCAAATTTCACTTTGCTTATTCAATTGGTTGGGATTGAGTTTTTCTTGAATTGATGTATTGAAATTGATGGTTGCATATCTTATTTTCACCTTATTTTTTATTATTTTTTCTTGTGAATTTTAATCTCGTTTTTGTTAGAATTTAGGAAGCATGATGGCAATTGGCATGAATAATTTATTTTTCTTTAAAATTTTTGACATTCCATGCATTTGTTGGTTAAATTGATAGCATGACTTAGTGCAATTAACCTTTCATGTGAGTTTTGAGCCTAATGAGCATACATTTACTTTCTTGCTCTTTGTTAATTTTGAGTGTGCCGACTAATTCTTTGCATTCTAGAACTTGTAGCATAATACTTGTCGAGACTACACGATTGAATGTGATGCTTTAGTGTGATAGAGACATTAGGTTTTAACCCCTTTCTCTTCCCAAAAATGGCCTACTCTTTGTTTATTTACCCCTTAGATAACCAATTTTGAGCCTTATCCTTTTCTTTGATTTACCACATCTTTAACCCGAACCGATTTGTTGTTTTTCCCTCTTTTTGTCACCTTTTTTCAGGACAAAGTTAAGGTTATTTCGAAGTGAAAAAAGAGAGATTCGAAAAAAGTGCAGTTTGATTCGAACAGTGCAGAAAAAAATACAGTGCAGTTTGGTTCAAACAGTGCAGAAAAAATACAGTGCAGTTTGGTTCGAACAGTGCAGAAAAAGTACAGTGCAGAACAAGTCGAATAAACTGTTCGAACAGTAAAAAAATAGTTTGGTTCGAGTAGCAGCAAGAAAAAAAGAAAAAAAAGAATTTTGAAAGAAAAACAGAGAAAGAATGAGTGAATATGCTTTGATTGTTTGATTTCTTGTTTTCCTTTCTTTCATTTTTACTTCCCTTTGAGTAATTCTTTGGAATAGTTTTCTCTTTGTCTTGAATTTTTAAACCCGATCTTTGGCCTTTATCCTACCCGAACCTTAGCCCCATTACAACCTTTTTAAAAACCTCTTGATTATTGCATCATGTTCATACTTAGTAGTGGAGATTAGATTAAGTTACAAGCTTATGGTAATGCTTTGATTAGTTAGGTTTGAGCGATTCTTTTTAACCCGAAACACTTGAGCGGAATGAGTGAACCAATGTGAGGTACTAAGTCTTGCTTCTTTGAGATTAATGAATAATTGGAATGTCATGCTTTGCTATTACTTGCTTTTAATTGTGCCTTTAACTTGATTGCTCTTGAGTTTTATCAATTGTTATGATTTTGATTTGCTTGGAAGTCTTGGGAATTTTGTGAAATTGAGATGGCAACTTGAAATTCTTGATGCATCAATTGAGAAATGCTTGAGGACAAGCATTGAATAAGTGAGGGGAAATTTGATGAGTAGTTTAAATGATCATTTTTTCATCTTTAATTATGACTTTAAAGATTCGAATATGATACTGATCTGGGCTTTATTATGTGTTTTTCATGCAGACCTTTAATTTTGGAAAACATACTGAAAAGAGGCAAAAGTCTGCAAATTTTATATGGAGTCAAGGCTGGGCTAGTGGGCAAGAATCTGGGCATGAAAGGCTGACTGGACGCCATGTCAGCAATTCTAGAAGATGATGTCAGCAACGTCGAATAGCTTATCAAGCCGCGTTTTGATAGCTTATCAAACGAATTTAAAATTTAAACTTGGGATTATCTTTTGTTTAGGATTAAAATTTGAATTTTATTTTGAGATTTATCTTTTATCTTTTAGGGTTATTTTTAGGGTTTTAAGATACTATAAGTACCCCTATGGGGTAAGCTATCAATCATCTCTTGTTCTTGGTTTGTTTATTTTTTAAAGCTTTATAAATATCCTTTCTCTTACGTTATTCTTTTAAGTTCTTTTTCTTTATTTTAATGCTAAGTATGATTTCTTCCACAGTCATGCTTAGCTAAATTTACCATTAGTCGATAGCTAAGCGAAACCCAATTCATTTCGTGAGAAGTGCAAGAGCTCTTCATACCTTCAAACTTCTTTCTTGATTCTCGGCATTACTGGTTTGGCAATCGGCTTTTCCTTTAAACATCTCAACTCTTTCATTCCAAAAGCGCGTATTGGTTTGATCGACGTTTTTATCTACCGTTGGGGACAAGAGTAGGCTTGTAGCAAATTCAACTCCCTAAGAACAAACTTAGCGGCGGTCTGCTAAGGGAAATCAAGATCGGATACGATTCTCGTTGAGACAAAATTATCCGAGCACGGGCTTTTCCAGCACATAATACAACATTGACATTAGCATCGATTGCCGTCGTTAATCCAAAAAAGTGCTAAATTCTAAGGATTGACCTTGGAAAATTAGTTCACCATAGAGAAGAGCAAGTTACAAGGGTTGGGCTTTGTAGACTGTAACCGGCAAGAACTCGAAGTAAAATCTATTTTAGTGATCGAAATGAGTTGAGGCGACGCAAAGCTGGAGGCTATATATTATCATAATTACTTTCAACTATTTACTTTCCTTTATTTATCTTTTTCGTTTGCTTAGATTTATTCAACTCATTTCGCTAAACCCTTTTTTTACTTGTAAGTTTCTTGGTTAAAGATCGATTCAGACCAATATTAGAAACTCCTTAGCCCCTGCGGATCGACCATTCTTCTTTATACTACGCTTTTATTTATTCTAAGATTAAAGAATATTTTATTTGACAAATACGACGTTTTTCAGGAATCATAGGGATATAAATTTTGCAGGTGGTCTGCCTAGGGAACCTCGTGTTTTGCGGTGTCCCAGGCCCATTCCAAGCTGCCATCCGCCTCGACCTTGAATATCTTCGGCAAGCAAAGCTATAGGATCCATTGGCCAAACCGCAATGGCATTGGGAATATATGTGCAAATTCTGAAGATCCCCTATGATATGTATTGTTTGTGTTTTCAAAGCTACTTTGTTTGTTGGATCTTTATTACAAGAAAAAAAATCGACCGGATCGGGTGAAATTCTCATCCCTAGGCAATATGGACATCTTTGGTCATTAAGTCAATTAGTGAATCTCTATTTATATTGGTCACATCTTAGTAAAAATCGTGACAAATAATATTAGTCATAACTATGGCACAACGAGATAGGAATTAATAATAGTAATAATTTTAAGTTATTAGAGTTCACAAGTTCTATTTTATGATTTAAACTTTATTTAAAAAAAATTTTATTCGATTCGAGTTGCCAAGTTTATATACAAATTTAATTGTAATTATTTATAATATCATAGTACGTGTTGGTTTTAATTTAAACGATTTTCTCTAATCATATTATTTTTAAGGTTTGGAAGCCAAAGCCCCATGTTTGATGGAAGACAGCCAGATAGATGATTTAACAGTAAAGAAATGACAGTCAGAGTTGATGTATTAAATATTGCAGGAAGAACTGGACCAACAAGATTGTTAACTCCCAAACTCAAGAATTCCAGATTCTTTAGGTTGCCAATCTGTTGTGGGATTGTACCTGCCATTAATCTAATTTATTAATAAAAAAACTGGTCTATTTGTGTAAAAGAATTACAGATTAAGGAAAATAAATTGAAAGCAAATTAGTTCTCTTTTATTCATTTACCTGCGAAGTTGTTATGAGAACAATCAAACTCCCTAAGAAGAGTTAGATTCACAATTTTAGACAATAAATTAAATAAAAGTGGTTAGTATGTATCACCTTGAAGTGGTTCTGACTAATTCGATAATTTCAGTAGTTGCAAATTCGATAATTTGACCGGTAATCTGCCATGAAATCTATTATCTCTAACAGAAAGAAGAGAAAGGAATGATAAATTTCCTAAGTGGGGTGGGAGGCTGCCCACGAGTTCGAATCCGTGAGGTGCTTTCTACTATATAAAATCCTAAGATTTTAAAATTAAAATGAACAATTATATATTACCAATTGAGTGCAAGTCTTCAGGCCTTGCCCCTGTAATAAAGGCCTCTAGGCCCATTTGGGCTTCTCTTTTTGTTTTATAATCTTTACTGGTTCAAAACATCTCCTTAAATTTAGGGGTGGAAATCGAGTGGCGGGTACATTTTTATATTCTCCATTTTGTCTCTAACATTTACGGTTACGGTTTCAGAAATTCTCATTAAATATTTCAGAGATTGTTTGTCATCATATCCTCTCTGCGCGGATCCTCGCGGATTTCGAAAAATCTTCATCCTAAAAATTTAAACAAAATTACTATTTTACTGACCAAAATAAATGGCAAATTCAGTTTAAAATATAAAGTTTGAATACTTCGATTGGAAGCAGTTACAAAATGATGAATACTGAAAGGTGTTGTGTTGGGGAAGATTTAGACAATGATTTTAGCTTATGTCTAAAAACTAAGATAGAAACATGTTGAGAAATTTGAGTGTGGTAGGTTTGAGAGAAAGTTGAAGGAATAATAATATGGTTAGAGTTTTTTATTAAGATATATATTAGGGGTATATAGATAATTAAGTATATATATATTTTTAAAATTTTAGTAAATATCGGGATCATTACGGATAACTTTTGGGATCCCACGGTTATTTATACGTTTACGATTCGGTTATCCTCATGGTTCGGATATAACAATCCCATCCCCATCCATTTGAGCTTCGGTGATAAAACTTTCTCATCTCTGTCCCTATGGGTGAAGATTTCGGCTATTCCCATCCTATCGGTTCAGATCCTCATGGTTTTCGAATATTCCCCGCCCAATTCTCACCCTACTTGAATTGTTCATTTTGGAACATTGGACGGGATTGGTGGAAAAGTGTGGAAAATATAAGAATTTCTGATGCAAAGGGGTTGAGACAAGACGACCCTTTATCCCTTTTTGTTCATAGTGGTTATTGGAAGCCCTCCACCTACTGTTACTTAGAACAGAAGAAGTTGGTGTGATGGAAGGCATTAAGATTATAATACCAAACTAGTTAATACCAAACTAGTCATAACTATGGCGCAACAAGATAGGAATTAATGATAATAATAATAATTTCGAGTTCACAAGTTCTATTTTATGATTCAAACGTTATTTGAATTTTTTTCGATTCGAGTTTATAAAATTCGAGTCGAGTCGAGTTGTCAAGTTTCTATACAAATTTAATTGTAATTATTTATAATGTTATAGTACTTGTTGGTTTTAATTTAAACGATTTTCTCTAATCATATTATTTTCGAGGTTTGGAAGCCAAAGCCCCATGTTTGATGGAAGACGGCCAGATAGCTGATTTAACAGTAAAGAAATGACAGTCAGAGTTGATGTATTAAATATTGCAGGAGGAATTGGACCAACAAGAATTCCAGATTCTTTAGCTTGCCAATCTGTTGTGGGATTGTACCTGCCATTAATCTAATTTATTAATAAAAAACTAGTCTATTTGTGTAAAAGAATTAGTACAAATTAAGGAAAATAAACTGAGAGAAAATTATTTCTCTTTTATTCATTTACCTGTTATGGGAACAATCAAAGTCCCTAAGAAGAGTTAGATTCACAATCTGTTCTGGAATTTCACCTGCAATGATAAAATTCAGAATTCTTTCACAAAGTTTGACGATAAATTAAATAAAAGTGGTTAGTTTATATTACCTTGAAAGTGGTTCTGACCAATAGAGAAGAATTGAAGCATGCTCAAATTCCCAATTTCTACAGGTAGATTTCCCTCCAATTGGTTAAGTGATAAGAATAAACTTTCTTTCTGCATTTGAATAAACTGAGTGGAATACTACCAGAAAGCATGTTAGCACTCAAGTTGAAATTGATGAAACATATCCTTTGGAATTTGGCCAGTGAGATTATTGAAGTTGAAATCGATGAATTCGAGCGAAACCAAATCGAGTGGAACAGAGGGTATGGAACCGGTGAGCATATTACTACCAAGATCAATAATTTGCAACGAAGATATATTGAGGACAGAGGAGGGTATTGAACCTGAAAGCTGGTTTCCATACAAACTCAACTCCTCTAGTTTTGATAACACCTTCGAAGTTGTTATAGTACGACCGCAGCTCCCGAAGTTCAGTTAATGATCCCAACCATGACGGAATTTCTCCACTGAAGCTGTTGTTACCAAAGTCCATATATTCCAGTCGTTGCAAATTCGATAATTTGACCGGTAATCTGCCATGAAATCTATTCTCTCTGACAGAAAGAAGAGAAAGGAATGATAAATTTCCTAAGTAGGGTGGGAGGCTGCCCACGAGTTCGAATCCGTGAGGTGCTTTCTACTATATAAAATCCTAAGATTTTAAAATTAAAATGAACAATTATATATTACCAATTGAGTGCAGGTCTTCAGGCCTTGCCCCTGTAATAAAGGCCTCTAGGCCCATTTGGGCTTCTCTTTTTGTTTTATAATCTTTACTGGTTTAAAACATTGTTAGTCTCTTAAATTTAGGGGTGGAAATCGAGTAGGGCAGGTATAGCTTTGTATTTTTTATTTTGTTTCTAATATTTGTAGTTACGGTTTCGAGAATTCTCATTAAATATTTTGGGGATTTTTCGTCCCTATACTATCCCTGCGCGGATCCCCGCGGATTTCGGACAATTCTCATCCCAAAAACTTAAACAAAATTACTATTTCACTGACCCAAATAAATGGCGAATTCAGTTCAAAATATAAAGTTTGAATATTTCGATTGGAAGCAGTTACGAGATGATGAAGACTAAAAGGGTGTTGTGTTGGGGGAAGATTTAAACAATAGTTTTAGCTTACATCTAAAAACTAAGATAGAAACGTGTTGAGAAATTTGAGTGTGACTAAGTTTGAGAGAAAGTTGAAGGATAATAATATAGTTAGAGTTTTTTATTAAGATATATATTAAGTGTATATAGATAATTAAGTATATATTTTTAAAAATTTAGTAAAATATCAGGATATATTTTTTGGGATCCATGGTTATTTATATGTTTATTCGGTTATTCACACGGTTCGGATATAACAATCCACTTATCATCCCATCTCCATCCCATGGGTGAAGATTTCGGTTATTCCCCGTCCTATCGGTTCATGTCCTCATAGTTTTCGGATATTCCCCACCCAATTCCCACCCCACTTAAATTGTTCATTTTGGAACATTGGGACGGGATTGGTGGAAAAGTGAGGAAAATATAAGAATTTCTGATGCAAAGGGGTTGAGGCAAGACGATCCTCTATCCCTTTTTGTTCATAATGGTTATGGAAGCCCTCCACCTACTGTTACTTAGAACAGGAAAATATAAGAATTTCTGCGCTACCAATGCATTACATTTTTGAAGTTCTTAAAACAGTGGTGGAAAAATTGAAAAAAAAAATAGGAGGAGCTTTCATTGGGGCTATGCCAATGGTGAGAGTGAAATGGCTCGGATTAATTGCGGGCGATTGTGTCTTCCGAAAAGAATGGTGGAGCAGGGATAATTAGAACTATATTCTTAGGGCCAGAGTCGTGTCTGGGTACTGCTTATGCAGAAGTTATAGCAATCAAGACGGCGCTGGAAGTGTTTTCAGAAGCAAATCTGTTTTAATCGTGGAGTCGGATTCACAGGTAAGCTTTTTTTTTTACACGCTACAAAAATTGATTGAGTCACGTCATTATTTTTTAAGGAAAGCCTTCCACGGGCTAAAGTGATAACAAATTAAAACTTGAGCGATCAAACCGACTAACAAATAGTAAAAGAGTTGAAATGAGAGTTTCACTAATAAAAATCTTAATTGAATGGTCACACTATTTTATTGTTAATAGTAAAGACCATAAAAATCAAAACTCTGAAATTTCTTAGAACATGCAATGAGGTGATTTTTATTTTTAATGTTTCGGTGCTTCCCCCTTGTCCTTACAATAGCTCTCAGCATCAATTTTTTTACTGTGACAAGGAAGGTTGGTGAGTCAATTTAGATACACAGACTTTGATTTATTTTATTACTGACATATATTACTAATAATTTGAATTTTCTTCACCCCAAGTCGGAGAATATAAAGTAATGAAAATGTAATTAGTTCTGCCATGGAAATTTCTACAGTCATTCCTTTTGTCAATTTTGCAGGTTTTTATAAATTTGAACAAGTGACTTGTAAACCTGGAAATATTGGCCTACAAATAGCAGTGGAGAGGGAGGGTATGCTTAACCCAAACAACAAAGTGATTAGAAATAAATAAATCCAAAATGAAAGGGGCATTCTTTGTAATACTATGCATTCTCCTGGCTTCCACTCTTTTCATCCGCACTTTCAGCATGGCTCGAGGAAGGCAGCTCCAGGGTCGTAAGTAAAACCAACAGCTCCAGGGTATGCATAGTCCGATTACAGTAAAATGGCTTCTCAACGCACATGGAAACGAAAAGAAGTTGGGTGCTTTGTGTTCATTATGATCCAATTACCTTGAATGTTGTGGGAAAGCAAAGCTGTAGAATCCATTGGCCAAACTGCAATAGGAATGTATATGGAATTTCTGAAGATCCCCTAAGATATGTGTTGTTAGTGTTACCAAGGCTACTTTGTTTGTTAGGTGTAGTCATACTTCCATCGCACAGCGAAAAGTTCTATTATAACATGCTTACATACTCTGTATACGATTACCAAAACTATACACATCACCTTTTATAGAAACAATTCCTTTTGAACCATACTCTGTATATGAATTTGTAAGAAAAAGTTTATCAGTATTCAATAATGTTGTGTGATAATAAAATAGATAAGTTTTCTTCTTCTTATTTTTAAACAATGAAGATGCAAGCAGTTGAACAGGGGCTGATTCTAGCAGAATAGTAGAGGATTTACCGTTGATGGTGCTGGTAAGTCTGTTGTTGATTCTGCCATGATGGCTGAGATTAAAGCAGTTGAACAGGGGCTGATTCTAGCAGAAAACAGTAAATATGAGGAAGTCATTTTGGAAGCTGATTCTTTAGAAGTTTTCTCTAGTCTTACTAGGTTAGATGGAGAATTATGCCTGCGGTTTTTGATATTAAACAAATGTTGCACAAGATACCTGAGGTGAAGATTAGATTGATTCATAGACAAGCCGATTCAAGAAGGGTTTGTGTCTTAGTGACTGCTTCCCTTAAACCTTCAACCTCCTTGGTGCATATTCTAAGCTGAGCAGGAAGGAGTTGCTATTTGCATAATTCTCTATATCCTATTCCTTGTCACTTTATATTTTGTGTTGAGTACTAATGGACTGATTGTCTTTTGGCCAAAACAGAAGAAATATAATTCACAAATTGCTTGGAAAATAAGTTGAAGTATGACCATAAAATACTTATCAAATACATTGCTTGAAAATAAGACAGACCCTTAAAATGACTAGCAGACAGTACTTGTATTTTGTAATTAAAATAACAAATGCCTTGCCATCAAACTCGCTCCACCATATCCTTCAATAAGTTGGCTTTGATCTTTTCTAGCTTTGTCACAACTTCTTTCATATCAGGCCTTTCATTTGGTATCTCTACTGAACACTCTAAGGCAACTTGCAAAACAGATAATGCAAAATTATTGGCTGCCAAATGTTTCCTCCCGGTAGTGATTAACAAATTGGTGTCTCCAACTTGGTTTAGCATAGATGGTAACGTCTCTATCACAAAACTCCGCAAGCTCATTTCTTCAGAAAACATTTCATCTGTAGGCTTCTTTCTCATGATTGTTTCCATAGTAAGAATACCGAAACTATACACATCACCTTTTGTAGAAACAATTCCTTCCGATCCATACTCTGTATATGAATATATAAAAAAATATATATATCAGTATATGATAGTTTCCATAGGTTGCATTTCCTTTATTAGAAAGGAAAACTTAAAGAGTAAAATTAGAAGCATCACCTGGTGCCATGTATCCGAACGTTGCAAGGGTTTTGGTTTGGATCATTGAATCCACTTCACATAAGAGTTTTGCGATTCCAAAATCACTCAAATGCGCAACCATATATTCATCTAATAGAACATTGCTAGGCTTTAAATCACAATGAACCATGGGTGTTGTATGACCGTGATGGAGATATTCCAGAGCAGATGCAACATCAATCAGTATGTTCAGCCTTTGCAGGATATCCAAAAAATGATTGTTGGAATACAACCATTCATCAAGGCTCCCATTAGGCATAAACTCCAGCACCAAGGCTCTGAAATCTTGATTATTAGAGTAGCTACTGATGATTCTGGTTAAATTTCGGTGACGAGTGTTGCGAAAAACTTCAAATTCAACATCAAAGCTCTTAAAGGCTCCATTTAACTCTAATTTGAAGACCTTTACCGCAAATGTCATTCCATCTGGGAGAATCCCTTGATATACTGAACCATAGCTTCCGCTACCAAGCAATCTGCTATCACTGAATCCATTGGTAGCTTGATGAAGCTCTTGGTATGAAAATCGTCTCCACATTCCTAGAGATATCATGTCTTCTTGAGTCTCCAATGTTTCTTTCTTCATCCTACTTCGAAAGAAGATGATAACTAGAGCCACCACCAAAATTGAAGAGACAATGGGCACTACTATATATGTTACGAGTTTAGTTCTTGCCTTGGAATTTCTAAGAGATTTAGTTTTGCAGCTTGGAACATGAAGTTGAGCTGCACCACACAATGCTTCATTCCCCTTAAATGATTCAGTTGAGTAGTTTCCGAACAATCCTCCATCAGGAATTTCTCCTTGAAGTCTATTGAAAGAGACATTGAAATATTTGAGGAAACGAAGTTTCTCTAAGGACTTGGGAATCTCTCCGGATAGATTATTTCTCGATAAATCCAAGGATTCCAAGCTCAACAAGTCACCGAATGAATCAGGAATAGAACCTGTGATTCTATTATTAGATAAGGAAAAATAAGTGAGGTCTTTGAGATCAACAACCCCAATTGGAATTTCATCAGAGAACTGATTGTTTGAAAAATCGATACTAGTCATAGCTTTCCACTTTCCAATATCAATTGGCAGAGGACCACTTAGAGAATTTGAAGACAAGTTCAGGATCAGCAGATCGTGCCCTGTCCAGGTTGAAGGTATCGAAGAAGAAAACATATTGGATCCAAGGAGTAGTTGCCTCAAAGAAATGAGATTACCCAAGCAAGCAGGAATCGTTCCAGACAATATGTTGTTCGTCAAGACCAAGAATCCTAACTTGTTTAGATGACATAACTCAGACGGGATCGGTCCTTCTAACTTATTGTCCCCAAGAGAAAGACTTTGCAACTCTTTTAATCCTCCCATTGTTGTAGGAATCATTCCTGTCAACTCATTGTCATCGAGCTTTATGTCTATCAAGTGACTTAAGTTGCCAAATTCACTCGGGATGCTACCGTTAATGTTGCACCTAGAAGCAGAGAATCTCTGAAGAGAATCTGAAAAATTTACTACCAAACCTCCACTGATCAATATGTTGTCGCTGAAGTCCAAGATTTTCAGGCTTCTACAATTTGTCAAAGAGGAAAGAAAGCTCATTCTTGTGGAGGTTAGATTATTAACATTCAAGTTGAGCCTCGCTAAATTTCTTAGATTACCAAGAGTGTCAGGAACAGATCCTGAAAAGCAATTATACGACATGTCCAGTAGAGTAAGCTGAGACAGGTTGGAAATAGACATTGGGATGGAACCAACGAGTTGGTTATTCCCAAGATATAATTCCTTCAAGTTTGGAAGCGAAAGCCCCATGTTTGATGGAAGACTGCCAGAGAGCTGGTCACTTTCAAAAGAAATGATAGAGAGAGTGGTTATATTAAATATTGCAGGAGGAATTGAACCAACAAGATTGTTATCTCCCAAACTCAAGAATTCTAGATTCTTTAGGCTGCCAATCTGTGGTGGTATTGTACCTGTGAAGTTATTACGGGAACAATCAAAGCGTTTGAGAAGAGTGAGATTCCCAATCTGCTCTGGAATTTCACCTGAAACGAATGAATTCAGACATCAAATGGTTGAAAAATGTGAACACTTGAAAAGCTTTAAAAAGTGGTTGGTTTTCATTACCTTCAAACTGGTTCCCACCGATGTAGAAGAAATGAAGCTTGTTTAAATTCCCAATTTCTACCGGTAGACTCCCCTCCAATTGGTTTAGCGATAAGGATAAAAATCGTAACCCTCTGCATTTGAATAAACTGTCTGGAATTTTACCGGAAAACATGTTAGCACTCAAGGACAATTCTTTCAAATTTGGAAGACGATCGAACATATCGTTCCGTATGTGACCAGTGAGATTGTTGTAGGTGAAATGGATGGATTCTAAAGCAAGCAAATCATGTGGAATGGGGGGAATGGAACCGTAGAGCATATTACGTGCAAGATGAATCACTTGCAACGAAGATATATTGAAGATGGAGGAGGGAATTGGACCTGAAAGCTGGTTTTCATACAAGATCAACAGCTCTAGCTTTGACAAATAGCCTAAAGAGAATGGAATAACACCATTGAAGTTGTTATGGTACAAACGCAACTCCCGAAGTTCAGTTAATGATCCTAACCATGATGGGATTTCTCCATTGAAGCTGTTGTTACCAAAGTCTATATGTTTCAGCCGTTGCAAATTCGATAATTCGACCGGTAATCCGCCATGAAAGCTATTGTTCGTGATGTACAGAAGAGAAAGGAATGATAAATTTCCTAAGTGGGGTGGGAGGGTGCCCACGAGTTCTAATCCGGAAAGGTTTAGAGCCGTGACTCTGCGGTGTTCGAATCCGCAACTGACACCAAACCAATTGCAAACAGGGATAGAAGTTGACCAATTGGTTGCCAATACATTATCAGGATCGTGGATAACATCTTTCAATGCAAGAAGGGCGGATTGGTCTGTAAGTATGGTGGTTGATTTCACAGAGAAAGTAGACATAAAAAAATGGATGATTGCAAGAAGAGCTAAATTGAGGCAAATATTGGCCATTTGATTGTGCGTGTTGAATCAATGGAAATGGATCGTGTCAAGCATTGCAGCTGAAGTCCATTGTTTTTTATATATATATATAAATAAATAGAAAGGTACAAGATTGATCCTTAATTAGAACAATCATCATGTGAAATGGTTAAAACTGCATTTGACGGAAAGTTGGAAATCCAGACACTCTGAATCATTTGTCTTGTACATGTTTCGTCATCGGCCAATTTATTGCCTTCTCGTAGGACATGTGATATCTGAACCTCACAATTACGATCGAGTATCTCATATATGCGGTAAACTAGGGTCGAGGGAGCCACTGATCTATCTTGCTCTAAAAGCAAGCGTGAAGCATACATGCTATCAAACGCCGAACATACTCAGTCTCCACAACTCAGTCTCCAATGCCGAACATACTCAATATCTAAAATGGCTCCTCTAGTTTAGTCAATCACTTTGATCCTTTTTACTACTTTTTCAGTCAGATTGATTTGTAAACTTTCAATTTGTTATAAATTTATCCCTTTGATATTTTTACTTGAAAACATATCACGTGACCCAACCAGATTCTATTGCATGTAATAAATATTTTTTATAATTTTCTTTTTACGCGTGACAAAATTTGATTGGGCCACGCCATTATTTTTTAAGGGAAACCATCCATGGACTAAAATACTAACAGACTGAAACTTGAAGGGCCAAATTGACTGTAAAAATAATAAATGGGTCAACGTAAGAATTTCAGTAAAATAAAAGGTCCTAAAATGGATATTAAGCTTTAATTGGATGATCACACTATACCATAAAAATCAAAGTAAACCCTGAAATTCTTGCAATGAGATTGAATTTTTTTATTGTTTCGGTGCTTTTTTCCCTGGTCCTAACAACTGCTCTCAACATCACACAACCATAACAAAACTTTTGAAAAACTTGATTAACCCACATCCCCAAATGGCTCCCAGGCATCGAGTGGCCATGTAAAATATATTTCCGGGTTTGACAATCTTGTTGACTGGAGAAGATGTCGGAGACAACATCAAATGACAGCTGAATGTGGCGGTGGCAGCAAGACTAGGGTTTGTGTTAGAGAATGATCAAATTGATAGGATTTCTAAAAAATAAGTGTTAATTTATTGAATTAATTCAAATTATGACCTGATAAAATGTAGGAGTAAAAGTTCTGGAGAGTAAAACTGTTCCATATCGTGGCATAGCCGATGTTTTGAGTTGATTTTTTTTTGTTCAATCAAAATAAGTTTTATTAATAAATAATAATAAAAAGTCCTCAAACAAATACGAAATAGAAGGAAAAACATTGAGCACGTGAGTTCAAACCTATCAACACAAAAGAAAAGAAAAGTCGAAACACGAAACAACGAACAGCCGACACGGCTCATGGAAGTGTGAACAAACTCAACTCAAAACGACGACTATGCCTATGCTCATTGGTCAACCAAAGAATCAACACACGCAACAGCAGCAGAGCAGAGCAGAGCAGACACCTCAGATTCAAAACCTACAAACGTGATGACCCTTCCAACTTGATGAACCCATATCCCTTAAGCTCAAAACTTCAAACACATGATCTAAAATAAGAGGATGAGTCTAAAACACAACTGGTTAATATAAGGTTAAAAAAGGTTAAAATTATTTGTACCCGAAATACTTATCAAGTGCACAATTTTTTTAGAGTCAACTGGGTAATATTTTATGTTGGAATTGAAAATATTATGTTCTCCATGACTAATCATGTAAATTGCATAACTATTATGGTTTACATCCTAAAAAGTTATTTATGTAGCATTCTCAATTGTAACATAAATTATTACTAATTGTGTAACTTTTTACTGTAAACAGATGGAGTAACATTTTAGGTTAACAGCCGCTGCAATGTAACATTTTCAATTGTAACCGTAATTATTACCAATTGTATAACTTTTTAAAGTAGACAGAGTAACATTTTAGATTAAATTTTATTTGCAAACTAGTCTTAAGTTATGGTGCCGTACAACAAAACTACCGATACTTAGATCAGAAACTGCAACACATCAAATACTATCACAAACGCAATTCCATAAACATTCTCAAGCTGCTTGCCTGGAATCTGGATCAGGGACGGACTTAGAGGGTGCTGGGAGGCAGATGTACCCCCTAAAATTGTAAGTTTCCCTATATTTTATATATTTCCTTTGTATTTTCTATTGATAATCTAATTTTGCATTCCCTAAACTCTTGTAATTTTGCACCTCCTACATTTTTAATATAACTTCCTGATAGTTTGCACCCCCTTACATAAAATCCTGAGTCCGTCCCTGATCAGGATAGCATCCACGTTGAGGATAAGGGAGATAATCCGCTCAGAGAAGCCTGGCTCTCCTTAAAAGATTTACTGTCACGGTTGCGAACTGTTATAAAGTTACATTAGAAATGTAAAGGGTGCAAAATTACAAAATTTTAGGAGTGTTAAATCAAATAATCAATAAAAAATACAAAAAATACCTAAACTATACGAGAATTTAAAATTTTCAGTGGGTGCGATTGTCCCCTACAGGCTCCAGCATCCCTTCGGTCCATCATGTTCACGAACAATGTGATTGTGATAAAATCTAATATTTGTTTTTGGTGTGAATCACATGTGTCCTCTGCCTATCCATTTAACAATGTAAGTAGAGACTAATCTCGTCGAATCATGTAAGACCATAAAAACACCATTTCTGTTGAGAAATGATCAAAATATCATTTCTTTTAAATTATAATTGGCATTATTATAGTGATCCTTTCATTTTTTTTCATGTTTTTATTTATTCGTTTTTTAAATAAAATAATTAAAAAAATATATGATCAAGGATCGGATACATGTCTAATAAGATTTTTAAAATGTATATATGATTTTTTAGGTAAAATGTTTCCGTTCATCATCTACACCGTGAGTATGATAAAATTTATGTACTCCTATTAAAGTCATACGTTTATTAATTACAATTTGGTTAGAAATTTATGCTAGTAGTTTGAATTTTCTCCACTCCATTAACTCTATTTTTTTCCCAAGGAAGAGTCCGCTAGTATATGGTATCAATTGTCTTTGAAAAGTAGTATGGTTTCCATTTTAGCCAGTGTGTACACTTGAAATTTTGGCCTATAAATAGCAGTGGAGAGGGAGGAGATGCTTAACCCAAACTACAAAGTGATTAGTGATAATATAATATCATCCAAAATGAAATCTTTATTTGTGATACTATGCATTCTTCTCGCTTCCACTCTCTTTATCTTCACTTTTAGCATGGCTCGAGAATTGATCGAGAAGAGTAAGTAACGTCAACACATTTAACACTTTTATAGTAATTTCTGATTATTTTTATACATTTTCATTTATCCAGCGATCTAAAAAACGTGTAAACGTTTTAAGTTTTACACTGTGGCAATGAATCATATATATGAATGATTTTAATTATGTGCTTTTAATTTTGCAGATAATCAACCTTCTGTCCAGGTCTATTGCCACAGCTCGACTTCAAGTCAAAATTGTTTACCTTGACCTTGAATGTGGTGGGAAATTGAGAGATTTTGGGGTTAAAATAGATACTATCTAGCAAGCTGCGTATAAATCTATGCTTATAATTTGCTTTGTAATAAAGAATTGCTAAGAGATCGCGCTCATGGTTTCTTAAACTTGATTAGTCTCCAATGTATCTAAAATTTACTTCCTTTTTTTTGATAAATAAGTAGTGAAATTCTAGACTATCAAGTGCCTGGTTAAAAAATCCACCTATACCTAAATGAGGGAAAAAGAGTGCACTTGATAGCCATTACAAAGCCATGATTGTTAGATCAAACAAAACATTACCAATCCACGCCCACATCGGGCAACAAATCATCATGCACTAGGTAAGTAACTCAACCAGTGGAGCCGAGAAAACACTAGGTGAGAAACTCACCTCGCCAAAGGAAGGAACATTAATAAACCGAGCCATCTTGGCTAAACCATCTGCAACCCTATTCACCGTCCGTCGTATATGGAAAAATTGGATCTCCCAAGGCCTATCCAACAATTCACAAATCGCACGAACCAACGAAGCCAAACCACCGCACTCGTTCCGTTTCTTCAAGATATGAACAACATCCAAACTATCCACTTCAAGCAGAACTCGGCAAAAGCCTCTCACCCAAGCCAACCATAGACCTTCAACAACCCCCCATAGCTCAGCTTCAAGAATCGAGCAAATCCCCACATACTTACTATAACCAACCAACCACTCTCCATCGTATCACCCCACCACATGATGCAAGTCCCGTAGGAGCCGCTCGAGAGCTGTCCGTGTTGAGTTTAACCCACTCGTCCAAAGGTGGTTGCCAACGCTGACCATGTACGCCGCTCGATCCCCCATATTGGGCCTACTGCCCCTTAACCGAGAGTGTCAGCAAACACTGCTCAAGCGCGCGGTGGCACTCCTCCCATACACTAAAATCGTCACATTTAGCTGGATAAAAAACACATAAATTTCGATACTTCTAAAGAACCCGCAAAACCGATCCAAAAAACAAATCCCAATATGGCACATTCGGTTCAAAATGCAAGGGATGCGCCAAATTAACACGAAGCCAATCATAAAAATCCATAGAGAAAAACTCGGATATTTTGTCCGCACTTACCTAGCCAACCCACATTGCAGTAGCTGGTGGGCAATGTCGCACAATGTGCTCAATAGATTCCATCGCACTTCCACACACACCACAATCCATGCTATCCGCCATATGGCGGCGAACCCGTTCCACATTCGTAAGTACATGACCGCTCACCACAAGCCAAAGAAACAAACGAATCCGCGGAATACCCTGAAAAGAAGCAATAATCTTTCACAAATTACCATCTTGAGACATCTGATCCGGTGCGCAATTCATACGTGGACTTAACCATAAAGGCACGCGATACAGTCCACTTCTAACCAACCCCATAGGCCGAATTGAACTGTCGAGGGATCATGCATGATGCTAGCCGATGTAGAATTGGATCAGGGAGAACCTCGGCACAGTCTTGCCATCGCCAATTCCCCATGTGATAGACCATGCTGCTCACCGACACCCTAGGGAGATTTTGCACACACATTGGGTCCACTACATGATGAAATAAAGGACCGATATCTCCTAGCCATGCATCCTTCCAAAAATCCACCGATCTACCATCAGTCACGGTCCAAACAAAACTATCACGCACACTACTCCAAACTAAACTATACCCCTCCAAAGATGGGAACAATTAGCCCGATGTAGATCTTCCGGAATGAAATCACACCATTTATACTTAGTCCGCAACACTTGCGCCCACAAATGATCCGGATTAGCGACAAGGTTGAAGGCGAGTTTCATCAAGAAAGCCGCATTTTGTTGTTCTAAAACCTTGAAACCCAAGCTACCATTCGAAGTTGGAGAACAAACTCTCTCCCAATGGACGAGATGAACCCCACGGCGACCCTCCATAGGACCCCAAAGAAAGATTCGAATAAGTTTTTCCACTTCGAGACATACACCCTTCAGCAAGAGAGTGGACTGCATCGAATGCCGAACATACTCAATATCTAAAATGGCTCCTCTACTTTAGTGAATCACTTTGGTCCTTTTTACTACTTTTTCAGTCAGATTGATTTGTAAACTTTCAACTTGGTATATTTTTATCCCTTTGATATTTTTACTTGAAAACAATATCACGTGACCCAATCAGATTCTGTAATAAATATTTTTTTTATAATTTTCTTTTTACGCGTGACAAAATTTGATGGGCCACGCCATCATTTTTTAAGGGAAACCATCCATGGACTAAAATACTAACAAATTGAAACTTGTAGGGCCAAACTGACTGTAAAAATAATAAATGGGTCAACGTAAGAATTTCACTAAAATAAAAGGTCCTAAAATAGATATTAAGCTTTAATTGGATGATCACACTATACCATAAAAATCAAAGTAAACCCTGAAATTCTTGCAATGGGATTGAATTTTTTTATTGTTTCGGTGATTTTTTCCCTGGTCCTAACAACTGCTCTCAACATCACACAACCATAACAAAACTTTTGGAATGCTTGACTAACCCACATCCCCAAATGGCTCCCAAGCATTGAGTGGCCATGTAAAATATATTTCCGGGTTTGACGATCTTGTTGACCGGAGAAGATGTCGGAGACAACATCAAATGACCGCTGAAGGTGGCGGTGGCAGCAAGACTAGGGTTTGTGTTAGAGAATGATCAAATTGATAGGATTTCTAAACAATAAGTGTTAGTTTATTGAATTAATTTAAATTATGACCAAATTCATAAAATGTAGGAGTAAAAATTTTGGAGAGTAAAACTGTTCCATATCGTGGCATAGTCGATGTTTTGAGTTGATTTTTTTTCGTTCAATCAAAATAAGTTTTATTAATAATAATAATAATAATAATAATAATAAAGTCCTCAAACAAATACGAAATAGAAGGAAAAACATTCAGCACGTGAGTTCAAACCTAAGCTACACCACACCTGAGTTCAAACCTTTCAACACAAGAAAAGAAAAGTCGAAACACGCAACAACGAACAGCCGACATGGCTCAAGGAAGTGTGAACAAACTCAACTCAAAACAACGACTATGCCTATGCTCATTGCTAAACCAAGCATTCAACACACGCAATTTCATGTAGATTCTCAAACTGCTTGCCCCTACAAACATCTCAGTTTCCCCTTAGGAGTTAGGATGGGGGCCGCCGAATCGATTGCATCCAGCAATGACCTTCCAGCTCCAACCATTATATCTGTACCCTGGAATCTGGATAGCATCCACGTTGAGGATAAGAGAGATAATCCGCTCAGAGAAGCGCTGGCGCTCCACAGAATCACCCTCAATCATCTGCCCGTAAGACTAGTTATTAAACAATGCCCTGAGTTCCTTCAACCTCGACTTTGCCACCGCAAAGCTCTTAAACACGTTAAAGGGACGGTGTCAGGAGTGCAAACTCTTATTAAGTTATATTAGAAATATAACGGGTGTGAAATTACATTATTTTAAGGGTGTGAAATCAAGTAATCAACAAAAAAATAAGCAAATAATAAAAAATTGTTCGATAAAATAATAAAAAATACAAAAATACCTAAACTGTATGAAAATTTAAAATTTTCAATGGGTACGACTGCCTCTTCCAACGTCCCTCGGTGCATCCCGTTCACAGACAATATGATTGTGATATTTGTTTTTGGTGTGAATCATAGATGTCGTCCATTTATCCATTTAACAATGTAAGTGGAGACTAATCTCTTCTAACCATGTAAGACCATAAAACAATAATTTTTGATGAGAAATGACCAAAATACCATTTCTTTTAAATTATAATCGGTACCTTTTGTTTTTTTTTCATGTTTTTATATAATCGTCATTTAAATAAAATAATTAAATATATATATATGATTAAGGATCAAAAACATGTCTAATACGGTTTTTAAAATATATATGATTTTTCACATAAAATGTTTTCGTTCATCTACAACGTGGGTATGATAAAATTTATATATTTTAAAGCCATACCGTTTATTAATTACGATTTGGTTAGAAATTTATGCTAGTATTTTGATTTTTCTCCACTCCATTAATTCTATTTTTTCCAAGTGAGAGAATATAAACCAAAGAGACCGCTAGTATATGGTATCAATTGTCATTGAAAAGTAGTATGATTTTCCATTTAAGCCAGTGTGCACACTTTAAATTTTGGCCTATAAATAGCAGTCGAGAGGGAGGAGATGCTTAACCCAAACTACAAAGTGATTAGTGATTATATAATATCATCCAAAATGAAATCTTTATTTGTGATACTATGCATTCTTCTCGCTTCTGTTCTCTTTATCTCCACTTTCAGCATGGCTCGATTATTGAACAGGAAGGGTAAGCAACGTCAACACATTTAAATTTTTTATAGTAATTTCCGATTATTTTTATACATGAGCAATATATATCCAATTACAATATAAAGACATGTTGTCTGTTTTCTGGTTTTGGTTTAAGCTGCATGGGCTTGGTAATGAAGTCTTTAGATGTATGCTCTCAGGTGTAAGATGTGGTTTTCGTGTTGTATTTTGTTTTTATTGTATCTTGAGTGTTACCTAGTTAGATGTACTCTTTTTCTCCACTTAAGTTTATGGAGGTTTTTAACGAGTCACACAGCTTAAGTCATGGGTTGTATTTCTTTAACCCTTTAATAAAATGTTTTTTTTGCTGAGCAAAAAAAAATAAAGTTGAAGCAAAAAAAATTACAATATAAAATAACTTGAGTTCTTTGCGTTAATATCCAATTACATGTTGATATATTTATATAGCTTAAGATCTATTTACATATCGTAAAATTTAAAAGTTTTATATATTTTTGTATCTTTAGATTAATTAAATTTAATGGCTGGAATTTAAACTTTTAAATTAAGAATAACTTACTTTTTCCCGTAAAAATCTTCTCATTCTCCCCTGTTAATTTCAATCATCATTTTCACTCATCTAACAATCTAAAAAATGTGTAAAGCTTTTAAGTTTTACACTGTGACAACGAATTAATTATATATATATATATATATATATATATGTATATGAATGAATGATTTTAATTATGTATAACATGGGATTTTAATTGTGCAGATCCCCAACCTCCTATCCAGGTCCGTTGCTACAGCTCCTCTCCAAGCCAAAATTGTTTACCTTAACCTTAAATGTGGTGGGAAATTGAAAGATTTTGGAGTTAAAGTAGATAATATCTCGCAAGTTGCGTATAAATCTCTACTTATAATTTGCTTGTAATAAAGAATTGTTAAGATCTCGCGTTCATGGTTTCTTAAACTTGATAACTCTTGAATAAATTCACTTCCTTTTGAAAATTCATTCAAATGCTTAAATAGTTTACGCTTATTTACATTTGGATTTGATCAAACTTTTTTTTTTAATTTATCAAATTATCATTCTTCTTTCATTGAATATAGAGGTTTAATTAGGTTAATGAATTGAACTCAATGAGGTTTCAGTGGAAAAGGAAGTGTTGTTATTCCTGATGAATGTGTACAACGGGTGGTGTCTATTCTGCCAAATACAACCAATTTTGGAAAGGATTGTCCGGGTTGGAAGTGGGAAGTGTAACACCCTAAAAACATACAAAAAAAAGAGAGACGAAATTGATGTTCATAGATCTTGAACACATGACCTCATGTCCTCAAACAACCATGCCTTGTGGTTATAACCATCTGAGCTAAGGCTGTCATCTCAATAGATCTGGAAACAGTATGGTTTTTAAAACTTGGCTTGTGATATTAAAGCAACAAGATAAAAATATCTGAAGCTTTGACCCTCTTTATTCAAATGCCTGTTCATCTTCCTTGAATTAAAAAAAAACTCTAGAGAGAGTTCTCTCATTTTCCACTTCTAATCCGATTGGCGATCTGTCTCACCGCCCAGACGTGACGGTCACCGCCACAATCAAAGTGACCGTCCCTGAAATCTGACGCCACCAGCTACTCGCATTTATGCACCGTCGTTAGTCGGAGAAGATCGCTTAAAGATTCGACGAGATAACCCAAGCGCCGCCCTTGGCTTCTCCTCAATTTTTGGCCACTCTCGACGTCTGATCGAAGCACGGCCGTTGGATTTAGGCTCCTTACATCAGTCCAAGTAAAACCTCTCTCACAAGTTGTCGATCTGCCACCGGGAGAGCTCTCATCAGAGCTACGCTACTTTTCGGCCAAATATTGCATTTTTGGTAAGATTTGGGTATGATCGTGTACATTTCTGGTTGAATTTGTTGTTGTTTGGTTGAGAAAGTTGGAAAACGAGCCTTTTGGGCCATTTTTTGGTCGTGTAAGGCCGCGCGTAAGCTCTACGCGCCGGCCATGGTGATTGTCGGCCACCTGGAACGGTGACCCTCGACCAGACCGGCCTTGGACCCGGTCTGGCCTATGAACCGAATCGGTCGAACCAGTTTAAACATATCGGGCCCGTTTTAGTAAACCAAGTGGGCCGGCCTGTTTTAAGGCCTAGTGACTTTGGGTCCATACTCGTGTCTGACCGACCTGACTCGCGTCTGACCGACCCGAACCGACCTGTGTCTGACCGACCTGACCCGAACTGACCCGTGTCTGACCGACCCGACTGAGTCAACCCGTTGACCGAGTCAACCAGTGAGTCAACTCACTCAAGTCAACTAGCTCGAGTCAACTCAGTGTATCAACTCGCCCGAGTCAACTCAGTGAGTCAACTCACCCAAGTTAGCCTATTGACTGATGACATCAGCATTGACAGTTGACTAATTGGCGATGACGTCAACATTGACTGTTGACGTCGGCGTTGACCTTGACCAAAAAGTCAATTTTTTCAAAAACCCATATTTTATGTTTTCGACGTCCCGAGTCCATTTTTGAAACCAATTTTATGAAATTCAAACCCGAAGGCTTCCAAATCAAACCTTGAACCCGAACTTGAGTTTGTGTTTAATTATTCAGTTCAAGAGCAGTTAATTTGAATTAAAGACTGATTATGGACTATGTGTTTAATTGAAGGAATTCGTGACTGTGTATTTGAGATTTGTGAGGACGTCGAATTCGAGTTTGAGAACGATCGAATGGAGTACCTTGGATCAACCGAAATAGATCGGAGCCAAGGTAATACATTACTACCTCTTGCATACTTTACAAAACATGTTGATGTTTTGTTAAATTATGCATGATTTTAATGAATAGTGTTAAAAGTTTGATAATTTAAATATTTCATTAAGAAAAGTTGATAATACCTTTGAGGCATGAGAATGATTAAAATACCTCTAACGAAAGAAATGATCTGGAATTTATATTTGATCTGATATAATGACTACCTCATCTGAAATCCCCAATCTATGGAGAAATAATTCGGTATCGAGATGCAAATATGTGTAATAACAAACCACTTGGATTTTCTTGAACCCTGGATAAACACCTGAAAAATAAATTTATTAGAATTTCTTTGTATTTCTGAACTAATCTAAATAGCAATAAAGGATAAATTGATCAGACTGATTGAAATAAAGGAAATTACCCTAGGCACGGAAATTTCCAAATTGACTGAAATAAAGGACATACACTACCATTGAGAACTTAATTAATTGAATACCCATATGACTGCAATGCTTCTATATGCTTAAAATCCAACTTAAGAATATCAGTCATTCTTAAGACCTTTCAATAATGAAAGAACATTGTACAAATTCATATTTAATCATTCAAGGCTTGATCTAAGATAATATATGATAGTGATCGGTTTAACTATAATCCACAGTTAGAACTAAGTAATGAAAACTTGTGAGGTGTACTTATTCGAATGCTTAGAGAGTGATACATTGATGAGACATGGTTAATGGAACGGACTTGGAAGCATAGCATGTTGTCAGCATTCTTTAGCACAGCAAATCACTGGTCTACTGTACCAGGTTCCTATGCTTCGGCTAAGGTAATTCCTTAAGACTACTGTACCAGGTTCCTATGCTTCAGCTAGAGTAATTCCTTATGACTATTGTACCAGGTTCCTACGCTTCGGCTAGGGTAATTCCTTATGACTACTGTACCAGGTTCCTACGCTTCGGCTAGGGTAATTCCTTATGACTCGCATGCGGGTTCCTACGCTTCGGCTAGGGTAATTCCTTATGACTACTGTACCAGGTTCCTACGCTTCGGCTAGGGTAATTCCTTATGACTACTGTACCAGGTTCCTATGCTTCGGCTAGGGTAATTCCTTATGACTACTGTATCAAGTTCCTACGCTTCGGCTAGGGTAATACATTCTGCATTCATGCTTTTATGCTTCAGCTAGGATGATTCTATTAGAGTTTATATGGAGGATAGATAAGAATTTAAAATGAACCGTAGTTGGAACATGTGGATACCCGGAATACCGTGATAGTTTTATACTATACCATGTATCTGTTTTACCTTACATGCATTTGTCCACATCATCATTTGGTAGTTTTGTATTACTGAGTTTTCCCAAACTTACTTTGTTTCACCATTGCAGGTTAAAGAAATTCGATAATAGATTTATGATCGATATCAGTTTGGAGTTCCCTTGGCGTTGCACGTGGAGTACGGTACCTATGTATTAGTGGGCATGTGTGTCACGATTTATTTTATGATTGAGTTCATATTTTGTTTTCTGGATTTCAGTTTGTATACACGAAATTTTAATATAGTTTTAACAGAAATGTTGTTATGCACTTTTAAATGTATTTCTAAAAGTTTTCTTCTATTTTTTTCTATGGGTTGCTTTGGTGACCCCAATGTGACCACTCTAGATTTAGGTGTGTCGTATAGTCGGGTCTTGGGGGTTACATTTAGTGGTATCAGATCTTAGAGTTATGTTTGTCTGGGTAAATCGGCTGATCGCCTGTCTTAGGGTGTCTGGTTTGTGCATGCCCTTAGATCATAACCGTATTCCACCGAGCCAAGACTCTGATGTCAAATCATTTCCTGTAATAAATGCATCTAACCATTCTGTCCAAAATAGCTCGATCTGTACTGGCAAGGAATGTCGATAATGTTCGTCTATGATTGGAGTAACGTGATAAATTTGAATATGGATAAAGAACCTGGGATGGTTAATGCTTGTGAAATTGAATATCTTATTCAAATTAAGAATGAATGTTTGATTGTGTGGTAACCGATATAAGATTACATGTATGGCTATTTAGTAATGATAATTGTGCTTGGGAATATTTTAATGAAATTTTGATAAAAGTATTATGAATTGGAAATAAAGGTGTCCGTGAACGTAACGAAAGTGTAAATTTTGTGGTGACTCTGTAATACACAAAGGAAACAACTGCCTAAATTTTTACGTTGAAGGTTCTGTTGCAGGCCTTGAGTGCTCGCCTGGATTTTTAGATACAATTTTCATTCGAAAATCGATGGTCAACCTGGTAGAATAATTCAAATTCTAGAGGATATACTTTGGAGTTTTATGATTAACTTCTATGGTAGTTGGGATGGCTTCCTATCCTGAAGGAGTCTGCTTATAAAAACAATCACGGAACAAGTGTTCGCACGACATCGTATGATGTTCGGTATGGATTCAAATATTGTATTCTATTTAGTGGTCTGAGATGTATGATGGGATGACCTTGGATCCAAAGACAGTTCGAGTGACAGAGGTCACTACCAGATTGATCTGTGACTAACTGAGAGTCCCGAGAAACAAGGATACTGTTGCGCGTAATAAGTGCTACGCAATTGTGCAAGTATACACGTCGCAAGTAATAAAGTGATATGATAAGTATCGAGTATCGTCTCCACAGGGATTGGTTTGAGCCACTTTGCCTTAGTTATCGCACTGTAAAAGTAAAAACACAATTGATAATTCTAGGAGTTCTAACTAACGAATAAAATAAAAGAGCAAGTAAATAAAATAAAGATGTAATCAAATAAGAGAGTATATGCCAGGTTATCGTGAGTTGAGGAGTGATAGCCGATTGGATCGTCTTGGTAAAAGAGTGCAAGGGCAACTCAGTTGCCGTGGCAACTTGCACAGCGGGGTTGCCTTGGCAACTAATCGATGGTTGCCTGGGCGACTAGCTGGGCAACTACTTGGGAGGCTGGGCAGCAACTTCAAGGTTCGGCGGAGCATTCTTCAATGGTTTCTTCTTATCCCTAAGTCGAAACTCTAGTTACTTGTGCATGCCTTGATAATACATCCCTACGTGAATCAAGGGTGAACAACAACCAATCTTGCGCTCCTCTTAGCAGTTGAAATCCTTAACTTATTCCTAATCCGGATTAATCTTCACTAACAATAGATTGAATAAAGACCATACTCATTCGTTTTTTGAATCTAACTCTCCCGATATTAGATAAATAGATGAAGTTACGAGATCCTCTCCCAGTTCACTCGCAAACAAGAATAAGAACCAAGAATGAGTAAACCTTGAATTGAAAGTGCAAACTCTTATTACCTAAACAAAATCCAATTGTTTCTCACAACAATAAAACACAATAACCCCAACCAATCAAGTTAGTTCATGGTTGGGTTCAAAAGATAAACAAAGAATAATCCTCAAACCATGAATCTAATGGAAGCAAAGAAGAAGAAGAAATCGATCAACCCTCTTTGGAAAACCTCTCAATCAAACTCTCCCTCCAAGCTTTCTCTCTTGTCGAAATCTCTCCCCTCTTGCCCCTTTGGAGTTGTCGAAATTTCTTTCCTCTCTTCCTTTTGGAGTTGACGGCTTGGTCCTTTAAATAGGAGATGGCTAGGTCAAAATCCTTCTTGAGGAGGAAGTTAAGTTGGAATTAAATATCTTTAAAGAATATAATTCTTTATTATATTTAAATTCCTTTTAGAACTTCTCCTATCTTCTTGGGATTTAATTTCTCTTTAACCTCTTCATGGAAATCAAACTCCTTTTGGATTTAACTTTGCTCCATGTCATCTTGGGCTTATCTAGTCATCAATTTCGACTACCATATCATCTTATTCCTTGTCAAAAATTGCCTTGGCAACTAGCTCGACATCTCCTTCATGCATTGCCTTGGCAACTAGCTCGACATCTCCTTCATGCATTGCCTTGGCAACTATTTCCAGCCTTGTTTAGGCAAGTGATTCTGCACACACACAAAAACACACCAAAGCAGCATCTTTTTCCACAAAAATCACCAAGTTATGTAATCAAGCTCAACGGTGGAAAGAAACATGAATTAATGCATGAATGACTAATTATAAAACTAATATGAGCCTAAGTCTAACAATAATATGAGTAAAAAAGGTAATAAAAATAGTACTTTTGAACACTTATGACACCCCCAAACTCGAACTATTGCTTTTCCTCAAGCAATGCAAACTAACAATTACCTGCCAAGACTTTAATCATCAAAGACATGCTTCAAACTTGAATTCAAACCTCGGAACCGTGGCACAAAGTATGATCACCTTTTAATTTTTCGGATAGCACAAAAATTACCCGGAACCAAACTATAATGCTCGTGACAATGTGTGTGCGTAGTTGTGTACAAGTTGATTTTCAAGATTCTATGTGAACAATAGGCTTTTATCAATTTAATTACCGGGGCATTTATTTTTATTTTTACTAAAGCCAATTTCGGGCACCTCTAGCAAAGTAAGCAATTTCTCATTTTATTTTAGTCGACTAGAGCCAATTTCTAGCACCTCTAGCGATTCTTTAATGTGCATTAACTACTAGAGCCAGTTTCGGGCCCCTCTAGCAAGAAAATACATTTACTACTAGAGCCAGTTTCGGGCACCTCTAGCAAGAATTTAACTTTTAATTTTCTATTTTAAATTTACCCAAATTTTAAGCAACCTAAGTTCACTAAGTTTCTTTCAATCAACAAGCCATAACTGTGTAAAAAAATTCAGCATCATAGTAAAATTCTAAGTTCTTTTCATGCAATCTTAAAATTAAAGGTTCTTTCAATTAAATGCAGTGGCAAAAATTCATCATTGGATATTCAACAAGTCTTAAGCAATTAAATCCAATTAAATGCATGGCAAGTAACATATGCAACCTATATGTGATTGCTAAAGATGAATGCAACTAAACATGAAACTAACTAGAAACCAACACCCCCCAAACTCGAGAGAAGCATTGTCCTCAATGCATGTAAAAGTGAAACAAAATTTAAAAGAAACTAAATGAAATGAGTTAGTCGGAGAGGTTGTCACCTCGAGTGATAAGTGTCATTCGTGTCGTTTGCTTGATTCATTTTTTGGTCGATGGTTGAATACTTGTGGCTGGTACCGCGTGAATAGCATTGCTTTGATATGATCCATGTTTGCCGAGGCAGGTTCACTTTCCTGGGCATCAGTAGTTGCCGAAGCCATTTTTGTTGCCTGGGCATTCTCTGTTGTGGTTGTTGTGGCAAGTAGCCGGCAGTGAATTTCCTTAGCATGGTGGTTCTGAGTCTTGTTGTGGAATAGAAAAGAAAACAAAGAAAACCTGGAAACTAAAGATAATAAAGAAAAATAAAATATCTCCTAAAAATTCCAAAAATAAATAAAGAGAAAAAAATAACCGAAAATAATAGAAAAAATAGTTCAAAAAAATAAAAAGAAAAAGAAAATATCGAAAGGAGAGCATGCTCATGCATCTCCTAAGGTGTCAACTTCTTCGTTACGTTCCACATGGGCACCATTGTAGTGCTTTAATCTTTGTCCATTAACTTTGAATTCATGTTTGTCAGTGATGGACTTGATTATCACGGCACCATGGGAGAATGGTTTGACAACTTCAAATGGTCCCGACCATCTTGATTTCAGTTTTCCCGGGAAAAGTTTTAGCCGAGAATTGAATAAGAGAACTAGTTGCCCTGGCATGAATTGCCGCGGCAATAGTTTCTTGTCATGCCATTGCTTTGTTTTCTCCTTGTAGATTCGTGTATTGTTATACGCGAGTGCACGAAATTCTTCTATCTCATTGAGGTCCAACAAACGCTTTTGTCCGGCACTTTCCCAATCCATATTCATGGTCTTGATTGCCCAATATGCCTTGCGTTCGATTTCTACCGGTAGATGGCATGTTTTGCCATAAACAAGTCAGAAGGGAGACATACCTAAGGTTGTTTTGAATGCAGTGCGATATGCCCAAAGTGCGTCATCTAGTCTTACTGACTAGTCCTTCCTAGAGGGATTTACAACTTTCTCGAGCATACCCTTCAATTCTCGGTTGGAAATTTCTGTTTGCCCATTGGTTTGTGGGTGATATACCGTGGCAATCTTGTGAGATACACCAAAGCGTTGTAACATCTTGGCAATGAGTTTGTTGTCGAAGTGCTTGCCTTCATCACTGATAATTGCTCTCGGCATCCCAAACCGTGTAAATATGTTTTTCTACAAGAATCGTTGCACGGTCTTGGAATCGTTGTTGGGAACTGCAACTGCCTCAACCCATTTAGACACGTAGTCAATGGCAAGTAGAATGTAGAGGTTGCCAAATGAAGATGGGAAAGTTCCCATAAAATCAATCCCCCATACATCGAACAATTCTACCTCGATGATGTTTTGGAGCGGCATCTCATGTCGTCTAGAGATATTGCCCGTCCTCTGGAAACGATCACATTGCTTGTAAAACTCTTGGGCATCTTTGTACAGTGTTGGCCAATACAAACCGGATTGCAAAACTTTGGTCGCGGTACGTGTTCCTCCAAAATGTCCTCCATAGGGTGAAGAATGGCATTGTCGGAGTATATTCTGCTGCTCCTCTTCAGGGACACATCAGCGTATAGCCTGATCTGCACATTGTTTAAACAAAATAGGCTCATCCCAAAAGTAATGCTTAGCATCATGGCGGAATCGCTTCTTCTCTTGGTGAGTAAGGCCATAAGGTAAAATACCACAAACAAGGAAATTAACTAAATCCGCGTACCAGGGTATTGCCGAGGCATGTGTTGCCGTGGCAATTGCTACCATGGTTGCCGAGGCGTGTACGTCTAGAGTTATCGCGGCATGCGCGACAAGGGTTGCCAAGGCATGCGCGTCAAGGGTTGCCGAGGCGTGCGTATCAGTGGTTGTCGCAGCGTCCGCGTCTGGAGTTGCCGAGGCGTACGCGTCAAGAGCTGCTGCGGCGTCGAGGGTTGCCGAGGCATGCGCATCCATGGTTGTCGAGGCGTCAGGGGTTGATGAGGCATGCGCATCCATGGTTGCCGAGGCAAATAACAGTTGCTCATCTGGGAATGCATCACATATCTCTAAGTTCGTGTCCTCCTCCCTATTGCGTTCTAAGCGTGATAAGTGATCAACCACTTGATTTTCTGTTCCTTTCCTGTGCGTTGGCCTAGGATTGCTCTTACCGTGAAATCACTTGCATCACACATGAGCTCAAAAGGTAGCGTCCAATCTGGTGGAACGACAATGGGTGCCGAGGCAAGCTTTTTCTTTAGGGTTTCGAATGCTTGGGCGCAAGAATCATCAACATTGAAGACTTTATCTTGGTGGGGGTAGTTTATCAATCACATCCACCTTGGCTTTGTCTACTTCAATTCCCTTGGATGAAATCTTGTGGCCGAGCACTATTCCTTCATCTACCATAAGATGACACTTCTCCCAAATAAAGACTAAATTGGTTTCTTCACATCTTGCCAACACATTCTCTAAATTGTCGAGGCAATAGTCGAAGTATTACCAAAAACAAAAAAATCATCCATGAAGATCTCAAGGAAGTCTTCGACCATGTCTGAAAAGAGTGCCATCATGCATCTTCTAATGTTACTGCATATCTGAGAAAACTTGAGGAGAGTCATTTTCGATACTTCTTATAGTCCATCCGCACCCTCCATCGAGTGATAATATTGCCCAAAAAGAGTTGGATCAATATGCTCGCAACTACTCCCATTTGCATTACCATGGTGGATGTATCTTTCTTCTGTGTTCCCTTGTAGTCCATGCATGCCCTCCACCTTGCTACTATTCCTGAAGGCACAAATATATTAATAGTAAAAATTATATCCATTCCCAACCATTCAATTACCTCATTCTTGTCGACTTCTATCATGGTTGGATGTAGCCTTTGTTGTTGTGGCAATTGCTGCTCAAGCCAATTGCCGTGGTAATCAGTTGCCAAAATTCGCTGTAAGTCAAGGCAAAAACCAATTTTCTAAAAAGCTTCACGAGTCCAAACACCGTTTTCTTTTGGCCTCTCAAACATCTCCATCAGTAGAGATTTCGATGGCTTCAAATCTACCAACATCGATTCCTCAAGATATACATGCAATGGACGAGGTGAGTTTTTAAAGAATTCGAAAGGTTCAACCATTACCTGCTCATATTCCATTAACACAGTATTGCCATCGTGTTGATCCTGCATGTGGTCATGCAATTGCTGTGGCAGAGGTGGATGCGAGCAGTCTGCTGTAGCATTACTCTTCTCAGCCTCTCGGTATGTTGTCGCGGCGTTGCTCTGTTCAGGCTCCTCAATCATTGCCGAGGCAATTTGTTGCTCAGGCTCATCATGTGTTGGGCAGTCTCTCTTATTGGCATCCTCTTGACTTGGAGGTTCTAGTTGTTCCTCACACATCGGAGAGCTTTCCTAGCATTGTTCCTTATCCTCTTGCCTTGGGGCTTCAGTATCCCTAGGAATGAATTGTTGGTGCATGTTATCCATGACATATGTGGATCTCCTTAATTGGTCTTCTGAATCCCCCAAGGTTACATCCCACTGAGCTATCCTTGTATCCATAGACTTTGATAGCTCCCGAATCTCTTCAATTGATCTGTCAAGTCTAGCCAAGAAAGCTAGCAATATTTCCTCCAAGGAATTGGAATGCTCTTGAAAAGGACTACATTGCCATGGCATATCTGTTGCCGCGGAAAAATTGTTATGGTAAAAAACATTTTGAGCTTTTTGACCATACCATGAAGAATTTTGCTGCTGGTTCCCTCTATGGTCCTTCATGTAATCATATGCACCGAAAATGTGAGGGCAATTTTCAAACACATGATGTTCTCCACACATAGCACAAGATTTTTCCACGGTATAGGCTCTTTGGGCTTTTCTCGGTTGGTATAGGTAATCATCAAAGGGTGCAAGAAACTCTTGATTTGATTGATTCATATCTTCCAACATCAACTCTCGAATAGATTGGCTTTTATTTCCCGACATGTTGATGTCCCTTAACTTGTAGCGCCCCTAATTTTTTTTTGATAAAACAAACAAAAAGAAAAGTTAGTAAAACTAAGAAAAAATGCAATAACAAAAACAACTAACACCAATTGTCAATCCCCGGCAACGACGCCAAAAACTTGTTGCGCGTAATAAGTGCTACACAATTGTGCACGTATACACGTCGCAAGTAATAAAGTGATATGATAAGTATCGAGTATCGTCTCCATAGGGATTGGTTTGGGCCACTTTGCCTTAGTTATCGCACTGTAAAAGTAAAAACACAATTGATAATTCTAGGAGTTCTAACTAACGAATAAAATAAAAGAGCAAGTAAATAAAATAAAAATGTAATCAAATAAGAGAGTATAGGCCAGGTTATCGTGAGTTGAGGAGTGATAGCCGATTGGATCGTCTTGGTAAAAGAGTGCAAGGGCAACTCAGTTGCCGTGGCAACTTGCACAGCGGGGTTGCCTTGGCAACTAATCGATGGTTGCCTGGGCGACTAGCTGGGCAACTACTTGGGCGGCTGGGCAACAACTTCAAGGTTCGGCGGAGCGTTCTTCAATGGTTTCTTATTATCCCTAAGTTGAAACTCTAGCTACTTGTGCATGCCTTGATAATACATCCCTGCGTGAATCAAGGGTGAACAACAACCAATCTTGCGCTCCTCTTAGCCATTGAAATCCTTAACTTATTACTAAGCCGGATTAATCTTCACCATCAATAGATTGAATAAAGACCATACTCATTCGTTTCTTGAATCTAACTCTCCCAATATTAGATAAATAGATGAAGTTACGAGATCCTCTCCCGATTCACTCGCAAACAAGAATAAAAACCAAGAATGAGTAAACCTTGAATTGAAAGTGCAAACTCTTATTACCTAAACAAAATCCAATTGTTTCTCACAACAACAAAATACAATAACCACAACCAATCAAGTTAGTTCATGGTTGGGTTCAAAAGATATACAAAGAATAATCCCCAAACCATGAATCTAATGAAAGCAAAGAAGAAGAAGAAGAAATCGATCAGCCCTTTTTGGAAAACCTCTCAATCGAACTCTCCCTCCAAGCTTTCTCTCTTGTCGAAATCTCTCCCCTCTTGCCCCTTTGGAGTTGTCGAAATTTCTCTCATCTCTTCCTTTTGGAGTTGACGGCTTGGTCCTTTAAATAGGAGATGGCTAGGTCAAAATCCTTCTTGAGGAGGAAGTTAAGTTGGAATTAAATATCTTTAAAGAATATAATTCTTTATTATATTTAAATTCCTTTTAGAACTTCTCCTATCTTCTTGGGATTTAATTTCTCTTTAACCTCTTCATAGAAATCAAACTCCTTTTGGATTTAACTTTGCTCCACGTCATCTTGGGCTTATCTAGTCATCAATTTCGACTACCATATCATCTTATTCCTTGTCGAAAATTGCCTTGGCAACTAGCTCGGCATCTCCTTCATGCATTGCCTTGGCAACTATTTCCAGCCTTGTTTAGGCAAGTGATTCTGCAGACACACAAAAACACACCAAAGCAGCATCTTTTCTCACAAAAATCACCAAGTTACGTAATCAAGCTCAACGGTGGAAAGAAACATGAATTAATGCATGAATGACTAATTATGCAACTAATATGAGCCTAAGTCTAACAATAATATGAGTAAAAAAGGTAATAAAAATAGTACTTTTGAACACTTATCAGATACTCTGATAGATAAGTAAGTACAATAATGGATGAAAGAGTAATTTCTGTATTGCTCTGATTCTGGTAAATTTCGAGGACGAAATTTCTTTTAGGGGGAGAGTTGTAACACCCTGAAAACATATAAAAAAGAGCAAAGGAATTGATGTTCGTAGGTCTCGAACCCATGACCTCATTCCCTCAAACAACCATGCTTTTTGCTTAACCATCTGAGCTAAGGCTCTCATCTGAACAGATCTGGAAACATTATGATTTTTAAAACTTGTCTTGTGATATTAAAGCAACAAGATAAAAATATCTGAAGCTTTGACCCTCTTTATGCAAATGTCTGTTCATCTTCCTTGAATTAAAAAAAACTCTAGAGATAGTTCTCTCATTTTCCACTTCTAATTCGACCGGCGATCTGTCTCACTGCCCAGACGTGACGGTCACCGCCACAACCAAAGTGACCGTCGCCGTCCCCAAAATCTGACGCCACCAGCTACTCGCGTTTATGCACCGTCATTAGCCGGGGAAGATCGCTTAAAGATTCGACAAGATAACCCAAGCGCTGCCATTTGCTTCTCCTCAATTTTTGGCCACTCTCGACGTCCGATCGAAGCACGACCATCAGATTTAGGCTCTCATGTCAGTCTGAGTAAAACCCCTTTCATAAGTCATCGATCCGCCATCGGAAGAGCTCTCATCGGAGCTCCGCTATTTTCTGGTTGAATTTGTTTTTGTTTTGTTGAGAAAGCTAGAAAACGAGCCTTTTGGGCCATTTTCCTGCCGTGTAGGGCCGCGCGTGAGCTCTACGCACCGGCCATGGTGATTGTCGGCCACTTGGAACGGTGACCCTCGACCAGACCGGCCTTGGACCCGGTCTGGCCTATGAACCGAATCGGTCGAACCAGTTTAAACAGACCGGGCCCGTTTTAGTAAACCAAGTGGGCTGGCCTATTTTAAGGCCTAGTGACTTTGGGTCCATACCCGTGTCTGAACGACCCGACTAGTGTCTGACTGACTCGACCTGACCCGAACTGACTCGTGTCTGACCGACCCGAACCGACCCGTGTTTGACTGACCCGAACCGACCCGTGTCTGACCGACCCGAACCGACCCGTGTTTGACCGACCTGAACCGACCCGTGTCTGACCGACCCAACTGAGTTAACCCATTGACCGAGTCAACTCCGTGAGTCAACTCGCCTGAGTCAACCTGTTGACCGATGATGTCAGTGTTGACTGCTGATGTCAGCATTGACCGTTGACCAATTGGCGATGACGTCAGCGTTGACTTTGACTGCTGAAGTCAGTGTTGACTTTGACCAAAAAGTCAATTGTTTCAAAACCCCCATTTTTATGTTTTTTGACGTCATGAGTCTATTTTTGAAGCCGATTTTGTGAAATTCAAACCCGAAGGCCTCGAAATCAAACCTTGAACCCAAACTTGAGTTTGTGTTTAATTATTCAGTTCAAGAACAGTTAATTTGAATTAAGGACTGATTATGGACTATGTGTTTAATTGAAGGAATTCGTGACTGTGTATTTGAGATTTGTGAGGATGTCGAATTCAAGTTTGAGAATGATTGAATGGAGTACCTTGGATCAACCGAAGTAGCTCGGAGCCAAGGTAATACATTACTACCTCTTGCATGCTTTACGAAACATGTTGGTATTTTGTTAAATTATGCATGATTTTAATGAATAGTGTTAAAAGTTTGATAATTTAAATATTTCATTAAGAAAAGTTGATAATACCTTTGTGGCATGAGAATAATTAAAATACCTATAACGAAAGAAATGATCTGGAATTTATATTTGATCTGATATAATGACTACCTCATCTGAAATCCTCGATCTACGGAGAAATAATTCGGTATCAAGATGCAAATATATGTGATAACAAACCACTTGGATTTTCTTGAACCCTGGATAAACACCTAAAAATAAATTTATTAGAATTTCTTTGTATTTTTGAACTAATCTAAATAGCAATAAAGGATAAATTGATCAGACTGATTGAAATAAAGGATATTACCCTAGGCACGGAAATTTCCAAATTGACTGAAATAAAGGACATACACTACCATTGAGAACTTAATTAATTGAATGCCCATGTGACTGCAATGCTTATATGTGTTTAAAATTCGAATTAAGAATATCAGTCATTCTTAAGACCTTTCAATAATGAAAGAACATTGTACAAATTCATATTCAATCATTCAAGGCTTGATCTAAGATAATTTATGATAGTGATCGGTTCAACTATACTCCACAGTTAGAAATAAGTAATGAAAACTTGTGAGGTGTACTTATTTGAATGCTTAGAGAGTGATGCATTGATGAGACATGGTTAATGGAACGGACTTGGAAGCATAGCATGCTGTCAGCATTCTTTAGCACAACAAACACTGATCTACTGTACCAGGTTCCTATGCTACGGCTAGGGTAATTCCTTATGACTGTTGTACCAGGTTCCTATGCTTCGGCTAGGGTAATTCCTTATGACTACTATATTAGGTTCCTACGCTTCGGCTAGTGTAATTCCTTATGACTACTGTACCAGGTTCCTACACTTCGGCTAGAGTAATTCCTTATGACTACTGTACTAGGTTCCTACGTTTCGGCTAGGGTAATTCCTTATGACTACTGTATCAGGTTCCTATGCTTCGGCTAGGGTAATTCCTTATGACTACTGTATCAGGTTCCTATGCTTCGGCTAGGGTAATTCCTTATGACTACTGTATCAGGTTCCTACGCTTCGGCTAGGGTAATTCCTTATGACTACTGTACCAGGTGCTTCGGCTAGGGTAATTCCTTATGACTATTGTACCAGGTTCCTACGCTTCAGCTAGGGTAATTTCTTATGACTACTGTACCAGGTTCCTATGCTTCGACTAGGGTAATTAATTATGACTACTGTATCAAGTTCCTACGCTTCGGCTAGGGTAATTAATTATGACTACTGTATCAAGTTCCTACGCTTCGGCTAGGGTAATACATTCTGCATTCAGGCTTTTATGCTTCAGTTAGGACGATTCTATTGGAGTTCAGATGGAAGATAGATAAGAATTTAAAATGAACCGTAATTGGAACCTCTGGATACCCGGAACACCGTGATAGTTTTATACTATATCATGTATCTGTTTTACCTTACATGCATTTGTCTACATCATCATTTGGTAGTTTTGTATTACTGAACTTTCCCAAACTCACTTTGTTTCACCATTGTAGGTTAAAGAAATTCGATTATAGATTTATGACCGGTATCAGTTTGGAGTTCCCTTGGCGTTGCGCGTGCAGTACGGTACCTATGTATTAGTGGGCATGTGTGTCACGATTTATTTTATGATTGAGTTCGTATTTTGTTTTCTTGATTTCAGTTTGTATACACAAAATTTTAATATAGTTTTAACAGAAATGTTGTTATGCACTTTTAAATGTATTTCTAAAAGTTTTCTTCTATTTTTTTCTGTGGGTTGCTCCGGTGACCCCAATGTAACCCCCCCTAGATTTAGGTGTGTCACATAGCCGGGTCTTGGGGGTTACAGGAAGCGAAGCGAGAATTCTCTGTTAAGTCTACTTACAAAGCACTTGAAGGAAACTTTGGTAGCACCAGTGTTGATTATTAGAAAGATGTGTCGAAGTTAGTGGTACCCCTGCAGATTCGAGTATTTTTATGGCTTGCTATGAGGGAGAGTCTTCTTACCAATGTTAAAAGACCAATGTTAAAAGGGTACGAAGGCATATGACTTTTGATAATCGTTGTGGAATTTGTAAGGGAGGTGCGGAGGATGTCCGACATCTTTTGAAGGATTGTCCTAAAGCGACCAGAGTTTGGAGATTGCTGGTTCCACCAGGAAGGTTTCATGAGCTTAACTCCATGCCTTTAAAAGAATGTTTGATTATTAATCTCCATAGACCAGATCAATTTGGTATCCGCAGCGATAAATGGCCTGTCCTATTTTCTATTCTCTGCTGGATGTTGTGGAATAGAAGGAATAAAATCCTCTTTGATTCTAACTTTGTGGAGAAAGAGGATATTATTTCCTCGAGTATGCGATTTATGGAGGAGGTGAACTGTGAACTTGGATGCACATGATCGGGAGGGATTCATCCGCATGGTCGGGGTGCTCACATAAGATCATGGAGAAAACCAAGAGATGGTTGGGTGAAAGTGAATGCAGATGGTGCAATGGACACTCATGATGGTTCTGCCGCTGTGGGTGGAGTGGTCCAGTCAGATCAAGGTGAATGGCTATTTGGTTTCTCGAGGAGTATTGGCAAATGTTCGGTGCAGGATGCGGAGTTGTGGGCTCTATGTGATGTCCTTAGGCATGTGTCGCGACTCGGCTGTCGAGGTGTTTAAGTTGAGTCTGATTGCATGGAGGCAGTGATGTGTTTAAATAATCCTGTTTCGGTTCACCGTGGTAACTCTTTGTTGGTTGCAATTAAGGAAAGAGTTCAACGGGATTGGGAGGTGAACTTGCGACATGTTGTCCGTGAGAGTAATGCTGTGGCGGATTGTCTGGCTTCCTTAGCGAAAGGGCAGCCACTGAGCGAGATGATTTTTAGTTTTTTACTACACCGGTGGGGTCGATCTGCTCTGGAATGATTTGCAGCTTGATGCTGCTGGATTTCAAGATCGCTTAGTTTTTCTGTCAAAGCAAAAAAAAAAAAACACGATTCATTTTCTTAAAATTAAGCAGAAAGGTCTGTGGCAAGACAAGGATTGCATCAGTCAATAGCCTCCAACGTGCTCATGATATGAAACATCAGCCACACCAATTGCCTATAAATTGTTGTGTTTTGTTGAAATACCATGTACTGGCATTGCCCTTGTAATAAAGGCCTCTAGCTAATCTGGACTTCTGTCTTTTATTTTCTTAATTTTTGAATTCAAATAAAAATAATTAGATAAATATATTTTTTAGTACCTGAATTTGATATTTGATGCCTAAATTAAGCATAACATTTACAATTCAATATCTCAAATTCATGTAATTAAAATAAGGTTAAAAAGAAGAAATATGATCCACAAATTGCTTGGAAAATAAGTTGAAGTATTACCCTAAATACCTATCAAATACATTGCTTGATAAAAATCTTAATTGAATGACCACACAGTAATTTTTTATTGTTTGATAGTAAGAGCATAAAAGTCAAAGTAAACCCTGAAATTTCTTAGAACATGCAATGAGGTTGAAAGATTCGGTGGTTTCCCCTTGTCCTAAGTCCTAACAATAGCTCTCAGCATCACATTTTTGACTTTGTGACAAGGAAAGATTGGTAAGAAAAAGTTCTATTATTTTCAAACAATGAAGCTGCAAGCTGCAGTTGGTGTGATAGTTCGTAATAGTAGAGGATTTACCGTTGATGGTGCTATTATTTCTTAGAACGTCTTAGGCGTAGTCATACTTCAATCGCACAACGAAAAGTTCTATTATAACATGCTTACATACTCTGTATATGATTACCAAAACTATACACATCACCTTTTATTTTGTAAAAGTATGACCATAAAATACTTATCAAATACATTGCTTGAAAATAAGACAGACCCTTAAAATGACTAGCAGACAGTACATATGTTTTGTAATTAAAATAACAAATGCCTTGTCATCAAACTCACTCACTCCATCATATCCTTCAATAACTCGACTTTGATCTTTTCTAGCTTTGTCACAACTTCTTTCATATCAGGCCTTTCACTTGGTATGTCTACCGAACACACTAAGGCAACTTGCAAAACAGACAATGCACAATCGCTGGCTGCTAAATGTTTCCTCCCAGTACTGCTTACAGAATTTGCGTCTCCAACTTGGTTTAGCATAGATGGTAACGTCTCTTTCACTAAACTCCGCAGGCTCATTTCTTCGGCAAACATTTCATCTGTAGGATTCTTTCTCATGATCGTTTCCATCATAAGAATATCAAAACAATACACATCGCCTTTTATAGAAACAACTCTGCATATGAAATTTATAAAAGAAAATTTTATCAGTATTCAATAACGTTGTGTGATAATGAAAAAGATATTTTATGAAAACTTAAAGAGTAAGGATCACCTGGTGCCATATACCCAAACGTTGCAAGGGTCATGGTTTGGATCATTGAATCCTCTTCACATAAGAGTTTTGCAAATTCCGAAATCACTCAAATGCGCAACCATATCTTCATCTAATAGAACATTGCTGGGCTTTAAATCTCAGTGAACCATGGGTGTTGTATTACCATGATGGAGATATTCTAGAGCAGATGCAACATCAATCAGTATGTTCAGCCTTTGCACTATATCCAGAAAATGCTTGTTGGAATACAACCATTTATCAAGGCTCCCATTAGGCATGAACTCAAGTACCAAGGCTCTGAAATCTTGATTATTAGAACAACTACCGATAATTTTGGTTAAATTTCGGTGACAAGTGTTGCGAAGAACTTCAAATTCAACACTAAAGCTCTTAAAGGCTCCATTTAACTCTAACTTGAAGATCTTTACTGCAAATGTCATTCCATCTAGGAGAATCCCTTGGTATACTGAACCATAACTTCCGCTACCAAGCAATCTGCTATCACTGTTTCCATCGGTAGCTTGATGAAGCTCTTGGTGGGAAAATGGTCTCCACATTCCTAAAGGTAACAAGTCTTGTTGAGTTTCTTTCTTCACCCTACTTCGGAAGATGATGATAATTAGAGCCACCACTATAATTGTAGAGACAATGGGCACTACTACATATGTTATGAGCTTAGTTCTTGCCTTGGAATTTCTCTGAGGTTTAGTTTTGCAGCTTGGAACATGAAGTTGAGCTGCACCACACAATGCTTCATTCCCCTTAAATGATTCAGTTGAGTAGTTTCCGAACAATCCTCCATTAGGAATTTCTCCTTGAAGTCTGTTGAAAGAGACATTGAAATATTTGAGAAAACGAAGTTTCTCTAAGGACTTGGGAATCTCTCCGGATAGATTATTTCTCGATAAATCCCAGGATTCCAAGCTCAATAAGTCACCAATTGAATCAGGAATAGAACCTGTGATTCTATTATTGGATAACGAAAAATAAGTGAGGTCACCGAGATCATCAACCCCATTTGGAATTTCACCGGAGAACTGGTTGTTTGAAAAATCGATACTAGTCGCAGCTGTCCAGTTGCCAATATCAATTGGTAGAGGACCACTGAGAGAATTTGAAGACAAGTTGAGGATCAACAGATCATTAAGCCGTGTCAAGGTTGAAGGTATTGAAGAAGAAAACATATTGGATCCAAGTAGTAGTTTCCTCAAAGAAACATCATCACCCAAGCAAGCAGGGATCGGTCCAGACAATATGCTGTTTGTCAAGACCAAGAATCCTAACTTGTTTAGATGACATAACTCGGACGGGATCGGTCCTTCCAACTTATTGTCCCCAAGAGAAAGACTCTGCAACTCTTTTAATCCTCCGATTGTAGTAGGAATCAGTCCTGCCAATTCATTGTCATCAAGCTTTATGCCTATCAAGCGAATTAAGTTGCCAAATTCACTCGGGATGCTACCCTTGATGTTGCACCTAGAAGCAGAGAATTGCTGAAGAGAATCTGAGAGATTTCCGACCAAACCTGAAAGTTCACCACTGATCAATAGGTTGTCGCTGAAGTCCAAGATTTCCAAGCCTCTACAATTTTTCAAAGAAGAAAGAAAGCTCATTCGGGAGGAAGTTGGATTATTAACATTCAAGTTGAGTCTCTTCAAATTTCTTAGATTGCCAAGAGTGTCAGGAATGGATCCTGAGAAGTAATTAAGTGACATGACAAGTAGAGTAAGCTGAGAGGCATGGAAATAGACATTGGAACCAACGAGTCGATTATTCCCGAGATATAATCTCTTCAGGTTTGGAAGCCAAAACCCCATGTTTGATGGAAGACTGCCAGAGAGCTGATTACTTTCAAAAGAAATGCTAGACAGAGTCGATATATTAAATACTGCGGGGGGAATTGGACCGACAAGATGTTTATCTCCCAAAGCCAAGAACTCTAGATTCTTTAGATTGCCAATCTGTTGTGGTATTGTACCTGCCATAAATTTAACAAACAAATACTATATTAGTCCAATATGCGAGAAAAAAAAAAGGTTTTATGTGTTGACAATGTATAATTCTGATTCAAATATTAACTATAGGAAAAATAAGGTGGAGATGTGTTCGTATAAGAATCTAAAATGGATAATATAACGGAGGAGCTAGGTTAGTTTTGGATATGTATAATAGGAACGATCGCATAAGTTCTAAGAAAAGAATATCCAAAATAAGTTAAAGTAAAATTGAAAATGCAAAATATTAGTTTGGACTAGTGATAAAGTACGTGAAGAAAAAAAATAATGTCATAATTTATGAATTTTGGTCATTTGTGCCCATTTATACTTGTGAAGTTGTTACGGGAACACTCTAAGGTTTCGAGAAGAGTCAGATTCACAATTTACTCTGAAATTTCACCAGAAATAAAATATTTCAAACACCAAATTTAGGATTCTTCCATTTTTTTGCAATAAATTAAATAAATCACCACTACCAATATATTTCCCAATGCCCATCATATTAGGTATCATGTAAAAAAACCATATATATTCATTATTTTTTTTTCTCAGCAATAAAATATTTTATTAAGAGCATGAAACTGAACTGTGCCCTATTAAAAATCTTTCTAAACTTAGTTATTGGAAAAGAGTACAACACAGCTAGATGAATAACACAACAAAACAAATAAGACCACCTATTGATCTAACCCGAGATTTCAGAATATGCAGACACGTACAAGAGTTACAACTAAATACCAAGAATCCCAATTTGTTTAGATGACAAACAAATTCAACTTCAGAATTCATTCAAACTGATCTTAAATCCTTCTAATTATTTACTTTGAAAAATGCAAACACTTGAAAAGCTTTTAAAAAATGGTTCTTGTACGTTACCTTCAAAGTGGTTCCCACCGATGGCCAAGAATTGAAGCATGTCTAAATTCCCAATTTCTCCCGGTAGACTTCCCTCCAGTTGATTTAGTACCAAGGATAAAATTCGTAACTCTTTGCATTTGAATAAACTGTCTGGAATTTTACATGACAACATGTTACCACTCAAGTACAATTCTTTCAAATTCAGAAGACGATCGAACATGTCTTTTGGTATGTGACCAGTGAGATTATAGAAGTTGAAATTGATGAGTTCTAACGAAAGCAGATTGAGTGGAATCGAGGGTATAGAAACGTAGAGCCTATTACGTCCTAGATAAATCAGTTGCAACGAAGAAATATTGAAGACGGAGGAGGGAATTGGACCTGAAAGCTGATTTTCATACAAGTTCAACATCTCTAGCTTTGGCAAAGAGCCTAAAGAGAATGGAATAACACCATTGAAGTTGTTATGGTACAAACTCAGCTCCCGAAGTGCAGTTAATGATCCTAACCACAATGGGATTTCTCCACTGAAGCTGTTGTTACCGAAATCCATATGTTTCAGTCGTTGCAAATTCGATAATTGGACCGGAAATCCGCCGTGAAAACTATTATCTCTGATGGAAAGAAGAGAAAGGAATGATAGATTTCCTAAGTGGGGTGGGAGAGTGCCCACTAGTTCTAATCCAGTAAGGTTTAGAGCTGTGACTCTGCGGTGCTTGGATCCGCAGCTAACACCAATCCAGTTACAAACAGGGGAAGAAATTGACCAATTGGTCGTCAAGACATTTTCGGGATCGTGGATAACATTGTCTTTCAACGCAAGAAGGGCTGATTGGTCCGTAAATATGGTGTTTGATTTCACAGAGAAAGTAGACATATAAAAATGGATGATGACAAGAAGAGCTGAGTTGAGGAAAATGTTCCCCATTTGATTGTGGGTGGCCGAGTCAATGGAAATGGAGTTTGTCAGGCTAACAAGGAAGGCCCAAGCGAGATAGCTAGATAACCCATTCTTTATACACACTAGAATGGACCCACGAATTGCCGAGAAAATCTTAATTGAATTGCCACACTAGCTATTAGGGTAAAGTATTATTACTGTTTTATAACAAAACATGAAATTTAATTGTCATGCTATAATTTTTGAAAGTTTGATTATCGTTTTAAATTTTAAACAAAGCTCAGACCCTAATTATTACTTGTTAATATTATGGTAAACTACATGAATAGTCCCCTAACTATAGATACATTTTTGTTGAGTACCCTAGCTATTAAAAGTTACAAAATGGCCTCCATACTTTAAAAAAGTAACAAGTTGGTCCATTGCGGTTAATAATTTAACGAGTGATGATGTGGTAGTTCATAAAAATCGATATATTTAGTCATCTTTATTTACTCATTTTATCAATTTAATCCTAATTAAAAAATTTAAGGCAAAAAGGTGTTTGATAAGGTGTTGGTGCGTAGGATCGAGGCTGTTGGAGTGCACGAGCGAGGACTAAATGTGTTATTATGCAAATTTTGTTAACCGTCAAGTCATCAGTCATTAAATTTTTAAAGGCACCAGACCAACTTATTAATTTTTTTAAGTCGATAGATCATTTTGTAACTTTGTATATTTGGGGGACTTAACAAAAAAGCACTATATAACTGGGGGACTATTTATGTAGTTTATCCTTGATATTATGACTAATAAGTTGCAGATAAACTACATTGGAGATCACTCAATTATGTGTTTAGTTACAAATAGATCATGCTTTTATCAAAACGTATAATTGGATCGCTCTTCCACTAAAATTCAAACGAATATCTAACAAGGGTTGGTATAATGATAATTTTAATCTTCAAAACTTATAAATTCTATCAATTTAGTCCAAATTCCAAATAATCCAGTAAATTTAACCCTTCACATTTACAAAATGTATCAATTTGATCATTTTTCTTTTTCAAAATCTCTTGTATACACTAGAGTACATTACTTGAAATCATTAATTAATATAATACATAAATTTATAAATGTAAAGGTATTTATAATTATTTTTTTATGTTATATCTGTAATTAGTAATTACATTAAAGTTAAACTCATTGAAATCTATTTAAAATTATTTATGAAAACCTTGAGGTTTTAGTTATTGTTACCACTTATTTTTCTACAAAATGTTCAAATTCTAGTTACTGCTACCACGTAAGTTACTGGATTTTTATTATTAAACACATTTTTTTACTTCTTTGTTAGTATGTGTATTTTTATTTAAAAAGTTGTACAATTTTTTTTGCTCAGCAAGTATGATTTTATTGTCATGAATCATACACAAACAACCGTCACGTGCCTCGTTAAAAACCCCCTAATCCTAGTCGGAGGAAAAGAGTACACATGATGACAACAAAATAAGGGATAAACACCCGAAGCAAAACCAACTAAGCAACATACCACAACATAGCCCATACCAAACACACATAACACACTCGTAACTCACAACAGAGTTTGGAACAAACGACACCCAAACAATATCAAAATCGCTCAAAACACCAACCCATGCCGAAATAAAAGAAAACATAACCGCGTCTCATACTCGAACCAACACAGCACCACTTAACAACACAACAAAGCTTAAAGCAACCTACAACTCCATGCACCTCCACGCACGCACAAAGGCGCACCCAACAAAGCAACCAAGCTGCCAACCACATCGCACCCTACACCCGATCAAAGCCACACACACCCATCCTCGAAACAACCAGACCCAAAAAATTTATAGACTCACAAGAAACACGCTTGATCGCGTCATACCCTCATCAGCTAAGACATCAGCGAGAGAGTCGCCAAGGCCTACACCGAAGAATGTAACACATACCCAATGGCGATACTCGAGTCCCAAATATTCCATGATACTATACTCATGATCGAAGCTTCGCTCCACTCTCTGAGATAACACGACGAAGATCGCGAACAATGTCATCTTCCCTCCCAATCGACTGAACCCCAATTAACTTACTCAATTGAAGCGTACAATCCACTTCGCGACGCAACGGCTTTTGATCCTCACCACTCGATTCTTTCCCTAGATTATTCCCGAATTTTCGTTTCCTAACACCCGCTTTGCTGCTTTTACTTCTACGCTCAACAGGCACCACCGAGTCCATAAATTTCATAGCACTTACGTTAGGTTGAACTTCCTCAATTATAGGCTCAACAGGTACCACATATCTCACGTCTAATGACCCAATTTCCCCAGCCTGTACCGGCAACAACTCAAACTCCACCGGACAATCCACCAACGTCATACCATCCAATCCATCTATTTCCAACCTGAGATGGTGGCTCTTCCCTCGAGACCATTTCCATTTCTTCATCCAATATCCAACCTCATGAACATGATGGGATTTCAGCAACTTTCTTATCTGACAAGCTTGGCTCATTCCACAACGCATTCAACTGCCACACAGGGGACTTCTGCAGAACAACATTCTCTGCAATGTCCTTGTTACGCTGCTCATCCTCCCTAGAGCCAACCCGCCTTAATTGATCCATCTGTAATTCATCCGACCCTGCATTGTCTTTATCCTCGCTATCAGTCTCAAAACCGTACACCAGCTCACAATTGGAACATAATTAAGATTCCAACAGCGGTTCAAACTCCACCACCCGCACCCGGAACATCTCACCCTCCACATCCAACTGTATGATCTCCTCAATACGTTCTAGACGCTCAGTTTCTATCAAGATCTGCCCTCTTTCAAAAGAGTCAGGTTCCCACACTGAATCATCGCATCGAATCAATACTCCCCATCTTGACGCGATATTATCAAAAGTGCCACGCGAGCACGCATGCATTGGCAAACCGCTGATCAACAGCCAGGCACAACGACCACCTCTATCACACGACGGATCCCAATTCACCACCTTCGCAAACCATTTTCGCAATGCCTTATTCTCTACGACCCTCCGACGTGTATCCATACTAGCGAACATCAACAACATCCGTGATCCGACAATTCCCATTAACGAAAACCCCACAAGATTTGCCTCTTTTAATTTCCTAGCCAATGTCACCATTGCAAATGGGACTCGGCACCATGCCATGGCGCAACATTGCAGGATCCCAATCTTGCCCTCATTCTTTACACCTTGAACCATCCCATTCGACCTTTGATCCACTATGTTCGTCCTTCCTATACTACAGCCTCTTTCATTTTTAATCGATCCCTTTCGTTTCCAATACACATTCCGTGTCCCTCTCATCGCAAACGCAACCCTCAATTTCGCTCCATAAATCCACTTACCATTAAGCCTTTCAATTGCCCGCAACGCCTCCCCCTTCGTGCTCATACGTACAAATCTGAATCGCGAACCATGGTTTGTACGTTTTGCCGGCACAAAAACATCAGCCGCCTGACCATGACGATCAAAAACCTGCCACACCCCCTTCTAATGGATTTGATCCGAAAGATTATCCACAAAGATTGTCCAAGACCTGCGCCGGTGGCTCTCTTCCATTTCCCTTTCTAATTCAGCATTTTTACAATAATTTTAATTTTTTTCTTATTTACAAATGTACAAATTGTTAAACAACTTTTATTATTATAAAAATCTATCAATATTTTATTCATGTTTAAAACATGACATATAAGTTTTTTTTTACATGCAAGAAGCGATGACAAATATATTTTCATTACATTAATATCTAATGTTTGTTTATTATATGGTCCATTTATGTAATTAATTCTAAGCTTATGTTAAATTAATCAAAATGTATTTAAAATATTTTATTCTTGTATTTGATGTGTCTGTATGATTTTCTAAATTATATATTATTAATTGTTGATGTTATTACATATTTTTATAATGTTGTTTATTTTTTGTAAGTTCCTAATTCATTTCAATAATTTAAAAAATATTTATTGTAAAACTAAATAACATATAAATCTATTTAATAATTATAATCATTTTGCATATATTATATATTTTAAGATTTATGTACATAATTATTATTACATTCGCTTTTTTTTGACAAATCATAAATCTAATCTTAATCCTACCTAGAGGTTTAGGGAAACGAAGTGTAGTGTTCCTAGTAGGTCTAGAACTCATGACTTAAATGAGATAAAAGAACAAATATGAGCAATTTAGCCAACTGACCAAATGTACTTACTCAATACATTCGTTGTTTACTAGTCAAAATTCATATTCTTTTAATTTTTTAAAGCGACACCTCACAAACTTCATATTCTTTCCCCTTCAATAGTTTTGTTTCGATATGTGATTTCAACTGGATAATAAAATTATATTGATTGATGCCAAATATTCCTAATTGTTCTTGTAAGAGGAAAAACAATGAGATGAAAGAGACAAAATTGAGATTCATTAATTAATCGAGTAAACAAAAACACTCACATTATTTTATTTTTATGCTTATTCGAATCTTGATATTTGAGAAAAATGTAATATCTTTTTACTTAATCAATAAAAAAGACAAAAGCAATAATTAGTTTTTTGTGTGGAAAATATATCAAAATTTTAAGACACTCAATGTTTGCTCACACAATTTTTTATTATTTCCAAAGAGGCACCTTACAATTTCATAGTTTTTTTATGGGTTTTTTTTCAACTAGTTATCCGTCACCACAGTAGTTAATTTTATGGTCTTAATAAAATTTATGCACAGATAAAACTGTTTGAATTGGAGTCCCTTAGATAAAACAATATTATATTTTTTACTAGATCGTTTTCATAAAGTTATGTAATTAAACTCCTTTTGTTGCTGTGATTTTATATACAAGATTTTTAAATTGAAAATTCTTCAACTCTATTAATCAATAACTTCTCAAAATAAAAGTCTAAACTAATTTTAGGTCTTTTTTGAATCAAAATTTCTTTATAGATACCAATCTAGTTAACTAGTACACATTCTTTATTTTTATGGTTGTTTAATGCTGAGAGCTATTGTTAGGACAAAGAAAAAGTACCGAAACAATAAAAATAAAATCTTTTAACCTCATTGCATGTCTTAAGAAATTTCAGGGTTTACTTTTCTGACTGTATGACGACATAAATTCAATTTTTTTCAAGTGACATTGTTTTTCATTGAAAAACTACACACGGCTAAAGTGATAACGAAAAACTATTTTTTCAAGTTAAATTAATTGATTAGGGAACTTATATCTTAGAATTTGTGCAAATTGCAGGGCACGTTCACAGAACAGTTCCAGAATTTATACATGAATTTATATTAGTCTAAAATTCATATAGCGAGTAGCGGGTGGGCGGATGAGAAACGGGTAAATATAAAGTAATTAAAGTCTCGTTTTCATCACTTACCACTACCCACTGCGAATATAATTTTTAACATTTATATTCGTTCACTATCTACCAAAATTATACCTTTATCCGTTCAAACTAAGACGAATACAATACAAAATCTACGATATTATATCCGTTTGTCATCATTAAATATAATAATATCCAAAATGAATAACTTGCGTCTTTTCTCCTTGCTCTTTTCGACCGTTTGGGTCTTTGACTGTGATGACGTTACCATTGTTAAAGGTCAAGGGATTTGACTTTGTGGACAGAGAAATTTATAAATATTGCATATAATTGATTCGATTTATTATGATAATAATATAATAAATTTAATAATTATTTGATTGTGATAAGTGTAAAAATAACTAAAATTATTAGACTATAAGATATTTTAATACATAAAGTTTACAAATATTGTATATAACTGGTCATATTGGTTATGATTATTTATCACAACCGAACAATTATTAAATTTATTATTTTATCATATTTGATATTTTAATAAGCAAAGTATCATTATCAGACTCAACTATTTCGGTTAATTGGTCAATCATTTATATGATTTAATTGCTATAATATAAGATCAAGAATTGAATAATCTAAATTACCAATTAATCAAAATAATTTTTTAAGGATTAATCGAACCCGATTACTAAGTATATTTTCTTAGAAAAATTATTTTGATTCGATTACAGTTTACAATTTTAAGCAAAATTGATTAACCAATATGATCAATTATATACATTATTTGTAAATTTTATGCATTAAAATATCTTATAGTCTAGTGATTCTAGTTTTTACACTTATCACAACCGAACAATTTTTAAATTTATCATATTATCATATTTGATACTTTAATAAGTAAAGTAAAAAAAACATCATTACTCGAATAAAATATTTCAGTTAATTGGTCAATCAATTATCCGATTTAACTAGTCCAATATAAGATCGAGAATTGAATAATCCAAATTTACCAACTAATAAAAATATTTTTTAAGGATTAATTGAACCCGATTACGATGCAAATTTTCTCAAATAAATTATTTTGATTCAGTTACAATTCACAATTTTAAGCAAATATGATTAACCAATCTGATCAGTTATATACAATATATATAAATTTTATACATTAAAATATCTTATAGTCTAGTGATTCTAGTTGTTTTTACACTTATCACAACCAAACAATTATTAAATTTACTATATTATCATATTTGATATTTTAATAAACAAAGTAAAACAATTCATTATTCGAATCAAATATTCTGGTCAACTGGTTAATCAATTATCCGATTTAATTGGTACAATATAAGATCAAGAATTAAATAATCCGAATTTACTAATTAATCAAAATATTTTTAAGGATTAATCGAACCCGATTACGGTGCAAATTTTCTTAAATAAATTATTTTGATTTAGTTACGATTTACAATTTTATGCAATTAATCAAAATATGAATAATTCTTAAGTTGAGTTATTAAATTGAAAATTTATAAACTCTAGTGACCAAAATAAGAGTTAGAAGAAAATTGGGTGATGAATGGTGCAATTTATCCATTGTTTTATTCAGTGAAAAAGAAAAGTAATGTGCCACATCATCAGCTTCTAACGGAGGGACCATACTGAAAGCGTCCTAAAAGTTTGGTGACCTAAATAAAAATGAACTAAAAATTTAGTGGCTATATTGCAAGTTTTGAAATTTCAGTGACCAAACTAAAAAACCCTAAAAGTTTGATGACCATTTATATAATTTACCCTTACTTTTTCTGTTAGTCTAACCTCTCAACTTTGAATTTTTTATCACTTTTAATCCATGGACAATTTTCAGAAGAAAAAAAATGATGATGTGATTATGTCACGTGTAAAAGAAAATTAGTAAAAGAAACATTTATTACACCTGGTAGAACCTGTCAAAAAATTTCTTTACGGTAGGGGTTTTTGATGTCATTATTTTTAGGTTTTATTTTGATATATAATCTGTATAAAATATTTTTACACATCTCTTCTATAAAATTTAAAATTTAAAACCCTAATCCTAACACCTTATATTCTAAACCCTAAATCTTAAATCGTAAACCGTAAACTCTAACCCTAAACCTTAAATTCTAAACCTTACAACCTAAACCCTAAACTAAACTCCTAACCCCTAAATTTGAAAAGCACGTGTAAACTTTAATTTACACGGACTGTGTATCAAACTTTTTCTCTTATTTTTAATACTTCCTCTATCTTATTTAATATGTCCAGTATTAATTTTTTAAAAGTTAATTTTTTTAAATTTTGATTGTTATTATTTTAAATATTTTAATAAATTAAATTTTATAAAATATATATTTTTAAACTACTTGATTGAACGTTTTCAAAGCATAATTTTTCACATTTTTATCAATAATAAATTTAAAGTAATAATGAGTCAAAGTTAAAATAAAATTGACCAAAAAATTCAATACTAGACATATTGAATGGGACAGAGAGAGTATTTGATAAGGTATGACATCCACTTGGAAGACGTTCATACCTGTAAAACAACTCTCCCCAACTCCGATGATCTCGGTGCCCTTGTGCTCTTCCATGATGGCGGGTGCTTAGGAGTTTGGGTAGGGTTGGATGTTCGGTCGAGTCGAGTCAAGTCAAAAATTTAGAGTTATTAAATTTACAAGTTATATTTTACTATTTAAATTTTAAGGTAAAAATACCTAAATCATCACTCAACTTTTCTCTCTGGCCAATTTTGGTTACTGAATTTTAGAAAAAACCAATTTACTCACTGAACTTTATACATTGACCTATTTTGGTCACTACTTGATGGCATGGATTATTTTATTATTATTATTTTATCTTTACATGTTATTTTTATTAATATTAAATGTCAAATGTGATTTAAAAAATAAAACTCAAACACTTGAAACACCCAAAACCCCAAATCAAATCAAATTCATCTTCTCCAATAAAACACCTAAACCCCAAATACACACACAAAGCCGATCTTCCCATCTTGTGATCTGAAATTAGGGTTTAATACCCTTGATGGTGCCGTTCGCCAGCGACTCTAATGGTGACCATAATGGTCATATTTCCCGGCCAAAAACACACAAAACAAAGGGTTTCAAAACAACCACTCATAGCACAAACGAAAAAAAAACTTACGAGGCTTACCCAAACACAGATTTTAAAAAGGGAAATGAAAAGGACAGCGACGCAAGATGAAACAGAGGAAGCCGAATGGTTTTTGAACCGTTTTCAAGCAAATGGCGATAAACGAGGGTGAGCCGAAGAGTGGTTTATGTTCGAAACGGAGTGGGGATTTGATTGGTGGTCTCGGATCGTCAGGCGAATGACGTTATAGCCCTCTTCGGAGCTTGATCAGATGGATTTGGTCGAAGAAATTTGGGGCTTAGGTTTTTTATTGACGAAGATGGATTTAATTTGGGGTTTTGGGTATTTCATGTGTTTGAGTTTTATTTTTTAAAATCATATTTGGCATTTAATATTAATAAAATGACATGTTACGATAAAAATAATAATAAAATAATTCATGTAATCAAGGAGTGACCAAAATAGGTCAATGCATAAAGTTCAGTGACCAAAATAGGTCAAAGAGCAAAGTTGGGTGATGATTTAGGTATTTTACGCTAAATTTTATTTAGAATTTTTTCGAATCGAGTCAATTTTTTTGTTTCTGTACAAGTTTAATTGTAATTATTTATAATGTTATAATACATATTGATTCTAATTTAAACGATTTTTTATATTCATATACGATATACATATATATATCTTCATATTTTCACACGTGATATATATAATATATCAAACAGAATTGACAGACTCAACTCAATCTTAAAAATTGATCAATTAATTATTAAAAATTTTGAGTTATTCGAAATTTAGATACAAAGGAGAGTAATCAAGTCTTAACAATTCTTTATTGCAAGCAGATTATAAGTAGAGATTTATACGCTACTTGAGAAGTAATTTATACTTTTAACTCCAAAATCTCACAATTTCACACCTCATCCAAGGTTAAGGTCAGCAAAACTGTCCGCTGGGGGGACAGGGCCTGACAGCATCTCCCAGTGGTTACACATCCATTTTGAAAGAAAAAAAATAGATTAGTGTTAAAATTTTCTTTAAAAATTAATTTAATATATAAAAATATAAAAATTAAAATCTGCATACATATTTAAGAAAAAGAATTTATTTTGAACTCTTATTTTTAAATTTCTCAATCCACTACTCGAGTGTTTAAAATAATCTGGATGGATGACTTTCCAGAATTGTATACCCATGTTATATATAATTAAAATCATTCATGGGCATACAATTTTAAAATCATTCACGGTAAGGTTCCACTTTCTTATGATTCTTTTATTTTCTTATGTATCCTTGCAGTGGTTTGTGTACAAGAACCTTATTTTCAAGCCACACAGGCAAGTCTCAATTTAACACTAACTTTTTTTATTAACATGTCACGTTATCATATTAACAGAGATTAAAAGAGATTAACGGTCAAGTGACCAAAATGATAAATGTCGAAAATATAAATAATCAGACAAATATTTTTTTTTTTAAATTTGATGACCAAAATAAAAACACCTTAAACAAAAAGGACCATCGATAAAGATTACCTATAAAAAATGTAAATTATTATAAAAGTGTTAAACGTGTTGAGGTTGCTTACCCTTCCGAATTAATTCTATAGCTACGCTGAAAGTGGAGATGAAGAGGGTGGAAGCGAGGAGAAAGCATAGTATCACAAATAAAGATTTCATTTTGGATAGTAATAGTATTAGTCCGGGTTGGGCATCACCTCCCTCTCGACTGCTATTTATAGGCCAACTGTACACACTGGCTAAAATGAAAACCATACTACTTTTCAAAGGTAATGATATTATATATTTTCAAAACTTTATTGGAGGTTCACAAGTCAATTATTCAAGTATAGCTGCGGTCACTTTAGTTTATGTTCTCTCACTTGGAAAAATTGGAATATATGAAGTGAAGAATGTTAGAATTAAACAATAACTAAATATGAAATCTAAACCCAGGATCTATCATGTCAAATCATCAAGAACAATAAACTGAATGAACTGAATTGCGGAAGTGTATCTGAATTAATCGATAGACTGAAAACCTTGAATCTTGATGTTGAAATCCAAATATTTGGTATTGATCTTCCAAGAAGATAGGTTTTCTCTTGACGTAAAACTCTCTGACGGGGAAGGAGAGAAAAACAAGTTAATCTATTTCTTGGGGACCACTATCTCTTTATATAGTTGATTTAATAATCAACTATTAAGTATTTATAACTCTGCCCCTCATCGAATTACAAATACATCTTATGGTATCTACACTTTTATTTCCATGACATTTTAATACCCATGACACGCCTAACATAATTGCTCACTTAATTTTGTGTCATACTTTAAAATAGCAATATACATTATACATATGTGCCCACTATTACGGATTTAAATCCAACAATCTCCCACTTGGGCAACATATGTTTCCTGACAAATGTATAACCTTATGAGCTCAAAAATTTGCTATTATATAATAGGTATTCTGTAACAATCTCGTCCATCAACTGTATCCATATAGGATCAAAGCAGCCTTTGTCGTATCAATCATGACAAGACCCATCAATGGTCACGTATACAAATATAGTCAAATGACATAGATCAATCATGGATGCGTAGCATGAAAAATTACATGAAATGTGAACCAAACATGTCTATTTCCAACTGGTCCTCCTAAACCTTAGCGAGATCAAACTTTACTGAATTCAGAGTGTGCATAAACCAAAAGAACTTTATTTCTGCAGAAAATAATCTTAAAATATCCTTAAACTGAAGTAACTGAAATTGTGTCTAAAACAAATGAGCATTTTTCAAAATTACAAACTCCCACTAAAACTGAATATCCTTAAATAACATTACACCCACATGAGTAGTGTGCTCATGAAAGACCTAGGGTGTCAGTTTCTTAATAAGCGCGCAATTATGGAGTTTGCACCAGCATGCTCTATAGACACACAACCACTCTGAATTTTCTTTAGCAACTAGGAACTTAATATTTATGTGCTTCAAATTTAAAGTGTTCCTATTGTTTATAGAATAAATGAATGCATATTTATTGTCACAAAATAACCGAAGTGATCTTTCTATTCAATCTATAATTAGCAGCCCATGTGACAAAATTCTTTTGCATCAATATTCTAATAGAATCGAAGTCTGTAAACTTGATGATCTCTAACTTACCAGAACTCCGATATGTGAGCATGTAATTTTTTTTGTTCTCTAAACATATCTCATAACCCTATTGGCTGCTATCTAATGGTTCAAACTATAATTGCTTAAATATCTGTCTAACATTCTAACAATGTATGCAATATCCGAACGCATACATACTTGAGCATAAATTAAATTCTCAATAGATTATGCACTTGGAATCTTTTGTATTTTTTTTATTTCAAGGTTACTTTTACGGCATTGAGTAAGACTAAATTTGTCTTCTTTAGTAATACGAGTATCACTTGGTTTACTCCCCTTTGAATCTGTAGTATATAGAATTGTGAACCAAATTTATCTCAAAACCAAATGAGATAAACAATATAAAATTTATAATTTTGTTAATGAGAGTCCAACTTAAGCTCATAGATGAATTTCTTTAATTTACATATCATTGATTTTGTATCATTAGACACAAATCTATGATTGTACCATAGAATTTGTTTCTTCAATGTCACCATTGAAAAACACAAGCGTAACATCCATCTTATGTAGCTCAAGATTAAAATAAGCAATAAGCGTCATGATTATCTTAAAAGATTCTTTCAATAAAACTTGAGAGAAAGTCTCCACAAAATCAATGTCTTCCTTTAGAGTATATCCTTTAGATACAAGACATGCCTTATACTTGTCCACATTATCATTTGCATCCCTCTTGGTTTTAAATATCCATTTACAACCAATTGGTTTACACCTTCACATAATGAGACAAGTTCCTAAACTTTATTGTCTTGCATAAAATTATACTCTTTTTGAATGACATCAATCCACTTTTGAGAGTCGGAACTTTTATGATTTGATAAAAAATGATTGAATCATTTTCTATCATTCCATTATTATCCTTATTTTCTTGAATAAATACAAAGTAATAATCTAGAATAGTATTTCTCCTTCCTCTCGTGGATATCTTTAATGACACTTATTTTTTTAAGGTTGTTGAGTTTGTTCTTCTGAAACAATTACCTTATCTTGAATGGGAGTTGTTCAACATTGTTTTGCTGAGGTACTTGATTCACTTCTTGATTAATGATAGGTGTAAAAACCTAAACATCATTAAAAGTGATAGTATGAATTAAATTATAATTCAACTTCCCCTCAATAGCAATGTATCTAACCTTATTTCTCCCTCCAAACTCAACATCCTAAAAATGTTATAAACCTCTCCTTAAAATAATCCTTATTGTGGGATCATAAAATTTACAGCCCATGGATCACTCAAAATAACCGAAGTAGTTGCTCACTTTTGAAGTTTAATTTCTTCACATGTGTCCTAACTTATACAAAAGAATCAATACTTTGTAACTTATTGTTGTTTCTTTTGATTAGGACCTTTAGCAACTTTATTCTAATATATTTTTTATTGCCCTTATTCTTAGAGACACTAACTAAATGAGCACTAACCGAATGAGTACTTTTACACTTATAATGCTTCAACTTTTCTTCCTCTTTAACACAATTAGAAATAAGCTCATTTAAAGTCTATTTCTCCTTTTTGACAGTTGTAACTAATTTTGAATTGGTTAAACTGTATAGGAAGCGATACCAAAATCATAAGAACAAACAATTGTTAGAAAGTTTGATTTTATGTGCCTTAAATTTTGAAGCAATATTAAACATTTTTCATAATGTACTCCCTCGCATTTCCTTGACCCTTATACTTCATAGACATCAAAGAAGGCATAAGTGATGTCAACTTAACCTTAATGTTTTGGGTAAAACATTTCTTAATTTCGTCAAGGAAACCCTTAATATGAGTATTCTCTTTAGAATTTTTGCTCCTAAATAATTCTAGAATGTTGTACTTTATGATCATTAAACTCATGCAATTTGAACGAACTCCCTCTCAGAATCCCTTTTATGGGTGCTTACCCCCATGAGAGGTGCAAGTTGTTCTTCCCTTAGTGCAAGGTCTATGTTCATACAACCAAATACTTTATGTAAGTGCATTTTCTATTCCTTGAAATTAATTTCACTAAACATGAGTGTAGAATGTATATTAACAGATATTGTGATAACAAAAGCTAAATGAGCTAAATAGAGAACAAAAATAAATAAATAAAAACAAGCTCACATCCATATCCATAAATAAACAATAAATTCAAAATAATGGCTAGTTCCCCTCAAGATACCAAGCACAATATTAATATCAAGTCTTTGGACAGTAATATTAACTGTAAGCGGTACTCTTGTTGTAGCAATCAAACATTGACAATAAACTATGTCAAACAATAGATTAATCTTTGGACTAACGTATTGTTCACATAAAATACCTTATAATTGTCACACATTTATCACCACAGTTGTCGTTGTAATTCGGCCAAATATTAACTTTCCTTTGGGACAATTAATAAACGCATGAATTACAAAAACACATAATTATCTTAATATTTTAAATAAACTAATCTACACAAAAGCGGTCACTTTAGTGACATTATGTTTCAATTAATCCATTAAAATATTAGACATCTAAAGCCAAAATATAAATTTAATTGTTTCAAAATATTTGTCTTAATTTTATCTTTAAAGATAACCAAAAATAATAATAAATTTGAATAAAGGTAAACATCATATCAAGATACCGGACACTCCATTAATATTTTATCTTTGGACAAAACATTAACTTGCAAGTGATATCTTGGTACAGTAATCAAACATTGATAATAAGAACATGTCAAACAGAAATCTTCCTTTGGGCCGATTTATTGCTCACATATAAAGCTGAATATTTATCACATGTTTATTACCACAGTTGCACATGTAATAATGTTAATTATTAACCTTCCTTTGGGCCGATTAATACTAACATAAACTGAATTACATGCACAAAACCTTCTATATTTTAAAATAAAATAATTTTCACAATAGAGGCCACTTTGGTGACTTAATGTTTCAATTAATTTATCTCAAAATATATAACATAAATATACCGATATTCAAATTTAAAATTTTGTAACAGTCAAAACTAAAATTTCTGATAACACTTAAGTTTCCGAAATAACCCAAAATAAGGTTGTCTAAATGGGGCTATCAGAATTCAAAGAACCGAAATTTTCGACTGATTTCTAAAAAAATGTCTTAATCCTTAAACATGCATTTACCAAAATCAAAGCCGAATTCAAAACATTCAATCTTTAACTAAAAGCCAAAATCAGAAGTATCATACAAATGACTAATTCATATAATAATCACAACCTTAAAATATTCATAATAACCTAATGGTCAAAATTGAAATTCTTGGTCAAACTGAATAGAATATGAATTTCATAAGATTAATGACATGCTTTCCGAAACCAAAACCAAATATATATTCTGTAGATAATATTAATGGCATAATTAAGCATGGTGTGAAATAAATTTAAGCCAAATGTTCTGTTAAAAAAAACAAGATTTAACAAATTCAACTGTAATTTATTAGACTAATCCGAATATAAAGCTTCGAGAGCTAACCTTAATATAAAGTTTTCAAGTCATAGTAAATTTACCTTAACAAAGCATAAGTCAAACTTTGATAATTGCAATTGTCAAATAACAATTGACCAAATAGGATCGAACATTGATTCAAAATGTAAGAATCAACCTTAAAATTTAATCCTAAATTGATAAGTGTGGATATATACAACTTTATGATCTATTACCGCATTTAGTAGCAGAACATTGACTTAGAATCTTTCGACATACCATCATATGTATAAAGCATTTAATCTTTGAGAATCTGGAGACTTAAAAAACTATAGATTTGAGCCTTTTAATCTTTCGGTACTAGCTTAAAAAGAAATCAATACCATAATACATATTAACTTGAATTACTATAACAAAAACAAAGGCAAATTCATTTTCTCAAAATAGTATACGGTTACTAATGAATTGCCTAAAAATATGGGGCACGAATATTCATGATTATGAAAAACCTTAAATTCAACATAGACTAAATATACCTAGGGTTGTTTCTGTATACAAGAACCTCCAAGATTGAAAACTTAATTTTCAATTGCCGATTAATAACACAAAAGGATTATCACATATTAAAAAAACAGAAAGATTCTTAATCAGGAATTCCAAAACGTATTAAAAACAAACCCTAATACATGCGAAAAATAAAACTGTAAAGTCTCCATCAAACAACTGAAATATCGAAACATAAATATTTTACCGCTAAACATAGAGTTTCGATTTAAAGCGATTTAAGAACAAAGCATCTAAAATAAATACATAATTAATAAATTCTCAATGATTCAACATGAATGTCTCTGATGCCACTTGTTAGAATTAAACCATAACTAAATATGAAATCTAAACCCAGGATCTATCATGTCAAATCATCAAGAACAATAAACTGAATGAACTGAATTGCGGAAGCGTACCTGAATTAATCGATAGACTGAAAACCTTGAATCTTGATGTTGAAATCCAAATCTTTGGTATTGATCTTCCAAGAAGATAGGTTTTCTCTTGACGTAAAACTCTCTGACGGGGAAGGAGAGAAAAACAAGTTAACCTATTTCTTGGGGACCACTATCTCTTTATATAGTTGATTTAATAATCAACTATTAAGTATTTATAACTCTGCCCCTCATCGAATTATAAATACATCTTATGGTATCTACACTTTTATTTCCATGACATTTTAATACCCATGACACGCCTAACATAATTGGTCACTTAATTTTGTGTCATACTTTAAAATAGCAATATACATTATACATATGTGCTCACTATTACGGATTTAAATCCAACAAAGAAAATTAAAAATTAAAAACTTTTTCAAAAGGAGAATTTAAGGCCCCATTAGAAAATGTTACAAAATCAGAATCGAGTCCCTGAGATCGAGAGGGAAAAAGAGTACCCTAGCATTTGTTGGATCCATTAATCCTACATACTTTGAGATGCAAACCAGAATGTTTCCCAAACCGTCTCTCAAGAGTCACCAATCTCAGCAGTACCGAAGCTACCGGAGACAGCACCATCAATATTCAACTTCATTTTTTTAATAATTGTTATTAAAAAATTTTAATACTTGTTATTAGGGACCTATTTTTTAGCACTATTTATTATTATGAGCATACTCTTAAAATTTATTTTTTTCCAATACTTGTTATTATAGACGTACTCTTAATTTTTTTTCAATATTTGATATTATAAACATGTATTTAAATAGGGGTATGTAACCGCAACAGAGATCGTTATATAGCAGTAGAGACACCATCCAAAACTACAATACCTGTAACCGTTATGTCCTCAATAGCATATGTTATTAAAAATTTTCACAACTGCAATATCCGCAGTGATAGAAATAACATTCGTTATGTCTGCAACCGTGATAAACGCAACATGACCGAATATACGATTGCAACCGTAATTTAAATCCTAATTTAAGACCCAATTTTTAGGTTCGCCCTAGGGCTACTAAAATCTCAGAAACAACCATATTGAGCGTGATCGTGTTGATAATGTGTTATAAATAAACTAAACAAGAACAAAAAAGATGAGAGAAAAGAGAGGAACTTATATTATATTCTCAATGTAGAGATGTATACAATGTCTTCTTAAAGCTAACCGGTCTGGCAATCTTGAATCCGAAATGAAAGTTTTGATAAATAAAGTTGGCTCTTATAGTGCTGGATGCTTATGGTTTCTTGAAGAGAAAAAAAGGATGAAAGAAAGAAAGTGATTTTACGGAACCAAGCATTGCTGCGAAAGTCCATCGTTAATTGAAGGCTTAATGCTATTAAAAAAAATGAAAGCTTAATACTTAAGATGGCCATTCTACTTTAGTAAAATTTTCACTGGGGCTTTTTTATTATTTTACGACTAGTTTGATCCCTAAACTTGCAATTCTTTATTTATCATTCTAGTCCTTTGATATTTTTCAATAAAAAATAATATTGTGTGATCCAATAAGATTTCACCAGATGTAATAAATGTTTTTTTTATAATTTTCTTTTTACACATGACATAACCTAATAAGGTCACATCATCATTTTTAAGGAAATAATGTGATAACGGATTTGAAAGTTGAGAGATTACACTAAAAGAAAAATAATAATAATAAAATGATCAAAGTGAGAATTTCATTAAAATAGAAGGTCTAAAGTAGGTATTAAACCTTAATTGAATGATCACGCAACTTTTTTAATGTTAATAGAAAGACCATAAAAATCAAAGTAAACCCTAAAAATTTTTAGAACATGCAATGGGATTGAAAGATTTTTATTTTTAGGGTAAATTATAAAAATCATCAGTGAACCTTGTTTTTTGACCTATTTTGGTCACTAAACTTTCAAAGCGATCAATTTACTCACTGAACTTTATACATTGACCTATTTTGGTCACTCATTATTTTTTTACAAGTATTTTTGTATGACTTGGCATATTTTATTATTATTAAATATAAAAAATAATTTTAAATGAAAATGAAATTATATTTTATTATAAAATAAAAATGAAATTATATTGTATTATTATTAAATACAAAAAATATTTAAATTATAATTAAATATTAATAGAAGTAATTTATTTTATTTTAAATTATTTTTTATATTTAATAATAATAAAATATGACAAGTCATACAAAAGTATTAATAAAATAATATTGAGTGACCGAAATAGGTCAATATATAAAGTTCAGTGAGTAAATTGATCGTTTTGAAAATTCAGTAACCAAAATAGGTCAGAGAGTAAAGTTTAGCGATGAATTTTGTAATTTACCCTTATTTTTAATGTTTCGGTGTTTTCCCCAATAGCTCTCAGCATCAAACAACCATAAAAATCAAAGCAAACCCGAAGATTTCTTAGAACATGCAATGAGGTTAAAAGATCTTTATTTTTAATATTTTGGTGTTTTTCCCTTGTCCTAACAATAGCTCTCAGCATCAAACAACCATAAAAATAAAAATCCTGATTATTTAACTAGATTGATATCTATAAAGAAAAAATGGATACATATTGACTTGAAAATAATGTAGACTTTTATTTTGAGAAATTATTGTTTTGTTTGAATCAAATTATTTATTACCGATAGTAATAACTAATCCTCTTATCGTAGGTGTTCTCAATCAGAGATAAACAGTTGACTTTGAAATCCAGACTGCCATCCGCCTCGACCTTGAATGTCGTGGAAAAGCAAAGCTATAGGATCCTTCGGCAAAACTGTGAAGGGAATGTGTATGGAATTTCTGAAGATCCTCTAAGATACAAGATATATATTGTTTGGTAGATGTAGTGTGATACTTCAATCCCAAAGCGAAACGTTCTAGACGTTCATTATGAGGTATATATTTAGGGACTTAAGTTTATATTTGTGAGGTGTTGTTGACGGGGTAAGATTGTAATATTTTAAAATTAAAATAGACATTATTTTACAAATTAGACGAAGGTCTGGACCTTGTACTTGTAATAAAGGGCTTTAGGACCCATTTGGGCTTCTCTTTCTATTTTTTAATTTTCACTTCAAAATACAATTATTTGAGATCATAATCCATTTTCTTTTTGCTCAGTCATTCATTTTGGCGGAAAAGAAAGGAAAAAATTTTGATACACAGGCCGTGTAAACTTTAGTTTACACTTGCCTTTTAATTTTAGGGGTTAAGATTTTAGTTTAGGTTTAAGGTTTAGGGGTTTAGTTTGTAGGGTTTAGAATTTAAGGTTAGTGTTTAGAATTTGGGGTTTAGAGTGTGGGGTTTAGTTTTTTAGGGTTAGGGTTAGAAATTTAGGATTTGGATTTTTATAGTGTAAATACAAGCCTGTGTATTAAAGTTTTACCCAAAAAAAGACAATTCACAAATTGCTTGGAAAATAAGTTGAAGTATGACCATAAAACACTTATCAAATACATTGCTTGAAAATATGACAGACCCTTAAAATGACTAACAGACAGTACATGTGTTTTGTAATTAAAATAACAAATGCCTTGTCATCAAACTCACTCACTCCATCATATCCTTCAATAACTTGACTTTGATCTTTTCTAGCTTTGTCACAACTTCTTTCATATCAGGCCTTTCGCTTGGTATCTCTACCGAACACACTAAGGCAACTTGCAAAACAGACAATGCACAATCCTTGGCTGCTAAATGTTTCCTCCCAGTTCTGCTTACAGAATTTGCGTCTTCAACTTGGTTTAGCATAGATGGTAACGTCTCTATCACTAAACTCCGCAAGCTCATTTCTTTGGAAAACATTTCATCTGTAGGCTTCTTTCCCATCATAGTTTCCATCATAAGAATACCAAAACTATACGCATCACCTTTTGTAGAAACAATTCCTTCTGATCCATACTCTGCATATGAATTTAAAAAAGAAAAGTTTATCAGTATTCAACAATGTTGTGTGATAATGAAAAAGATATTTTATGAGAACTTAAAGAGTAAGCGTCACCTGGTGCCATATACCCAAACGTTGCAAGGGTCATGGTTTGGATCATTGAATCCTCTTCACATAAGAGTTTTGCGATTCCGAAATCACTCAAATGCGCAACCATATCTTCATCTAATAGAACATTGCTTGGCTTTAAATCGCAGTGAACCATGGGTGTTGTATTACCATGATGGAGATATTCTAGAGCAGATGCAACATCTATCAATCCGTTCAGCCTTTGCTGCATATCCAGAAAATGATTGTTGGTATACAACCATTTATCAAGGCTCCCATTAGGCATGAACTCCTGTACCAAGGCTCTGAAATCTTGATTATTAGAACAACTACCGATAATTTTAGTTAAATTTCGGTGACAAGTGTTACAAAGAACTTCAAATTCAACATCAAAGCTCTTAAAGGCTCCTTTTAAATCTAAATTGAAGACCTTTACCGCAAATGTCATTCAATCTGGGAGAATCCCTTGATATACTGAACCATAGCTTCCGCTACCAAGCAATCTTCTATCACTGAATCCATCAGTAGCTTCATGAAGCTCTTGGTACGTAAATCGTCTCCACATTCCTAAAGGTAACAAGTCTTCTTGAGTTTCTTTCTTCACCCTATTTCGGAAGATGATGATAATTAGAGCCACCACCAAAATTGTAGAGGCAATCGGCAGTGCTACATATGTTATGAGCTTAGTTCTTGCCTTGGAATTCCTAAGAGGTTTAGTTTTGCAGCTTGGAACATGAAGTTGAGCTGCACCACACAATGCTTCATTCCCCTTAAATGATTCGGTTGAGTAGTTTCCGTACAATCCTCCATTAGGAATTTCTCCTTGAAGTCTGTTGAAAGCGACATTGAAATATTTGAGAAAACGAAGTTTCTCTAAGGACTTGGGAATCTCTCCGGATAAATTATTTCTCGATAAATCCAAGGATTCCAAGCTCAATAAGTCACCAATTGAATCAGGAATAGAACCTGTGATTCTATTATTGGATAATGAAAAATAAGTGAGGTCACCGAGATCAACAACCCCATTTGGAATTTCACCGGAGAACTGGTTGTTTGAAATATCGATACTAGTTGCAGCTGTCCACTTGCCAATATCAATTGGTAGAGGACCACTGAGAGAATCTGAAGACAAGTTGAGGATCAACAGATCATTAAGCCGTGTCAAGGTTGAAGGTATTGAAGAAGAAAACATATTGGAGCCAAGGAGTAGTTGCCTCAAAGAAACAGCATCACCCAAGCAAGCAGGGATCGGTCCAGACAATATGTTGTTCGTCAAGACCAAGAATCCTAACTTGTTTAGATGACATAATCGGTCCTTCCAACTTATTGTCCCCAAGAGAAAGACTCTGCAAATCTTTTAATCCTCCGATTGTAGTAGGAATCAATCCTGTCAATTCATTGTCATCAAGCTTTATGCCTATCAAGCGACTTAAGTCGCCAAATTCACTTGGGATGCTACCCTTGATGTTGCACCTAGAAGCAGAGAATTGCTGAAGAGAATCTGAGAGATTTCCTACCAAACGTGAAAGTTCACCCCGATCAATAGGTTGTCGCTGAAGTCCAAGATTTCCAAGCCTCTACAATTTTTCAAAGAAGAAAGAAAGCTCATTCGGGAGGAAGTTAGATAATTAACATTCAAGTTGAGTCTCTTTAAATTTCTTAGATTGCCAAGAGTGTCAGGAATGGATCCTGAGAAGTAATTAAGTGACATGTCAAGTAGAGTAAGCTGAGAGGCATTGGAAATAGACATTGGGAATGGACCAACGACTCTATTATTCCCGAGATATAATCTCTCCAGGTTTGGAAGCCAAAGCCCCATGTTTGATGGAAGACTGCCAGAGAGCTGATTATTTTCAAAAGAAATGCTAGACAGAGTCGATATATTAAATACTGCGGGAGGAATTGGACCAACAAGATGGTTATCTCCCAAAGCCAAGAATTCTAGATTCTTAAGATTGCCAATGTGTTGTGGTATTGTACCCGCCATAAATTTAACAAACAAATACTATATTAGTCCAATATGCGAGGAAAAAAAGGTTTTATATGTTGACAATGTATAATTCTGATTCAAATATCAATTATAGGAAAAACAATTTCTCAGAGAAGCCAAGAATGCTTTGGAGGTAGGGAGAAAGTTGTATATTAGTGGTAGGGAGAAAGTTGGATATCAGTATTAGGGGAGATGAACGGGAAGTTGTGAAGGTCCAAAATGACTTAAAGTGAAATAGAAAATGCAAAATATTAGTTTGGACTTGTGATAAAGTACGTGATGAAAAAAATGATGTTGTAATTTATGGATTTTGGTCATTTGAACGTATCATTTTTCTTATTTATACTTGTGAAGTTATTACGGGAACACTCTAAGGTTTCGAGAAGAGTCAGGTTCACAATTTGCTCTGGAATTTCACCTAAAATAAAATATTTCACGCACCAAATTTAGAATTCTTCCATTTTTCTTTTACAATAAATTAAATGAATCACCACTAGCAATATATTCCCCCATCATATTCGGTATCATGTAGAAAAACTATATATATTCATTCATTTGATAGATAAACAAATCCAACTTCAGAATTCATTCAAACTGATCTTAAATCCTTCTAATTATTTACTTTGAAAAATGCATGCAAACGCTTGAAAAGCTTTAAAAAATGGTTATTGTACATTACCTTCCAAGTGGTTCCCACCGATGGCCAAGAATTGAAGCATGTTTAAATTCCCAATTTCTGCTGGTAGACTTCCCTCCAATTGGTTTAGTGCCAAGGATAAAATTCGCAACTCTTTGCATTTTAATAGACTGTCTGGAATTTTACCGGACAACATGTTACCACTCAAGTACAATTCTTTCAAATTCGGAAGACGATCGAACATATCTTTTGGTATGGGACCAGTGAGGTTATTGAAGTTGAAATTGATGAGTTCTAACGAAAGCAGATCGAGCGGAATCGAGGGCATAGAACCATAGAGCATATTACGTCCTAGATAAATCACTTGCAACAAAGAAATATTGAAGATGGAGGAGGGAATTGGACCTGAAAGCTGGTTTTCATACAAGTTCAACATCTCTAGCTTTGGCAAAGAGCCTAAAGAGAATGGAATAACACCATTGAAGTTGTTATGGTACAAACGCAACTCCCGAAGTTCAGTTAGTGATCCTAACCATGATGGGATTTCTCCACTGAAGCTGTTGTTACTAAAATCCATATGTTTTAGTCCTTGCAAATTCGATAATTGGACCGGTAATTCGCCATAAAAATTATTATCTCTGATGGAAAGAAGAGAAAGGAATGATAGATTTCCTAAGTGGGGTGGGAGGGTGCCCACGAGTTCTAACCAGAAAGGTTTAGAGCTGTGACTCGGTGGTGCTTGGATCCGCAGCTAACACCAAACCAGTTACAAACAGGGGAAGAAATTGACCAATTGGTCGTCATGACATTTTCGGGATCGTGGATAACATTGTCTTTCAATGCAAGAAGTGCGGATTGGTCTGTAAGTATGGAGGTTAAATTCATGGAGGAAGCAGACAGAGAAAAATGGCAGATGATAAGAAGAGCTAAGCGGTGGAAAGTGTTCCCCATTTGATTTTGGGTGGTTGAGTCGATGGAAATGGAGTTTGTCAGGCTAACAAGGAAGGCGCAAGCGAGATGGCTAGATAACCCATTCTTTATACACACCAGAATGGACCCACGCATTGCCGCGAAAGTCTTAATTGAATGCTCACACGGAGTACTTGTTAATATTAGAGTAAACTACATGAATAGTCCCTTGACTATAGATGCTTTTTTGTTGAGTCACCCAACTAGGAAAATTACAAAATGGTCTCCATACTTTAAAAAATAAACAAGTTGGTCTGGTGCCATTAAAAATTTAACGGGTGATAATGTGGCAGTCCACAAAAATTGATAGATTTAGTCCACCTTATTTACTCATTCTATCAATTTAGTCATAATTAAAAAAATTAGGGGCATATGGGCGTCCGACAAGGCGTTGGAACGGAGATTGAACGGAGGGTCATCGGAGCACGGAGCCGTTGTTAAAGTGAGGGTTAAATAAAAAGGTTTAAATTAATAGAATGAGTAAATAAAGAGGACTAAAATTTTGAGATTTTTTTGAATTAGGACTAAATTGATTGAATATGTAAATATAGAGGACTAAATGTATTATTATGCCAATTTTGTTAACTGTCACGTCATCCGTCGTTAACTTTTTAACGACACCAAACCAACTTGTTACTTTCTTTTAAGTCAGGGGACCATTTGTAACTTTTCATAGTCTGTGGACTTAACAAAAAAACGTCCTATAACTTGGGGACTATTTATGTAGTTTACCCTTGAATTATGACTAATAAGTTGTAGGGTAAAGTATATTGGACGTCACTCAATTATGTGTTTAGTTACAAATTGATCATGCTTTTATCAAAACTTATAATTGAACCACTCAATTAAATTTTGGTTACAATCAAGTCACTCTTCTATTAAAATTCAAACGAATATCTAACAAGGGTTGATATAATAACAATTTTAGTTCTCAAAATTTATATATTCAATTTAGTCCTAATTCAAAATAACTCAATAAATTTAACACCATAGTACATTATTTGAAATCATTAATTAATCTAATGTACTAATTTATAAATTTAAAGATATTTATAATTATTTTTAATGTTAGATGTGTAATTAGTATCTACATTAAAATTAAACTCATTGAAATCTATTTAAAATTATTTATAAAAATTTTAGGTTTTAATTATCGTTGCCATGTAATTTTTTACAAAAAAAAATTCAGGTTTTAGTTAATGCTATCACGTAAGTTACTGAATTTTTATTATTAAACATATTTCTTTAACTTCTTTGTAAGTATGTGTATTTTTATTTAAAATTTTGTATAATTTTTGTAATAATTTTAATTTTTTTTGTTCTTATTTACAAATCTACTAATTATTAAACAACTTTTATTATTATGAAAATCTATAATTTTTTTATTCATGTTTAAAACATGACACATAAGTTATTTTTTACATGCATGAAGCAATGACAAATATATTTTCATTATATTAATATCTAATATTATTTTTATTATATGGTTAACTTATGCAACTAATTCTAAGCTTTAAATTAATTAACACAAATTTAAAGTTTATTATTCTTATATTTCATGTGTATTTGTTAAATTATATATTATTAATTATTGATGTTATTACATATTTTATAATGTTGTTTATTTTTTTAATGTTCTAATTCATTTAAATAATAATAAAAATAGTTAGAGTAAATTACGTAAATCATCACTGAACTTTACTCTTAAACATATTTTGGTCACTAGAGTTTCAAAATGTTCAATTTACTCACTAAAGTTTAGACAGTGGACGTTTTTGTCATTGAAGTTTAGAAAGTGAACATTTTTTGTCACTCTTAAACCCCAAACGATCATAAATGGTGGTCGTTCAGCTCTAAATTTCACCAATCACTTCATCTAGGCCTCATGAGGCTGAATCCACCTCTATTTTGTCGGAAAGTGCTGAAAAGTTCATGAATCTGCCATAAATCTTTTGTTTTCTCTCTCATTGATCTCTTTCCTCTTCCGTTGGATGTAGCTCGTTTCTAAGTATGTTGTTTCACTCGTGCCGATAAAGTTTTCCATCGTTCGGATTTTGGAGAAGTTCCTTCGTTCACGGGTAAATAGAGGTCGTCAAAAAGTTAACGGAAGAGTGACAAAAAACGATCAAGTCTAAACTTCAATGAATAAATTGAACGTTTAAAAACTTCAGTGACCAAAATAAGTTTGGAAGTAAAATTAAGTGATAATTTACGTAATTTACCCAAATATTTATTGTAAACTTAAACAACTCATAAATCTACTTTTATAATTATAATCATTTGACATATATTATATATTTTAATATCTATATACGTGCTTACTAATACGTTCGTTGTTTACTAGTCAAAATTCGTATTCCTTTTAAAGGGACACCCCACAAATTATATTGGTTAATGCCAAATATTCCTAATTTTTATAGTAAGAGGAGAAACAATGAAATGAAAGAGACAAAAACTATAATTAGTTTTTTTGTGTGTGGAAAATATATCAAAATTTTAAAACACTATGTTTGCTCACACAAAATTTTATATTATTTCCAAAGAGACACCTTACAATTCCTTAGTCTTTTTTTTTTTATGGTTTTGTTTCAACTAGTGCACGCGACTTTGAAGCGGTCAATAGAAAGTATTGGTTAATGCAAATTATTCTAAATGAGGCTCAAAATAAAATAGATAGAAAATTTTATTAAAATTCGATGATGAAAGGTAAAAGCTAATAATATTATAAATGTATATTATAATAATAACGCACGTTGACAACACGATCATTATCACGACTCAATTACGATCAAGAGCAGTGACTCTGAACTCGTATCCAAATCCAATTCGATGGTCTAAAACAAAGAGAACAACAAAAGATTTTAGAATTTAATTTTTTAGTATTGAGATATAAAAAATACCGAAAAAGGATAAAAAAATTTATTCACTCGTACCAACCTCTGTAAAATGCAGGCTCCATACAAGAAGGAGACACCTCACAATTTCATTTTCTTTTGTTTTTTGATGGCTTTGTTTCGATACATGATTTGTTTCAAACATAAAGAAAAAAATTATTTTTTTTCAAGCTAGATTAATTAAGGAATTAATACCTCAAAATTTGTACAAATTATAAGCCTCGCTCCTTCAGAATCATAAGATTTACAAAATAATTTATAAACTTATCTAAAAATTTATAATAACCCAAAATTCATATACTGAATAATGAGCGAGCAAATACAAAATAAGTAAAGTTTCATATCCATCATCTACCCTACCTACTATCCACCGGGTGTTTATTTTTTGACATCCACGTCTAGGTACTATCTACCAAAATCAACCCTTACCTAAGGCTGGATTCCGGCCTGTGCATAAAGACCTATAGCACATGGCACATTTTCTAAGGGGCCCAATTTTTGGTGTTAATCCCAGCTGTCTTTTTTATTATTTTCTCGATAAAACAAAAGTAAACGCCAGTTTTTCTCTCTCATTACTGATGAGATTTTCTTCATCAAGATTCACTCATTATTTTTCCTCATTCCTCTAATATCTCATTTTCTTTTATAATTTTCTAATTATTTTTTTGTACTTTTCATCCTCCATTATTCTTTTTTTAATTTTTCATTAAGTTTTTTTATTACCAAAGTTGCAATTAATTTATCTTTTTTCTCCCAATTAGTTGAGCAGTGATTATGGAAAGAACCTTCAAAATTTTTGGATTGATTTCAATTGAACAATTAATTCAATATTTTTCTTTAATTAAACCTTCAAATTATATGTGTCAAACGATTAATTTTTTTTCCAATTATAAAACACAACCCAAATTCAACATTTCTTCATCACCTTTCCCCAATTTTGTTCAGTTTCTCAAAAAAAGAAAATATTTCGGCAATTCTAAAGTTGCAAGCTCCTGATCTTCATCATCAGGCTTTCGATTGTGGGTAAAATCTTGTGCTTTTTTACATGTGTTGTGCCCCTAATCTTCAAATAATATGTTTTTTGTATGTGTTCTGTTCTTTTTTGTTGGATAATATTGTGCTTATAGCTACAGTAGGGATCTCATTTTGTTATAAGAATTAGGGGTGTTTAAAAATACATGATCTAGATGATTCAGTCCGTTGACTCGCCGACCCGATTAAAAAATCTGAGTAATTTTATGAATTTTTTTCAACTTCTCTGACAGGTACCCGGCCAGCCATTTTTCGGGTTGGGCCCGGGTCACAAATTTTGAAATTTTAGTTATGCGATTATTCGAGTACCCGAATATATTCGAAATTAATATTTTTTATATTTAATATATATTTATTTATATTAAACTAATAAAATTCTTAAACTTGTTTATATTTTTATATTTAAAAGATATATATTTATATTTCGGTACCCAATTATTCAATTTTACGGGTACTCAATTAACAAAGATCGGTTAAATCACTACCTGAAAATTTAAGTATCCGTATTTAAACACTCCTAATAAAAATATGGCCACAAAAAATTATAAGACAACCTTGCCCTGACTGTCTGACCCGTGTCAACTGGGATAAATATTGAAATAGTACAAAATCCCCAAAATTGTACTCATTCTGTCCCACTCAATGTCTCTTTTGTGTTTTGAAATTATCCCACTTAAAATGTCACATTGAAAAGATTAACAATTTTTATAAGGCACATTTCCTTTTATACCCCTTTTTTAATTTCTCATCAAAACAAAATTTAACTTTTTAAAGATAAAATTGTCGTTTTAATTATTTTGCATCATCTTTCTTACACAAATTTTTTCTTCCTAAAACCGTATAAAAAGTTAATAATAGATAAAATAAATGGGACGGAGGAAGTACCTGTTTATCATTCCTAAATATAATAATATCCAAAATAAGTAACTTGTTTCTTTTCCCCTTACTCTCTGCGACCGTTTTGGTCTTTTACTGTGGTGACGTTGCACCATTGTTAAGGGGATTTGACTTTGTGGACAAAGAAATTAAAAGAGAATATGAGACAAACTTTAATAAAACGAAAGAACAGTTTTTTTAATTCTTCGTTGCTTTTGTTGAGTTAATTTTTTTTTAACAATCTCTGTTTAAGAGAGGAAAAAAAGGGAAATTTATTCTTAATAGGCATTGAACTAACAATTTAAGGAAAATATGTCAACTAAGAATTTTTAACCATTTGCTCTAGAAGTTAATGAGTCAATTTAGATATATGAACTTTGATATTATTTTATTACTGACATTACATATATTACTAATAATTTTTAAGTTAAACTACATTGGATATCACTCAATTATTAGTAAAGTTGTGATTGAGTTACTTAATTATTAAAAGTTATAATTAGGTTACTCAATTAAAGTTTTGGTTACGATCATGTTACATCTCCGTTAAAATACAAATGGTCTCTAACAAGGTTTGATATAATAAAATTTCCAGTCCTTAAAACTTATATATTCTACCAAAAGCCCAAAACGACATGGAGAAAAATGTGAAAAATTAAACTTAAAGGGATTTGAACCAAAAAGGCTTGGAATTTAAGGTAAGCACCTAACCACTAAGTAAACTTAACATTTTTTACTTAATTCTAATACAAATAATATATATATATAATATAATTAAAATGTTCATACATAAATAAAATATTTTATATTCTAAATAATATTAATATAAATAATATAGGGATGTGATCTAGTTACACTATATAAAACTCAATTAGTTTTACACTAATCTATGACCATTGGATGAGTGAAATGGATGGATGAGATTAGAAGTAGGATATGTGAAGATTAATACTTGGAAAAAAGTAAGGAGTTGATCTCATCCATCTATTTTACCTATCTAATGGATGTAACACCCCTAAAATCGACCTTGTTGTAAACCGGATTCCGGTGACCAGAAATTTAAATTCCGGCAAGTCAAAATAACCATTGACCATGTGGTTAATTTCACATGTTTTGATTAATAATTAGACATTTTCATTGATATTGGGCTTCATTGCAAGCATTGAAAACTTAAAGAACATTGTATAGTGACTAAAATGCAAGGATTGAGTTTTAAGTGGCCAATGTGCAAAAAGTAGAAAATAGAGGACTAATTAAGCGATTAACCCCTCAAGGGATTAATCATCCTCCACGTGGACATTGAGGGTGAGATTCCTTCACATGAAGGTTTGTTAAACTATCCATAGTAATTAAATAAAAGAAAGAAAAGAAAGAAGGATGACAATCAACCAAGCCATCGGGTTACTAACCAAGCAAGCACCTCCCATTCTCCTACCTAAGCACACACTTCCATTGAAGCTTCATCCAAACTTTGATTTTCTTTGATTTATTAATCCTAGCTAGTTCCTAGCAATTAATCAAGGTAAGCCCATTGATTTTTCATTGACTTCCATGATGAATTCATGGAGAAATCATGAAATCAAGCCTATTAGAACCCTAACCAATTCTCACGGATTCTTAAGCGTATATATTGTGTTTTTATAGTTAGGAATAGCTATAGATATTGTTTATAACCATTGAATCCATAGGAGTGAATTTTGATAAATTTCCACGTTTTCTATATAGCTCAATCCATTGGCGGAGAGGATTCACCAACACCTAACAAGCCTCCTAGCAAGGAAATTGTAATACGAGAGCCTCAATAGCTTTGGAATTATCGGTGAGTGTAGTTGTGTCATGAGAATGGCTAGGTGCCATCCTTTTGCATTGTCTATTGTTATGGTAAGCATTGCTTATCATTGTAGTAAGCATTGGTAAGTTATATGCATTAGCTTTCATTGACATTGATAACATTCAACAAGGTAAACATTGATTTACATGGATATTATTGTTCTCTCTCTCTCTTACTCTCTCTCTGTCTCTCTCTCTCTCTCTCTCTCTCTATATATATATATATATATATATATATATATATATATATATATATATATATTGAATCCTTGGATACGAGTAGACATTGGATACAATTGGCATGCCATAGAATTCATTAAGCTCATGAATAGGTGAACTCCGGCCCTTGGGTTAAAACCCTTATTGGCGATGTTGGCGGGATGTATATGTTGGTCATTGACGATGTGGAGGGATAGACCGATTATCGAATCATTGATTTGGTGACGTTGGATGGGAATTCTCGTATCCATATGTTACTTCGATCCAAAGAAAATGAGTATTTTGAATGCAAAGTTTATAGAATGCATGCATATTGTTAAATCATGTTTATCATATGCCTAATATATTTTAGTATGGTTTTCACATTGATACTTATGATATTGGACCCATTGACATGCATTATCATTTAATTTGTTACTATTGATAACTACATGTAATGACCCATTTTGGTATGGGCAAAGACCAAAATGAACCCAACTACAACACCCATTTAGCTCAAACCCATTACAAGACCCGAAACCAATATCCAATAACCCAAACCCAGATTTTAACCCGACCCAATACCCAAACTAATAACATAACCCTAGTTTCCTAAAAATCTAACCCTAGTCGCCGCCGCCACCACCAATCTGCCACTGTTTCCACCACCGTTCCCATCACCGGCGATCCAACTAATTACCCATTCAAATCCCTAAATTACCCAATCTCCAAACCAAAATTCCAAAAACCCTAAAATAAAACTTAAAACCTAACCCTACCCACAACCCTCTGTCATTACCCATACCCCAATCTGCCACTAACCTCAACCACTCAGCCAGATAGCCCCTGAAAATTTGGCCATATCTCTAATATTAGATCTGCATGATAATAAAAATGGGTTGTTATTGTATTAGAATCGATTATAAAATTGAACCAAACTCAATGTAAAGGGGCACTTTTGATTCGAAAAAAATGTAAAAAGGGGTTTAAAATAAAAAAAATGATTTTTTTTCAAAATCGAAAGAAGGCTTTTTTCAGTTTATCATCATCCAAAAATAAATCAAACACGAAAAAAATATATAAAAAATATATAAGAGGGAACCAAATTTGAAAAGGTAAAAAAAAATTAATATACCTTCGTTCTTTTTAGATCTAGGCGCTTAGAGTCTATTTTGAGTGAATCCGAGGTCATATTCGAATTCGGCACATTGAAAGGAGTCGAAAAGGTGTGACCTTTTGCATTTTTGACCACTGGAGGCGCTGTCATCGCTAAGCAGAGGATCGTGGCAGCGCAAGGAGAGCCGGTGATCGGGCCAAGGCAAATAGAAAAGAAAGTTGAGAGGATTTTGTGAATTTTTTTATATCAAGCGCACAAATTATTTTTTTGGGGCTAAAAGACTTATTTATATGGCTTCCAAAACGACATCGTTTTGGCACCCAACTTCCAAGCCCAAAACGACGTCGTTTTACTCCTTGAGCCGGGCTCTGACCCGATCCGGCTAAGGGGATCCGTGCCCTTTTCGATATATAGGGAAATTACGCTCGCAATCCTCAAACTTTTATATCCTTCCATTTTCATTTTTCATTTTTTATTTCCTTCTGATTTCGTCCTTTTTATTTTTTAAGTTTCTGTTTCTTTTTTTATTTAGTCATTTTCTTATTTTTATTTATTTATTTATGTTTATATATTATTATATACATTATAAATATTATTATTAGTTTTATGTATATATTAATATGTTTATTATTTTTTTTATAATTATTTTTTATATTATTATTATTATATTATTATATATATTATATTAACATATTTACTATATTATGTATATTACCTTATACTAAATATATTATGAAATATATATATTATTAATATTTTTAAATATAATATCATATATATATATATACACATTATGTTATTATGTAATATTTTTATTTTGGTTTGAGTATATTTTTTAATGTATTTTTAAGATATTAAATTTATTTTAACATATTAAGGGAATATTTTTCACTTTATTTCTGGAACTGGCTAGGAAGTAGTGTTCTGACTCATTCAGGCGTCATCTTCCTCGGTTTTTATAAATAAGAAAATGTTTAGATCGCTTTTTGGGATTAAGTTTTAAATTGAAATTGAAATTTTTGTTTTCTTGCAACAACGACACTTAATCAATGCGGTACCAATTTTGGGCGTTGTGGGATGCTAATCATTCCTCACGCGTAACCAACTTTCAAACCCAAACGTTTTGAATATCTGATTAATTTTTAACGGTGTCTGGCATACCAAAGTGGCCGGTGGCGACTCCATCCATCTTTTTATTTTAAAATTTTTCTCGATATTCTATTAGGAGTGTCATCCCGGTCTCCGAGTGTCATCTCTTTGGATACCATTTTCGAATATTTTATTTCCAAATATTTTTATTTTAAAATTTTATTCAAAAAATACCTTTGTTACACTACCTCACTAGGCTATGTAAGCCTAACATAGTTTATTACATACATTTTCAGGTTCTATAGCTTCGTGAAGTGGATCGTAGATAATCGATTGCAAGTCACCTTCGAGTCCCTTTTTGTAATGTATATATGTAACACCACTTCCCAGGCTGGTAGGAATCCAGGTCGAAAAGCGTTACCGGTGAACAATACAGTGATCATTTATCGATTTTGATGGTTCGTACAATAGCTAATAAATTAAAGATGCTATTTCAATGCAATGTATGACAATGAACCATATAAACTTAGTCAAATTATCATTAAGGGACCATTTGGTAATTTATAAAAATATACGGACTAAATTGTAAAACCAGTAAATTTTAGGGTCTTAACAAAATTAGGGTTGCCAATACGAAATACAATACACAAATGTAGGGCCTGTAAATTTTTATTTCAATCAGTTTGTTGTACCTTCAATTAAGCCTTATAAGATTTCAGTAACCAAATTACAACTTTCTGAAACTTCATTAATCACCTTTTAACTAACTTACCTGCCTCTGTGCCGATACTCAAAGGGGCCATATCGGTACGCCTATGTCTTGGTCGTTAAATCATTTACAAACATTAGGGACCGTACCGGTACAGGGACATCCGTATTGGTACGCTATATTAGTCTCAAATTCTAGTGTCGACAGGTTGTATCGATACACTGAAGGTTGTATCGGTATGCCCTTCATGACTGTTAAAACAGTTAATTCTCATTAAACTCGTACCAGTACTTGGTATCTGTAACCCTCTAAGCCCGCCTATGCGATGCACCTAAGCCTAGAAGGTCATATTCGGGTCACCGGAGCAACCCACAGACTCAATCATATTAAAATTCCTGGAAATACATTTTAAAGTGAAAAATAAATTTTCTGTTAAAACCATATTAAAATTTCATTTATACAAACTAAAATCCAGAAAACAAAATACGGACTCAATTATAAAATAAATCGTGACATACATGCCCACCAATACATAGGTACCGTACTACGCGCGCAAAGCCAAGGGAACTCTAAACTGATATCGATCATAATTCTATAATCGAATTTCTTTAACCTACATTGGTGAAACAATGTGAGTTTGGGAAGGCTCAGTAATACAAAACTACCAAATGATGATGTAGACAAATACATGTAAGGTAAAACAGATACACGGTACATTATAAAGCTATCACGGTGTACCGGGTAACCACAGCTTCCAATTACGGTTCAGTTTAAATTCTTATATATCCTTCAACTGAACTCCAATAGGCAGTTTTCCAAGACTGCATCTATAAGGCATTAACCCAGGCTCATTGGGCGTAGGTGCTGACCTAAGGGGTGTATTGGGTCCAAAAGAATCGTGCTGACTAAAACATAAAAGCCTGAATGCAGAATGTATTACCCTAGCCGAAGCGTAGGAACCTGATACAATAGTCATAAGGAATTACCCTAGCCAAAGCCTAGGAACCTGATACAGTAGGCATAAGGAATTACCCTAGCCGAAGCGTAGGAACCTGATACAATAGTCATAAGAAATTACCCTAGCTGAAGCATAGGAACCTGATACATTAGTCATAATGAATTACCCTAGCCGAAGCATATGAACCTGATACAGTAATCATAAGGAATTACCCAAGCTGAAGCATAGGAACCTGATACAGTAGTCATAAGGAATTACCCTAGCCGAAGAATAGGTACCTGATACAGTAGTCATAAGGAATTACCCTAGCCGAAGCATAGGAACCTGATACAAAGTAGTCATAAGGAATTACCCTAGCCAAGCATAGGAACCCGATATGAGAGTCATAAGGAATTACCCTAGCTGAAGCATAGGAACCTGATATAGTAGTCATAAGGAATTACCCTAGCTGAAGCATAGGAACCTGATACAGTAGTCATAAGGAATTACCCTAGCCGAAGCGTATGAACCTGATACAATAGTCATAAGGAATTACCCTAGCCGATGCATAAGAACCTGATACAGAACAAGACATGCGGAATTACCAGCTGGGTTAGGGCTAAACCTAGAACAGGCGAAATTACCAGCTTGATCAGAGCTGAACCTCATGCACTTCATATAATACCCAAGTACCCTAGTAACAGTCTAAGCAGTGATAATAGTAACAACAGTAATAATCAGTAGTAACAGAAATCGGTATTAATCAGTAATAATAGTAATAACAATAATCAGTAATAAGTAGTGACAGTAGAAGATACAAAACCAACCATTTAATCAGATAGGTACACCTTACGTATTCTTTTCTCAGAACTGACTATAGTGTATTGCAAAGTAGATCCTTCACTAATTAACCACTGAACAAACTACGAGAAATCAAACATGTATTCAAGCGGTATTTTCCAAGTATTTAGACATGAGCATTGCACCCGAACTCAATCTATAACATCGAAAGTACTTTGAAGAATAGGTTACTCTTACTATTAACTATGTACTTTTCCCAAATAAATCGAACATGCCTTCATATGGTATTCTTCCAATATCACATTAGTATCCGAAATGACTAACAAACACAGTCGTATAATACCACTTTCAAAGCTAGTCTATTTGTTTGGCTTTACTGGTATTTTTTATTCCAAGTCTTAGAGGTACTTTCAGTCATTTTAGTATTTGAGGGTATTACAGACACTTCGATGTCCAAGGGTGTTTCAATCATTAAGATACTTCTGGTAATTCCAAACAATTCATTCATTTCAATTCTCGAAGTTTTATCCATGATTTCAGTTAATTTGATAATTTCAGTGACTGAGGTTATTTCTATCATTCCAATCAATTCATTCACTGCTGTCATTTAGATCAGTTCAGGAATACGTAGAATCTTCCAGTAAATTTATCTTCAGGTGATTGTCCCGAGTTTGGGTAATCCAATTGTTTTGTGATAATACATATTTGCAATCTTGATGCCGAATTCTTTCCCAATAAAATGAGGATTTCAGATAAAGTAATCATTTATCAGATCGTGTGTAAAATTTTAGGACATTTCATTTGTTAGGGGTATTTAAGTCATTCTTATTTCTCGAGTGTATTATCGTCATTTCTTAATGAAATATTTCCAATATTAAATCATTTAACTATATTCATCAAATCGAGAGATTATGTCTTATTAACCATTTACTGAACTCGGGATCTTATCCAAATTACCATCTATTATCTCATAATTTAATTGACTTAGCAAAGTTAAAAGTACATTTAATCGTAATCATACAAACTTTAGCTTAGAACCAACATGTATCATAAAGCATGTAAAAGGTAGTAATGTATTACCTTGATTCGGTGTTACTTTAGTCGAACTTTAAAACTTCCATCGCTCTCGAACCCAAATTTGAAGTCCACTAAACTCGGATACGGGGTCGTGAAATCCTTAATCAAACATAGCCATTAATTAGTCCTTATTCTCAAGTCTATTGCTCTTTAAACTAAAAATTAATCACAAATACAAATTTGGGTTCAAGGTTAGATTCAGAGGCTTTCGGGTTTGAATTTCACAAAACTGACTTCAAAAACAGACTCAGGACGTCAAAAAACATAAAATAGGAATTTCTAGAAAATTTGACTTTTTGGTCAAAGTCAACACTAACGTCATGCTGACATCATCAGTCAACGGTCAATGCTGACATCAGCAGTCAATGCTGATGTTAGCGGTCAATGGTTCGACTCGGGTGAGTTGACTCACTGGTTTAACTCGGTTGGGTCAACTCACTGAGTTAACTCGGCTGGGTTGACTTTCCGAGTTGACTCAGTCAACGTGTTGAGTCGGATCGGGTCAACGGGTCAGGTCAGATCAGGTTAACGGGTTGGGTTGGACAGTTCAGTTTAGAACCAGTTTATGGCAGGACCGGTTCAGACCTGGTTTGCCCTGGCCACCGTCCAAGACGGCCAGAAATCGCCTGGGCAGCGCGTGGAGCCCACGCACGGCCGTACACGGTCGGAAAATGGCCCAAAATAAACTATTTGGCCGGATTTAACCTCTACCATACTCCATTAAACCATAAACATTTTGAATCAGCCAAGAAACAAACCGAAAACTTACCTACCTTACCCAAATCGGCTGAACTCTGATGAAAGTCCTAACGACGTTGGTTGGGCGATCGACGGCTTGGTTCGTGACCGTCTCGACGTGAGCATGAACGTCGTGCCACTATTTTCTTCAAAGGGCGGTGCAATTGGCCAGAATCGGCGGTGGTTCGAATGGGTTAAAACCTTAGGTTCGTCGAACCCATTTACCAAAATTGCAGGTGAACGGAACGGCGATTGTGCGCGTAGCTAAGGGGTTTTGGTCGAGGTTTAACGACGAGCACTCTAACGTCGGTGGTGCACAGCACGGACGGACGGTGAGGGAGATTCGAACGATGGCCGGTAGGGTTAGGTGAGGGAGAAAAGTATTTAGGGATTTGGGTATATTTTGGTTCGAATGAGGGTAAACTGAAAGGCCAGATCAGATTTTATCAAAATTTTCTATAATTACTAGTTAAGGTTTAAGATTAAAATTGTGGAAGAATTATACCAAGAGCTCCCTAGCTCAGTTGGCTGGGTAACTAGCTATAATATGCATAGGTTGTGGGTTCAAATCCCACAACCCACATCCCCCTCAAATACATAATTTCCTTTCTTTTTTATTTTTCATTTTTTTACATATGTGTTACAACTCTATCCTCCTTAAAAGAAATTTCGTCCTCGAAATTTACCAGAATCAGAGCAATACAGAAACTATTCTTTCATTCATTCATCCACTGATTCGTATCCATCAGAGTATGCTTGAATTCTCAAAGCTTCCTAAACGGTCACGTATCCATCCGGTAGTGTTCCAGTCTCTCGGACCGACTTAAACCCAGAAATATCTTATCATTTATCTCAAACTAGCGGATCAAAATATGTTATTTGAATCCATACCGAACTTCATATTGTGCCAACCAAACTCTTGTCTCACATACGTAACTATAAGCAAACTTATTCGGGGACATGAGACCTTCTCAACTACCAGGAAAGTCATTTATTTACTTCAAAAGGTATCTTCCACAATCCAACATACTCTATCAGACTAACTATCGGTTTGTAGACAGAAAACTGCACTAAAGTTCAAACCAATACTCAAAACCTCATACAAAGCCTTTCAGAATAGGGGGTTGCCCATATATCTTAGTCGCGAACTTATATATATATATATATTCGTATTCCATATAGGCTATCAATTCTCTGAATCATATAACATTGTCAGCTTGTCGAGTCGTTCAACGATCACACCGGCAGAATCTTTTCTACCTGGAGTCAAAGATACTCCAACAACAGGGTTCACAACAATTTACATCTTACATCCACTTGAAAGACATCTCAAGCCATAATAGGACAGACGAACGCCAATGTTCCACCATAATTCCAGTGTATTATCCAAACATTATTGTTTACTTCAAGCTTTTACAGAATCACTTTAGAATCCAAGTGTTCGCTATAACCACGGATGTCTCATTTGTATGACTTATTTTCGATAGAAAAAATTCTAGATAATCTCATTATGGCCATATCATCGCAGTACAGAGTTTGACACATATCATATTCCGAATTCAAGATTTCCACAACCTAATCAAACTCAACTCTAAATCTCTACTAGAATTCATCATGCTTCATCATTCCACAGACTTGATCATTCATTCTCATTGAGAACCATATCATTAATTTTCAGACATCAATCATTTCAGATTCTTATCCAGAATCAGATTCATTGCGTGAATCTGAAACACAAACAAATGCCATGTACATTCCTTGCCAAAACCAATCGGGCCATAATGGACAGAACACATGAATACACTTAATTTATGAAGGGTTCGACATCAGAGTCCTGGCGCAGAGGAGTACGATAATGATCTAAAGGCATTATTTACCAGACACCCTAAGACAGTTGATCGGCCGATCTACACAGAATAACGCAGCTCTAAGCTCTGATACCACTAAATATAACCCTCTAAGCCCGCCTATGCGATGCACCTAAGCCTAGAATATCACATTTGGGTCACCGGAGCAACCCATAGACTCAATCATATTAAAATTCCTGGAAATACATTTTAAAGTGCAAAATAAATTTTCTGTTAAAATCATATTAAAATTTCATTTATACAAACTAAAATCCAGAAAACAAAATACGGACTCAATCATAAAATAAATCGTGACATACATGCCCACTAATACATAGGTACCGTACTCCACGCGTAAAGCCAAGGGAACTCCAAACTGATATCGATCATAAATCTATAATTGAATTTCTTTAACCTGCATTGGTGAAACAATGTGAGTTTAGGAAGGCTCGGTAATACAAAACTACCAAATGGCGATGTAGACAAATGCATGTAAGGTAAAAACAGATACACGGTATAGTATAAAACTATCACGGTGTACTGGTAACCACAGGTTCCAATTACGGTTTATTTTAAGTTCTTATCTATCCTCCAACTGAACTCCAATAGGCAGTTTTCCAAGACTGTATCTATAAGGCATTAACCTAAGGGGTGTATTGGGTCTAAAAGAATCGTACTGACTAAAGCATAAAAGCCTGAATGCAGAATATATTACCCTAGCAGAAGCGTAGGAACCTAATACAGTAGTCATAAGGAATTACCCTAGACGAAGCATAGGAACCTGATACAGTAGTCATAAGGAATTACCTAGCTGAAGCGTAAGAACCTGATACAGTAGTCATAAAATTACCCTAGCCGAAGCATAGGAGCCTGATGCAGTAGTCATAAGGAATTACCCTAGCCGAAGCATAGAAACCTGATGCAGTGGTCATAAGGAATTACCCTAGCCGAAGCATAGGAACCTGATACAGTAGTCATAAGAAATTACCCAAGTCAAGCATAGAACACGTCTGATAGTCATAAGGAATTACCCTAGCGAAGCATAGGAACCCGATCTGATGAGTCATAAGGAATTACCCTAGTGAAGCATAGGGACTGTCTGATAGTCATAAAACGGACTTAGGACATCAAAAAACATAAAATAGGAAATTTTTCAAAAAATTTGACTTTTTGGTCAAAGTCAACGCTGACATGATGCTAACATCATCAGTCAACGGTCAATGTTGACGTCAGTAGTCAACACTGACGTTAGCGATTAACGGTCAATGCTAACGTCAGTAGTCAATGCTGACATTAGCGGTCAACAGTTCGACTCGGGTGAGTTGATTCACTGGGTTAACTCGGTCAGGTCAACTCACTGAGTTAACTCGACTGGGTTGACTCTTCGAGTTGACTCAGTCAATGGGTGAAGTCGGATCGGGTCAATGGGTCGGGTTAGATCAGGTCAACGAGTCAGGTCAGATCGGGTTGGACGGTTTGGTTCAGAACTAGTGTTCAAACCCGGTATTCCCTGGCCACCATCCAAGACGGCCAGAAAATGCCTAAGTTGCACGTGGAGCCCAGGCGCGGCCGTTCACGGTCGAAAAATGGCCCAAAATAAACAATTTGGCGGGATTTAACCTCTATCATACTCTATTAAACCAGAAACGTTTTGAATCAACCAAGAAACGAACCGAAAACTTACCTACCTTACCCAAATCGGCCGAACTTCGATAAAAGCCCTAATGGCGTTGGTTGAGTGATCGGCGGCTTGGTTTGTGACCGTCTCGACGTGAGCATGAACGCCGTGCCACTACTTTTTCCAAAGGGTGGTGCAATTGGCCGAAATCGGTGGCGGTTTAAATGGGTTTAAAACCCTAGGTTTGTCGAACCTATTTACCTAAATTGCAGGTGAACGGAACATCGATCGTACGCGTGGCCAGAGGGTTTTGGTCGAGGTTTAACAGCGAGCACTCTAACGTCGGTGGTGCACGGCACGAACGGACGGTGAGGGAGATTCGAACGGTGGCTGGTAGGGTTAGGTGAGAGAGAAAAGTATTTAGGGATTTAGGTATATTTTGGTTTGGATGAGGGTAAACTGAAAGGCCAGATCAGATTTTATCAAATTTTTCTATAATTACTAGTTAAGGTTTAAGATTAAAATTGTGGAAGAATTATACCAAAAGCTCTCTAGCTCAGTTGGCTTGGCAACCGGTTAAAATATGCATAGGTTGTGGGTTCGAATCCCATATCCCCCCTCAAATGCATACTTTCCTTTCTTTTTATTTTTTTACATAGGTGTTACAGTATCGGTACTCATGGTCAACGCTCAGAAGGTCAACTTACAGGATCAGTACGGTGTCGATACGGTACTACAATATTTTTCCAGTGGCTAAGACCCGTCTCGATATGCCTACAAGTGTATCGATACGAAGACGTTAAACTGACCAAAAATGTATGGTCGTACCGATACGCCATTACCTATATCGGTATGACAAGGCTTGTAATGACAAATTTAATATGGCTTTTGATCGAAATGAGGGACTTAACTTTGTCCAATGATTACCAAATTTTACCAGCAAGATTATAAATATTATTTCTATATACATGTCAAATTTCATGCCGATATGAATCCATTTACCACGTTTTCACTTATTAGTGCATTTTAGGTCATTTTACCAATTTTGCCAAAGTACCAACATATCATATTTCATATTTTAACTCTTTCAACATATTGAACAATACATACACACAAAATACATCATTTTAGACCTATTCTTTATCATGCAATACATACATAACGCCATAGCATAAAATGATCAACTCATTGCTTATTTACATGATCCTCATAACCTTTTTTTACAATTCAAAACATATAAGGCCTCATTAAACATATTCAATCACATGTTTCCTTGTTTTACTCTCGTATGTCATGATTAGGCATTTCATAAACTTAGGTTAATTTCCTTTTTCAATTCCATAACATACACCTCATGTTCACACATACATACATATAAACATGCCATATGCCACCTTTCTAGGAGTTATAGGGACAAAAATACATTACTCAAAAACCTTGGAGAGTGACTTACAACCTCGAACCATGATCACGTCCTCAAAAACGTTAATCCTGAAATGATGCATGACAATGAATGTATTAGGGATACTTTGCCTAGTGAGGTAGTAACCCAATAATATTATGATAACAACAATAATAGATTTCATGAGAACAATGCATTCGATGATTATGGTGGCCTCAATAAATGCATCTACATAAACTATCACGGTGTACTGGTAACCACAGGTTCCAATTACGGTTTATTTTAAGTTCTTATCTATCCTCCAACTGAACTCCAATAGGCAGTTTTCCAAGACTGCATCTATAAGGCATTAACCCAGGCCCATTAGGCGTAGGTGCTGACCTAAGGGGTGTATTGGGTCTAAAAGAATCGTACTGACTAAAGCATAAAAGCCTGAATGCAGAATATATTACCCTAGCCGAAGCGTAGGAACCTAATACAGTAGTCATAAGGAATTACCCTAGACGAAGCATAGGAACCTGATACAGTAGTCATAAGGAATTACCTAGCCGAAGCGTAAGAACCTGATACAGTAGTCATAAAATTACCCTAGCCGAAGCATAGAAACCTGATGCAGTAGTCATAAGGAATTACCCTAGCCGAAGCATAGGAACCTGATGCAGTGGTCATAAGGAATTACCTTAGCCGAAGCATAGGAACCTGATACAGTAGTCATAAGGAATTACCCTAGCCGAAGCATAGGAACCTGATACAGTAGTCATAAGGAATTACCCTAGCCGAAGCATAGGAACCTGATACAGTAGTCATAAGGAATTACCCTAGTTGAAGCATAGGAACCTGATACAGTAGTCATAAAACGGACTTAGGACATCAAAAAACATAAAATAGGAAATTTTTCAAAAAAATTGACTTTTTGGTCAAAGTCAACGCTGACATGATGCTAACATCATCAGTCAACGGTCAATGTTGACGTCAGTAGTCAACACTGACGTCAGTGATCAACGATCAATGCTAACGTCAGTAGTCAACGCTGACATCAGCAGTCAACGGTTCGACTCGGGTGAGTTGATTCACTGGGTTAACTCGGTCAGGTCAACTCACTGAGTTAACTCAGCTGGGTTGACTCTCCGAGTTGACTCAGTCAATGGGTGAAGTCGGATCGGGTCAATGGGTCGGTTAGATCAGGTCAACGAGTCGGGTCAGATCGGGTTGGACGGTTTGGTTCAGAACTAGTGTTCAAACCCGGTTTTCCCTGGCCACCGTTCACAAATAAGAATTTAATATATACATCCTTTATATATGATTAATAATTATATTAAAAAATTAATTTTTATAATCTAGTTAATATTAATAGATACAAAATATTAATAACTAATAAATTATTCAAACAAATATTAAATATAATCATGTTCTTATATGTCATTATACTTGTTTAAATAATTAAACAACTATTATAACACCCTTAACCCGGATGCTACAATTGGGCCACAAGCCCAAACCTCTCCAAAAAAATATTCACTTTTAAAAGCCAATAAAATCAATCTCATACATCCAAACATTTAAATCCATGGTTCATTAAGACATTCAAAATAGTTAAAGGAGCTCCAAATACAGTAATAAAACATTTGACCCATACAAGTTAAATCAAATAGAGTTACAAATACACAGGGTCCTACGAATACATAGCCCACTATATCTAAGTACTTGTACTCTACCAAAAGGCCAATGATGGATCCTTGCTTCGATGGTGCTCCGCTTCACTCAAACTATCTATCAACCTGCGAACGGAAACAACGATTCCGAATGCTGAGCTAAGAAAGCTCAGTGGATACACGACCACTCGACCATGCTTCAGGTGAATCATAATTAAGAGCATGCTATGAATGTGATGTCAAGATAGGATAAAGCATTGGCACTACCATAACCGCCTAAACACATGCTATAACAAACATCATCTCAATAACAACATAAAAGTAAACAAACCAGAAGTGAGGCCCAATGTCACCCGACACTGGAGACCTACCCATACGTAGAATCTCACATCGAGCTGCTTGGAATCTCGCATAGATAAAATATCATCACCCAAAATCTCACATCGGATGGCTTTCGTTCATCACCTGGAATCTCACATCGGATGGCCTTCATGTGTTGCAACACTCACTCACTGGTATCTGAATCCCATCAAATAAGGACTCATAACCAAACAAGTGCCCTTACCTGGCACGACCACGAATAACCCACCAAGGATCCCTACAACTCGCTTACCAAGCAATTTACTTTCATTTCCATACCCAAATAACCATCTAATCCATATAAGGAAGAAATAACACACATTCTCGATTTTACCAATCATTTTATATCATAAGGAACCCATTAGAACATTTGTCATAAATTATAGAACCCCCAAACTCAAAACGTAAAAACTTAGGCAGATTGCCCAGCGAGTATCGATACTCTAAGGTGAGTATCAGTACTCTCCTCTAGGTATCGATACTACATGCTGAGTACCGATACGCCATTTAGATTGGAAAGAGTTTGGCCCTTGCTCCGTACCGATACGCTACGTTCCGTACCGGTACCCTATATCGGTACTGGGATCGCCCCGTACCGATCCTTACCCGTACCGATACGCCTACTCTAGCGTACCTGTATGCAAAGCCTTTCTAGGCAATACAATAGTGGGTACTGATACGCCCCGAGTGTACCAGTACACCAAAGCCTCACTAGAATTTTGCTCTAACGAGGGGTATCGATACTCGGAGAGGTGTACTAGTACGCCTCTCACAATTCGACCCCTAAGATATAAAGGAGTACCAGTACGCAACCACCCCGTACCGGTACACGAGCCCCAATTTCGAAACTTAGAGCTCAGGATTGTACCAAACCCTCCCCCAACCTTTATGATTAAGTCTTAAAACGTTCCTACAAGTTATTTAGAGTCATTAGGTAAGTTTCTAACCACTTTTACCCTTAAACATAAGCAATTACAAGATTTACCATTGATGATCATCCAAGCTCTAAATTATCAAAACACCATATATCAAGCAACACATACCAAAATGATGATGCACATGAATACATGGAAGTTAGAAGTGTACTAACCTCGAACTACAAGCTAAAAAGGAACCCCAAACTCCACCTCAAGCTTCTTCTTCCCTTAGGCCTTTGAATGCTCCCCAACCTCTTGAACTACAAGGAAATGTTGTAAACAAGTTACAACGTTAAGGAGAGGTTAAAAGAAGTTCAAAGGACGATTCAACAACTAGAAATGGGATTAAAAACACCATTCCCGTTCTCACCCTAAAACCCCCACTAAATATCAACCTCCACCATTTCCCACATTACTTACCTTGAATGATATATCTCCCAAAGCTGGAAACAACTCCCTTAAGGTGCAAAACGAGATTCCCACAGTAAACTCCAAAGATTTAATCTTTGATGTGGTAATTTTGGGTGGAAAAATGAGTTTTAGAAAAGAAGAATATGAGACAAGGATGGTGATCTCACCATCTTCTGCATTATGCAGAAATTAACTCTCCATCGTCTTTTTCACTCACAAGGTAATTACCCCCATGCCCCAAGCCATCCTTCCAACTCAAGCCCACTAACTCAAGCACCAAAAGGGTTTAATAGGCCCAACAACATATCCCAAACGTGAGGCCGTGCCTCGGGTTAGACTGACGCTCGGGTTCCCAAAACCTGGGTCGTTACAACTCTCCCCTCTTTAAAGAATTTCGTCTTCAAAATTTACCTGGTAGAAAAAGATGTGGGTAGAGCTCTCTCATCTCAGCCTCGACCTTCCTAGTTGCCTCTTCAACCCCATGGTTTCTCCACAACATCTTTACGAGGGGTATACACTTGTTACGAAGCTCTTTAACTCCCCTATCAAGCACTCTTACTAGCTCTTTTTCATACGTCAAATCTATGTCAACCTCTACCTCTTCGAGTGATAACACATGCGAAGGATCTGAACGATAGCGTCTCAACATGGATACATGGAAAACATCGTGGATACATGGAAAACATCATGGATACGTCCTAACTCCGAAGGCAAAGCTAGCCAATATGCTACAGGTCTGATCCTCTCGATCACTTTGTATGGTACAATATACCGTGGACTCAACTTGCCCTTCCGTCCAAAATGAAATATCCCATTCCAAGAAGATACTTTTAAGAACACTTTTTCACCAATCTCATACTCGATATGCTTGTGCTTCCTATCCGCGTAGGCCTTTTGTCGATCAAAGGCCCTGTAACCTTTCTTTGATGATTCAAACCTTCTCTTCGGTTTGTCTAACTAAATAAGATCCCACGATCCTCCTCTCATTAAGCTTGGTCCAACACAAGGTGTTCTACATCTACGCCCATACAAGGCTTCGAAAGGGGCCATCTTGATGCTTGATTGATAACTGTTGTTGTACGCAAACTCAACCAACGGTAGCTGTTCTTCCCAACTTCCTTCAAAATATACTGCACAACACCGAAGCATGTCCTCAAGAATCTGAATAACCCGCTCAGACTGGCCATCGGTCTAAGGATGAAAAGCCTTACTAAAATACAGTTTGGTGTCTAAGGCACTATGGATCTTCTTTCACAACCTTGCTGTGAACCGCGGATCCCTATCCGATATGATCGAAGATGGCATTCCATGCAACCTCACTATCTCCTTGATGTACAATTGAGCCAACCGCTCCAAGGTGTAATCCATGTGCACATGCAGGAAATGAGCAGACTTGGTTAAACGATCTACTATTGCCCATACCGCATCATGCCTCCCTTGAGTCATCGGTAAACTCGTAAAAAATCCATGGTGACATGATCCCACTTCCAATGTAGAATCTGAATCGGCTGTAGTAACCCTAATGGAACTTGATGTTCTGCCTTCACTTGTTGGCAAGCTAAGCATCTCGCCACAAACTTAGAGACATCCCTCTTCATGCACGACCACTAATAATAGGGTCGAAGATCTTGGTATATCTTGTTGCTTCCCGGATGTAAGGTGAAAGGACTACGGTGTGCCTCCCGCAAAATACGATCCTTCAAATCTTCTAAGACCGGAACACACAACCTACCCCTGAAATACAAGTACCCACCATCTCGTACTTTAAAATCTGAGGCATCACCTCTCTGAACCGCTTCAATATGAGCCACTAAATCTTCATCCAGAGCCTGTCTCCTCATTGTTTCTTGTACCAACGTGGGCTCAACCCTGAGCTCAACTAAAAGCCCACCATCCTCGTTCATTCTCAAGCGGGCAAACATAGCTCTCAAATCAGACATCGACTTACGACTCAAGGCATCCGCCACTACATTTGCCTTGCCCGGATGGTACTCAATAACACAGTTGTAATCCTTTAGCAACTCGATCCACCGATGCTGCCTCAAATTCAACTTTTTATGGGTGAAAAGATACTTTAAGCTCTTATGATCCGTATAGATGTAACACTTCTCTCCGTAGAGATAGTGTCTCCAAATCTTCAAAGCAATGATCACCGCGGCTAGCTCTAAATCATGGGTAGGGTAATTCTGTTCATGAGATTTAAGTTGCCTCGAGGCGTAGGCAAGCACTTTACCCTCTTGCATAAGAACATGGCCAAGTCCATTCAAGGACGCATCGTTAAACACCACATAATCTTTTCCTGGTTCGGGTTGCGTCAGAATCGGAGCCTCGATAAGGTAGGCCTTCAATTGCTCAAAACACTATTGTCTTTTCTCATTCCATACAAATGGCACTCCCTTCTGAAGCAACTTGGTCAACGGGGCAGCTAAGATTGAAAACCCTTAGCAAACCGTCGATAATATCCCGCCAGTCCAAGAAAGCTGCGGACCTCTGAGACATTCCTGGTGGTTTCTACTTTACTATTACTTGGATCTTCTGAGGGTCAACGCGGATCCCATCCGCTGCCACGATGTGGCCCAAAAATGCCACTTCGAAAAGCCAAAACTCATATTTACTGAACTTTGCATAGAGGCGTCTGTCTCTCAACGTCTGAAGAACTACCCGTAGATGGTAGTCGTACTCCTCAACCGAACGCGAATAAACCATAATGTCATCGATGAACACCACCACAAACTGATCCAAATAAGGCTAGAAGATTTTGTTCATCAAATCCATAAATACTGCTAGTGCATTAGTGAGCCCAAAAGGCATCACCAATAACTCATAGCGTCCATACCGAGTCCTGAAAGTGGTCTTCTGGTATCTTCTTCCACCACTTTCAACTGATAGTACCCCGATCTTAAATCTATTCTGGGAGAAGACTCGGGCACCTCGCAACTGGCCAAACAAATCATCTATTCTAGGAAGAGGATAGCGATTCTTCACGTTACCTTATTTAACTGCTGATAGTCAATGCACATTCTCATTGACCCATCATTCTTCTTAACAAACATGACCGGAGTACCCCAAGGTGGAACACTTGGTCGGATGAAACCTTTCTCTAGAAATTCTTAAATTTACTTATTCAACTATTTCATTTTTGTTGGTGTCATTTGATAAGGGGGATGGACACTGGTGTTGTGCCGGGCAATACCCCAATTCAAAACTCAAGCTCACGATCCGGTGGTAATCCGGGTAACTCCTCCGGGAAGACATCCATGAATTCACAAACTGTCCTAAGGCCCTCAATGGTCGGACTCTCGACTCTTGTATCCACCACGTGAGCCATAAAAGCCTCACAACCTTTCTATATTAATCTTTGTGCTGCTAAAACTGATACTATGTTGGGGATACAGTGGTGTCTCTCTCCTCTAACTATTAACTTAGATCCATCAGCCACACAGAGCTTCAAACTCTTGGTCCTACAACCCAAACTAGCTGCGTGCTCAACAAGCCAATCCATACCTAGAATTGCTTCAAACTCTTAGAACGGCAAAACCATAAGATCTACTGGGAAGATTGAACCCTAAACTTCGATGGGACACCTCCGGTACACCTTGTCTACTAACACATCTAATCCTAATAGACTAGACACACGGACTCCTATCTCTAGGTCCTCAGTCGGTATGCTACAACACTGGGATATCCCACTACGGATGTAGGAGTGGGTAGACCCTGAATCCACTAATGCAATAATAGGAACAGAAAATAAAGAAAAAGTACATGTAATCACATAGGTGGGCTCGCAATCCTCTTGAGCTCTAACTGCATACTGTCTCTCTGGTGCCCTCGCCATAGACTGAAACGTGCCTCTACTTTAGTGGCTGGTCGTCTAGCTTGACCCTCCCCTAGAAAACCCTCGGCCCCTCTGAGCCAGATAATAAACCCTCGGTGCCTGAACCAAAACGGTTGTGGTAACAGCGGGGCAATCATTCACAATGTGGTCTTGAGACCCACACTCAAAGTAAGCTCAGTTTGCACCCTAACATTCTTCTCGGTGCCTACGCCCACACTAATTACAAATGGTGCACCCGCACTCCCCTGAGAACTATTTGGGCTCATCATAGACGAAGATGATGTAGGCCTCCTACGGCTGGAGACTCTAATCTACGATCTAACCTCATACTCTGATTCGAAGCTCCTCTTCCCTAATTCCATCAGTTTTTATCCCTCATCGAGAGAGACTGTGAGCTGTTAGAGAAATTCTGAGGCCTCCCACCAGGACCTCTTTGTCCACTAGCAGAACCATATGTCAGACCTTGCACTTGCTCAAGAGACTTTGCACTAGCAGCCAACTCAGAAAATACCTTGGGTGGGGCAGTTGTCAAATAGGTTTATATATCATTCCTTTACCCTTTTATGAACCTCTTGCACCTCATTTTCTCAGTGGCCACAAGCTCCGGCGCATACTTGCTCAGCTGCAGAAATTCTTGTTCATACTCAAAGGCGGTGCGGTTCCCTTGCACGAGATGAGTAAACTGATCCCTCAACTTGTCAACGTGAGCCTCACCCACGCACTTCTTTTCAAACTTATCAAGAAAGTCATCCCAAGAAGGTCGGCTAGAGTGCCATTCCAGCTCTACGGTTTCCCACCATTCTCTCGTGTTTCCCTTGAGCAAGGATAACACACAGGATAACTTATCCTCAGACCGCAACCTCATCTGCCTCATAATCCAACCGGTGTCTCGAAGCCATTGGTCTGCTTTCACCGGGTTGTCTTGTTTCGACCCAAAAAATCTGTGGCATCCTGCCTACGAACCCTTTCAACCGGCGCTTCTCGAGGGGTAGATGAATGCCTCGGAATTGCCCTAACAATCATGTCTAGGGCCCAGTACAAATGGGAGAAATAGTTGGCTTCATGACTAGCTCTTCCATCGGACTCCTCCACATTCGGCACGTAGTCTTCATCGGAGCTTTCACCTCGAAAACCCAAACTTTATTCCATGTTCCTAGCTCTCCTTAGCATGGTTCAACTATGCGCAAACAAACAACATGAGTACACCATCGAAAATCTAGCTTAATCCAAGTACGACTTTGACTTATGGGTATGTATTTGTTAAACACATATTTACCACACTAGACTCCCCCGGGGACTACCTAGAACCGACTAAACCTAGGCTCTGATACCAAAATGTAACACCCTTGACCCGGATGCTACAATTGGGCCACAAGCCCAAACCTCTCCCAAAAATTTTCACTTTTAAAAGCCAATAAAATCAATCTCATACATCCAAACATTTAAATCTATGGTTCATTAAGATATTCAAAATAGTTAAATGAGCTCCAAATACAATAATAAAATATTTGACCCATACAAGTTAAGTCAAATAGAGTTACAAATACACAGGGTCCTACGAATACATAGCCCACTACATCTAAGTACTTGTACTCTACCAAAAGGCCAATGATGGATCCTTGCTTCGATGGTGCTCCGCTATACTCGAACTATCTATCAACCTGCGAACGGAAACAACGATTCCGAACGCTACGCTAACAAAGTTTAGTGGATACACGACCACTCGACCATGCTTCAAGTGAATCATAATTAAGAGCATGCTATGAATGTGATGTCAAGATAGGATAAAGCATTGGCACTACCATAACCGCCTAAACACATACTATAACAAACAGCATCTCAATAACAACATAAAAGTAAACAAACCAGGAGTGAGGCCCAATGTCACCCGACACTATGAGACCCACCCATGCTCAGAATCTCACATCGAGCGGGGCTCGAAATCTCGTATCGAGCAAATATCATCACCCGGAATCTCACATCGAATGACCTCCGTTGATCACCCGAAATCTCACATCGGATGGCCTTCATGTATTGCAACACTCACTCACTGGGTAGCCGGATCCCATCAAACAAGGACTCATAACCAAACAAGTGCCCTTACCTGGCACGACCACGAATGACCCACCAAGGATCCCTACAACTCGCTTACCAAGCAATTTACTTTTATTTTCATACCCAAATAACCATTTAATCCATATAAGTAAGGAATAACACACATTCTCGATTTTACCATTCATTTTATATCATAAAGAACCCATTAGAACATTTGTCATAAATTATAGAACCCCCGAACTCAAAACGTAAAAACTTGGGCAGATTGCCTAACGAGTATCGATACTCTAAGGTGAGTATGATACTCCCCTCTATGTATCGATACTCCATGTTGAGTACCGATATGCCATTTAGATTCGAAAGAGTTTGGCCCTTGCTCCATACCGATACGTTACGTTTCGTACCGATACCCTATATCGGTACTGGGATCGCCCCGTACCGATACACCTACTCTAGCGTACCAGTACGCAAAGCCTTTCTAGACAATGCAACAGTGGGTACCGATACTCCCCGAGTGTACCGGTACACCAAAGCCTCACTGGAATTTTGCTTTAACGAGGGGTATTGATTTTATATATACAAAATGTAAAATAGTCATGGGTTCAAATCACCCCTTTTGTATATATGTGTTACATTATCTTCACAAAAGGTCATAGAACTATATTTACATTTTATATTGTTACTTTCTATATATTTTTTAAAAATCTAATAATATTTATGTTATATATTTTTTTATATTATTTAGGCTTAATAAAAAGAAGCGTCCAAACTAAGTTGCACTACTGGGAGGCTAAAATCCTTTCTTATGCTGGTCGAACTCAACACATTCAACCAGTGATATATAGTATTCAGATCTATTGGAGCTGTCAATTGCCTTTGCCTAGTGCAGTGATCAGTCGCATAAATCAACTGTGTTCACGATTTTTTTTTTTTGAAGGGAGAGGATAAGTCGGTGAAAGGTGCAAGAGTTAGTTGGTATGACACTGAACATATCCTAAAAAATTCAGTCATTGTCTGGATGGTTGTATTAGACAGGCTTCCAACCAAAGAGAGGTTGATTTCTTTTGGGTTGAATGTTGATGGTTTCTGTGTGTTGTGTCTTAGAGAGTTGGAGATTCGGGATCACATTTTCTTTTCTTGTGATTATTCTATGTGCTGGAGTCAAGAGTTGGAATGGGCATGTGACAGGCTCAAGGGTAAATCTTTAGTCTCTGCGATATTAAGATTAGCTTGGAACTGTCATATTTATTTGATATGAAAAGAGCACAATCGAAGGCAGTTTCAAGGAAAGGGGGTCTCTGCAATGGAGATTATGGACCAACTTAAGGAGGTGATTCGAGCTAAATTGAGTGGTAAAGCTAAGGATACTAGTCATGTGAATAGAGAGTTGTGTACATAGTGAAATCTTGAGGTTAACATTGTATAGTCTATAGATACACTTTTGATTGTTTAAAATTTTTGGTTTTTGGAATACAAAAGCAAACATTCATTAAAAAAAATTCAAATTATATCTTTTTGTAGGTGCCTAAACTTTTTTTGATAAAAAAAAGTGTTTAATATTTACACCGTTACTATTTTAGGCACCTAAAAGTTTCATCCCGTTAATAATTTAAATTCGATCCGTTAAACACATATTCATTGCTTGACATGTGGCTTTTATTTTAATTTTTTATTTATATATCTTTTTGAAATTTTTTAAAATTTTTTAACTTGATTTTAAAAACCTTAAATTTCCCAAAATTCTAAAATCCCAACACCCAAAATTCATTTGTCTGATGAGTTTGACAAATATCAGATATTTGATGATTTAATTAGAAATTTGTGCCGAGTATTTTGAATTTTCTTCACTCCACTAACTCTAATTTTTCAAAGTGAGAGACTATATAAACTAAAGAGACCGCAGTTATACTTGGTCTTTTTTCTCTTATTGTAGAAAAATGGGTCCTCCATGGAAATTTCTTTATTTTTCAATTTTGCTGGTTTTATAGACAAAATAATTGACTTGTGAACCCTCCAATATTGGCCTATAAATACAAATGGAGAGGGTGGAGATGCCCAACCCAAACTAATACTATTACTATCCAAAATGAAATCTTTTTTTGTGATACTATGCCTTCTCCTCGCTTCCATCCTCTTCATCTCCACTTTCGGCATGGCACGAGAATTGGTCGGGAAGGGTAAGCAACATCAACACATTTAACATTCATATAGTAATTTCTGATTATACGTGAATGGTTTTAATTATATATAACATAGGTTTTTCATTTTGCAGAAGACATCCACACTGGCGAACAACCTCCTACACAATACTGTCCTCCCTTTTGTAGAAGCATAAATTCGTCGAGGCCCTGATTTTCCTTAACCTTACGAGTGCATTTGGTTCACAGAATGTAAGATTACCTCTGATAATAAGATCATAATATAACAATATCAGACATATTACTAGAAATGTTACATTACTTGTTTGGTTTATTTGGCAGGAATGTGAGATTATTGTGTTTGATTGGAGAAATATAATATTATTTAGAAGTAAAATTTACCAAATTATCCATTTGTTATATTTTCTTTTTACCATGTTAAACTTTTAATATTAAATTAAAAACATATGCACAAATATGTCATATGTTTGTTACACTATATAAAATTTACAAAAATTTTATATTTATCATATTGTTAATATAATTATTTTATTGTATTGTTAATTTTTATCATATTTATCACATTATCTGCACCATAAGTCATGTGAATAGAGTCTTGTGTACAGAGTGAAATTTGGAGGCTAACATTGTAGTCTATAGGTACTGCTACAAGTACACTTTTGATTGTGTAACAGTTTTGGTTGTTGGAATACAAAAGCAAACTTTCATCTAAAATAAAGGGTTCAAACTATATTTTTCTTTTTAGATGTTTAAAATTTTTTTTTGTCGAAATAAATATCTAATATTTATATCGTTGCTATTTTGAATACTTAAATATTTTATTTTGTTAATATTTTAAATTCGATCTATTAAAAAGCTCAACACATAATTATTGTTTGACATATGACTTTCATTTTAATTTATTTATTTATTATATCTTTTTGAAATTTGTTAACTTTTTAAACTTGATTTTAAAACCCTTAAATTTTCTGAAATCCACAAAATAAACTAAAATTTTAAAACCCTAACACCCAAAAACTAAAATTTCAAATTCAGTTGTTATCTCCATTGATCACTACTCCGCCGCCCACTACTCCCGTCAAAAACCCCGTGTCCATTTATCCCATCCTCATGTCGTCGGAAAACAAGGAAGAACTTTTCAATCAAACGTCAAATGCGAAAGTTTTATTCGTACGCAAACAGCAACCGAAAAAACGACAAACAACTTGTAGGTCGTGTGGTTAGAGGACCGGACTTCATTCCGACAATTAACGTTTTGGTCACCTGCACTTTTTTAAATATTTTAGTTGAACAACGAAGAATGTTTTGATACGATTTAACAATAAATTAGCTTCAACTGATAAATTTTCTACATAAAATGTTTCTATCCATCCCCATTGTGATTGTAACAGAAATTAGATAGTTGACGACTTATTAGATATTTGTGGGAGTCCTTTGAATCTTCTTCACTCCACTAATTCCAATTTTCCAAAGTGAGACAATATAGACTAAAGAGACCGCAGTATGGAAATTTCCTCACTCCTCCCTTCCTTAATTTTTTTTAAATCTCTCAAAATTATTAAAAAATTTAATTAACCCTCAATTTCTTTTAAAAATTTTCATTTAAGCCTCTAAATTTTTTAAAAATTTAAGTTGCCTCCCTCAAACTTTTACTTTAAGTTATGCCACTAGATTTAGGGTTAGAATTTAAAATGTATAGGTTAAAACTTAAATCTCCGATCATATTATCATAACATCTAAACCCTAAATTCTAACCACATACCCTAAACTATAAGCTCGTAAACTCTAAATACTAAATCAAATCTATTTTATTAGTTTAAACTATGAAAAGATATCTACTGTATTAATTTAGATGAACTTAAAAATTAAGAGATTTGTGAAAAAAAATCCACTGCCACTATATATTTTTTTAATGTCACTGCCACTATATTGAACATAAATCTCACTTTTATTTTTATTTTTTGGCACGATATTGTTTTAGGCAAGAAATCAATCATTATTGTTCTCCCTTTTATCGCATGACATCGGACGGTCCTTATTTCTTCAAATTATGACGTGACACGAATATGCTTCTTAAATGGGAATGTTTTCCCAAAAATTATTAAAAAAAAATTTTAAAAAAAAATCAAAGAAACCCGCATTAAAAAAATTAAATAAAAAATAACTAAAAAGGGAAATAGAATCACTTTTCTCTTAAGAATGAGGTTCGGTGGTTTTATTTGAAGTTGCAAACTTTAAAGCCAAAACTCCGGTAGCCGAAGCGATTGCCGCCTTGGCATTGAAACACGCGTCAAAAACAGTACCCCGACTCTCTCTGCAGAATTCCCAATCTTTTTCCCCTTCATTTGTTAACTTTGGAAGTTTCTTTTTTCCTTTTATTTTGCTGTTGAGAAAGATTGTTTCCGACATGACGGAGGAGAATGACAAGTATGGAAAAGAGTTGGATTTGGCTGTTAGAATTGTGCATATGGCTTGTTCTTTATGTCAGAAAGTGCAACAAAGCTTGGTTTCTGCTGCTTCTCGACAGGTTTTGGCTAAGGATGATGATTCCCCTGTTACTGTTGCAGGTGCTTTTTTTATTGCATCAAAATATAGTCTTTTTGGGAATTTGGTTTCTTCAATTGGGTGGTGTTTAGTTTTACTTTTTTTATTTGGTGGGTTTGATTTGAATGAGGCTCTTGACAATGAGTTGGTTTTGTTTTTCTTTTTCATTTCAATTGAGGATTTGGGTTTATGAATTTGTAATGTGGTATTTGATTGGTGTATATTTAGGCCATTGATTGATTGTTAATTAGTATAAGAAAGAAAAATTAAGAGAAAATTTGGGATTTTTACTATAGTTTGAATGATTGAAAAAATTTTCATTAGGTTGTTTGGGTATTGTCATTTTAGTGCTACCTTTCTGTAATTTTTGTCTAAGGAAATACTTTGTTCAAAAGGAAAATGTTGAGAACTTTGTTCCAATACTGCTGGATGGATTTTTTTAAGTGAAAACTTAAGAAATTAGGTAAAGTGTGTTGTTGGTTCTTTTTAATTCTGAGCTGATCAGTTTGGCTGGGAAACCAGGGCCTTTGGTTATATTTTGATCGCAGTTTGTCCGTATTCACCGGTATTAGTGAATAATGGAAAGGAACTCCAAAAACCCCTTGTTAATTGCTAAATTACAGAGCTGGTCCTATGAAATTAAACACAGTTAATATGACAATAGCACTTATTTATTCTGTTTTATAGTTGAATCCTTGGTCATTACTTTTATATATAGATATGCAAGTAAACCGGTATTTCAGGAAGCTAGGGTGGAAGTTTGCCAATTGAAAGGGATTAGAACACTGAATAGTAAATTCGTGAGAGTTCAGTTGTAGATTATGTTGAATGCAACTCATGGTTGTCGTGTGCTAGTAGACAGAAATGCAGGTGTCGGTGCTAGCACATGATGCTTTAGTACTGTTGTAGGTTTGATTGATTGAGTCATTAAAGATAATACAACGGAGGTGCCAAAAAAATTATTTGGTTTTCTACCTCGATTTTCTATTTCCCTTTTTTCTTTCATGAATCAAGCTTTCTCCCTCTACTTTTGGGGAGGAATTTTTGTGTGTGGAGATGATCTTGTACTTGAATTGCAGTGCAACTTTGATCTGTTCATTGATTCTTTCGAATGTTTCTATCTTAACAGACTGGAGTGTCCAAGCAACTGTTAGTTGGCTGCTTTCCGAATTCTTGGAAGGTCAGAGTGTGTCCATTGTTGCTGAAGAAGATGTCCAAACACTCTCCAAGACCGATGCAGCAAGTTTACTTGCAGCTGTTGTCAACACTGTGAATGAATGCTTAGCTGAAGCACCTAAATATGGTCTCCAGCAACCAAAGAAAGCTCTCGAGACTTCACAAATCCTTGAGGCTATTAGTCGATGCAACTCAACCGGGGGCCCAACCGGAAGACATTGGGTGCTGGACCCTGTTGACGGGACATTGGGTTTTGTACGTGGTGACCAGTATGCTGTAGCGCTAGCCTTGATCGAGGATGGGAAGCTAGTTCTCGGAGTTCTTGGTTGCCCAAATTACCCTATGAAAAAGGAATTCTTGAATTATAATCATCGACGCGATCAAACTATGTCACAGACTCCGCCATCTACTGATATTTGGCAAAAAGGATGTGTGATGTATGCTAGGAGAGGAGGTGGTCGGGCATGGATGCAACCTTTGATCCACGGGGATACAAAATTTCAATGGCCAAATTCTGCTACATTGGTACAGGCTTCTCCTGTTGATGATCCATCACTGGCAACTTTTTGCGAACCTGTGGAAAAAGCAAATTCAAACCACTTGTTTACAGCGGAGCTTGCTAACAGCATAGGTCTCAAGTGTGTTACTTTTATTTTCACTCCTAGTTCATTTCTAACTTTCCTGTTAAAGTTTGAGAAGAATAAAGTAGAATATTGGTTAGAAATTCTAGGGTTTTTATGAGACCATCTTCTTGTTTGATCCTAATATATCTTTTCATGCGTTCTAATGGCAGAAACCAACCTATGCGAGTCCATAGCATGGTAAAATATGCAGCAATAGCTTGGGGTGATGCGGATGTTTTTATAAAGTTTGCAAGATCCGGGTACAAAGAAAAGATATGGGATCATGCTGCCGGTGTTGTCATCGTAGAAGAGGCTGGTGGGGTTGTAACGGATGCAGGAGGTCGCCCCTTGGACTTCAGTCGAGGACTGTACTTAGAAGGTCTTGACCGGGGGATAATTGCTTGCTCTGGACCAGTACTGCATGATAAAATCATCGGGGCTGTATATGCAAGCTGGGATTCTTCTAATCTATGAGACTTCCTATATCTTGCAATGCTGTAATACTGCAGTATTATATGGTAATCTTATGATGGTAAGCTCGTGATGGAAAATAAACATTTCAAGTCACCCCACATCTTTTTGATGTATCATGTGATTCGAACATTTTGCACCATGTTTCCACCAAAATCCTTTTTCTAGTGACCTGTAATTAGCAGTTTTCTAATGTTTTCCTCTCATTTCTTTGTAGCATCTTCGTCAAACTATTCCAGGCAAGCGTATTCTGAGAAGGATGCTGATGTGCTGCCGGTACTACTAACAATTGACTGGAGAAGTGTCTGCTGAAATATGTTCTCTGTTTTAAGGGTATGAAAGTTTCTGAAGTCTGATCACTGACTTCACCTTCAGTAAGATCACCATTGCAGATTGCTCGATTTTTATTAGCAAAATAGTACCCTTACTATAGCTTTTCTAATGGAAATTTTGATGTCATTAATGGAGATTCTTTAATATGAGAAAGCTTAAGCTTATGCTTCTATCCTATGAGAAGCTTAGGGAACTGAACTGACACATAAGTTTTGAAAGCATACTCGTATATGATTTTCGCTTACGAGAAATACGTCTTTTCTTCTATGTTTCACAAGTAATTCAAAATGGATATATTCTGCATTTTATTCTGTGTTAAATATTGTTGGTTTTACTACATTTTCCTGGAATTTGAATGGCATAAGAATGCTGCCTCATCAATTCATTCATCCTACTGACAATGGAATGCTAGGAATTAGGATGTGAAACCATAAACTCCATTGAGACAATTGTAGTTATATTTTTTACTTCGGAATTCGGATTTTAAAACCGCAACCTTTCTCTCTCGGTATAAAGGAGTTCATAATGTGTTACTGCATGTTGTTTATGTGGACCGTTTTGAACTTCAGGTTCCCCCCCCCCAACCCAAAAAACACACCGTGACTGTTCGGATCTCCTAGGGATATGGATATGGTTTTGATTTCATAACATTCCTGGAAATTACACACTTCATCCCAAGTCAATGCTTCTGATTACATTTTCCCCGGTGACAGCTAAAATCATGAACTATTCCAATTACAGAAGGAAGCATCCTCTGTAGCTATCTTCTAACTAAATTCGGATTCAAATTTTAATATCTTTTTCGTTGACAAAAGAGTAGGCTGAATTCCATGTTTAGACTTTGAAAAAGGAAGGTTGATTTTTCACAATATTGAAAAAACACAAGTCAATGTTAGGTTTGATTCTTTGAATTTGATTATGCATGGGTTAGGTACGTCTATAGTCTTTGGAACCACATTGCATGTTTTTCCAAAATTTATTCAATGCTTTTTTGCATGTTATTCGTCTTCGGAGTAGATCGAAATTTAATCTCTCCACATAATCGCACGCAGACCGTTATGATTTATTCCTATCATAAATTTTAATGGTTCAGTAGTATAGCTGAAGCCTAAACTAAAATTTAATGTTAAAATAGTATCGCTTTTAGTACAGTAGTATAATCGATACTAAATCTAGAATTTAATAGTATTTTATGTAATTTATTTTTTTATTGTTGGTATTACGATTTATTCGTAAAAAATAAATCAAACCATCAAAATAGTCAATTAAGTGAAAACATATAGCACCTTTTGGGGAAATAAGAAAAATTCGTAATCACGGAATGAGTCATCACACATGAACTCTTCATTATATATATTATAAAATTCATTTATTATTAATTGATTTCAATTTCAAAGGAAAATTATAAACAAAGTATGCTGAAGTTTGTTTAATCCTTATGAAAATATATAGTTTATATAGCCCTTAAGCTTTAATAATTGTTTTTAAATATTATAATACTAGGTTTATAAAACAATATCTAGAGCTTCAGACTGGCAAGAAATTGAATATTATAAAAAGAAAAGGAAATAAAAACATTATATGAATAAAATAATGTTGGATTCTATGATATTTGAGAGTTGAAAACTATGTCTGCCGACAGTTCCCCATGTTCAATGCCACTGTCTTCCAATTTTGACATCAACGTCATATAATATAATATAATATAATAAATAATTAAATAATTAAAAACTTTCTTTGAACTTCAATTGAAAAATAAATAGGAGCTAAACCTAACAGTTTTAGTAAAAAAAAGGATGATGTTTATTTTAAGAGGCTTAGGTTCAATTGTTTTGTCTGCAAGGTGTATGTGTCTTGTCAAAGAGTTAAGAATTATATAAACATACATTATCTTGTAATCACTTTCAGACTATTAAAAAATAGCGAGTTGTTCTCTTTTTTTTATTTTCCTTCTTATTCTCTTATTCATCCTTTTGAACATGTTAAATATTAACTTTTAATAAAATTAAGATACAATATTCAATATTTATAAATTATGATCGAGATGAGCATCGATTTCGTAAGATATTAATTCGACTTATTTACACTCCTAATTAAATTAGGTTGAATGTAAAATGAAGAAAAATCAAAGTGAGTATAAGAACTAGGGGTGGACATTTTATAGGTAAAATAGGAGCACTTGAAGCAACCAAATGAATGGAATTTAAGAATTAAAATTAGAAAGTAGATGAAGGCAAGGCTATTTTGTATTTTGGGTTTAGGCTTTTGAATGTTAAATATTTTAGATTTCTTTTTAAGCAAAAGTTGGTGTCCTTATTCTTTTAAACAGTGGTTTTTAATTTTATTTTATTTGATATGGATTCAAATTTTTTAATGACAAATTTTTATTACTTTTAAAATTTTGTTTTATTTAACCATATTTTATTTTTTATTATTATTAACATTTTCTAATAATTATATTTTAATTATTTAATATTTTTTCATTTCTATTTCTAAAAACTAGATACCAAATACATTTTAACTATTTTCATTTTTAATTTTTTTTTCATTTCTATTAATCAAACATGATTTTCAATTTTTGAAAAATTATGAAAATTTAATTTTTATTTAAATTGTTAAATGGATAGATAGTAATCTATAAAAAATAATAATAAAAAAGTATAATGAAAAAACTGCCACATGGGGCCATCCCTAGTGGCTTTCGTCTGTCATTCCCGCGTTTTGTTTTCTACTTTCTTTTCTTGTGGGCATGGACCCAATCTATTTATTTTTTCTCACACTTGTCACTTGGACGCTTTGGTTTTTATTTTTTATTTTACATGTCCTTTTTTTCTTTTTCAAATACGATAGGATTATATTTAGCGGTAAATATTTGATCGAATAAAATTAAAAAATTTTAAGTTAATCAAGTTAATGAGTCTTGTTTTATAATTTAAGTTTTATTTAAAATTGATTCGATTTGAGTCAAATTATTCAGGTTATTGCTTAAATTTAATTGTAAATATTTATAATGATATAGCATCAATTAGTTCAGTTTAAACGACTTTCTATAACCATATACAATATACATATAGATTTCTTCATTTTTTTTTTGATATGTGATATATATATATATATCATAGAGGATTGAGAGACTCAACTCAAACTTAAAAATCGATCCACTAATTACTAAAATTTTGAGTTATTATAGTCTCATTTTATAACTTCAATTTTATTTGAATTTTTTTCAAGTCAATTCGAGTTTATAAACTTAAGATTAGAGTAAATTTTTTTTGCATCAAATCGAATCAAAAAATTTAACTATTTCTGGTTCATTCCTAATTATATCAATGTTCAAAAGTTATATAAAAGTAAAAAAAAAAAAACTAAACATAATTATAGCTAAACAAATTTGATTTAAAATCAGCACAATTGTATCTTCGTACTCATCATAATCCAGCATAATTTATTTTCTTTTTAGGCCTAACTATAAAATAAGTGCTTAAATTATACATCTTTTTTACAATATGTGGCTAAAGTATTTTTTTGGTTAAAATAAGTGTTTAACGTTTCATTATAGTCTATTTTAAAGTCAATATGTCAAAAAAAAAAATCACTCATTCATAGTTTGACACGTGATTTTTTATTTTTTATTTTAGAAAATAAACATAAAAAAAAATTAAAATTTTCAAAAAATTACAAAATAATCCCAAATCTCAAACACCCAAAAACCAAACCCCCTAAAATTCATGCTATTACCGTTGTCGGCAGCCTCGTCGGACCTCACCACCGTCGGCGGCGAAGGCTACTGCCTATTTCTCTCAACCACCCATCTTTGGTAGTCAACGGGAGACGTGTCAGTCGAACATTGAACGACGAACTCGAAAAGCTCTCATCATTCGATGATTGATTGACATGCCTCTTGCTGATTGCCGATGATGGATGGTTGGGAAAAATGGGGGTGGCCTCAGATGACGACGGTGGAGGGGTCCGATGAGGCTACCGGCGGCGGCAATGGCGTGAATTTGAGGGGGGGGGGGTTGGGTTTTGGGTGTTAGGGATTCAGGACTATTTTGTGATTTTTTTAGAAATTTTAGATTTTTTTAAAAACTATTTTAAAATTTTCAATTTTTTAAATTAAAAAATAAATAAAAAGACACGTGTCAATTTTTGAGTGGATGCTGAATTTTGTTAACAGTGTTACCTTAAAATAATAACGAAATATAACTTTAGATGCATTTTCAGCTAAAAAACACTTTGAACATCTATTACAAAAAAAAGTATAATTTAAATATTTATTTTATAGTTAAGTTTTTTTTTACGCAATACTTAAATTATACTCATAACTCCTTTTAAACTCTTGATTCGAATACAGTTATATAAAAAACTTCAGTTGAGGTAACTTAAGAGTTCTTTAATTTTACAATTGAGATAAATTATATAAATTTCGATCCAACATATAGTACGATACAAGTTTTTTTTTTTGAAAAAAAAGTTGAGTAATTATAAACATGAAATATTCATTCTATTCCAATCGTGAATGTAATTTTAAATTAGAGTTGCTCTCAGTGCTCTGCGGCAATTACATCTCTACTCTTCCACGTTTACAAGACTCTTTTTATTATTTTGTTTTTTTTTAACGTCAGCTGCAGTGACCTTTGACCGTTATGCTAGTTTTGTATATAAATAAATTTATCTTTGTTGATGAATGTTTTATTTTAAGTTTATTTATGTTTTTATTTTTTGTTTTGCTTTGAAAGATTCATATTACATCTATTTTTTTACAGTTTTTCGTTTGTTTTTATGACAGTTTATTCGTCTATTTCTATTGAAATTTTAGTCTGTCTTTGTGATAGTGTTATTTACTTTTATAACAGTTTAACATTCGTATGACAACTATTAACGAGCGTTCTTAGCAGTGAAGATCGGTGGACCGTGATGCTTACGATCCTCTTTTGTGGTTTTGCTGATATGTCAAGAACTAGCAGCGAAAAGATTTATTTTCTTCGTAAAGCGTTATGTTCAAAGTAGTGGGTTATTGAATTTCTTTCAGAAGATTATTGTGTAAATTTTTTTAGAAAGTGATGAGGTTTGTTTTTCATGTCTTTTACATCCTTCAGAATTTATTATTTTTTATTTTATTCACATTAATTTTTCAATATTTGTGGTCTAATTTCTTTGTACTTCTTTTTACTTTGAATATAATCTAACATAATTCTTCTTGGTAAAAAGTGTTTTCCCTTTTTCGAATAAACATTTTTAACATTACAAATACACTTGTAAAATATAGTCATAATTGTAAATATAAATAGGAAAATATTTTAAAACATAAGCTCATGTATGGTTTTAGAATTTTGAGTTTATGGTTAAAATTTATAGCTATGGTTTAATGTTTTTTTGTTCAAAATATAATTTAATGTTTAGAGTTTAAGATTTAAGATGTTAGGGTTAAGAATTTAGATTTTATAATTTAAATATGAATTGTGTAAAAAAATTTACGCAGCTTGTATATTAAAATATAACTCGAATAAATAATAAACCCCGATAGATCCTGGTTGTACAAACACTTTTTCTCTGCACACGTTTTCTCTGCAAACGCGTCTTCCCCTCCAAAGAATAAGCCAAATCAGCAAACCCTAGTTGTCGCATCCTGAGGAGCCTCGATGGGATGGCTCTGGTGTCGTTAGGTTTCGATCACTCCTTGTCGTCTCCTACCTTTTGGCCCTTCAATCTTTGGAGGCAGGTTACTATTCATCCCCCATCATGGTTTTTGCTTGTGGATCCCGATGGTCGTTCGACGGAGATTAATTTTTTCAGCGGTTCATGATTTTTCCCACAAAATCTTGGCGGCAGTTCAGGAGGAAGGTCGCAATTTTTAGAGATAGGGATTTTGAGGGGTCAAGAACAGTGACCGAACTCCCTCGCTGGAGTCACCACCGGCCGACTTCTCCCCCACCCCCTTCGGCCATGGTGGTCGAACGCCCTCCCACGAAACCATTCTTCATCTTCACTTGGTTCTCTTTTTGTCTTGCCTGGTGTTTTGCTCCTACCATTCCTCGATGGTCACCGGTGACGAAGGATGGCTATTTTATTGATGTTTCCAAGTGGATTGGCTCATCTCCCATCTGAATGTTTGTTGTGGGATGCAGGAAAAAGGAAGGTTCTTTAGTTTTAGCTCGTTGGCTTGGTTCGTCATTTGTTCGAACTTTGCTGCCTCGCTTCGTGGTTGTCTTGGTAGCGTCTGTTAGTGGTCCTCTGATGATGTAGATAAACTACGAGTTCACAGAGTCATCTTTGATCAAGTAACTCTACCGGTTCAGACCTCCACGCCCCCAAAATCGCCTATGACAACTACGTGGTTTATGGCGACCGTCCATCTCTCTTTTCGGTGTCGTTTTGTATCCCCATCTTTGATTGAGTTGTTGTTTTGGGCCTTCTGTGCTTATGTCTGTTGCGATCACGAGTGTCGTGTTTTTTCAAACTTTTATCTCAATTTTTTATTATCTTTTCTCTTTAGTTATGATATTTCCTTCCTCTGATAAAAAAAAATAGATCCTTGTTGTACGGTTAAGATCATCCCTCTCCATGATTTGCGGAGCCTAATTAACAGGCATCCGTTAACTTAAAACTTTTATTTTTGCTAATGATTTACCTTTTGTGTGAGGATAATATTTTATTGAGATAGAATATACGAACGTGATATAAAAATAAAAAAAATTATATTGATTTTAGATTATTAAATAAGTATGAATTGAAAACAAAGGATTTTTTTAAGAAAAAACGAAAAGAAGCTCATTAATAATGTTATCAGTTGGATTTTAATTTGTAAATCACATTTTTGAATATCATAATGTCAAGTATTCATATTTAATGGAAGTTCATTAATAGTGGTATCAAATGATATTATTTTTTAAATTATATAAGTAAATATGAATTAAATTTTAAAAGCTTGAAGAGCAAAAGGACTAAAAGCGCAATTAAATTTGAAATCTTTTCACTTAAAGGTCTGGTTGTTATTTCTCTAATAATTGTTATTAGGATTCACTAATTCACCAGGACAAAACTGGGGGATGTTGGTCGTAAAAAAAATCGATATAATAAAATAAAATACGAAATGAAATAAAAAATACGATAGAAATAAGGAATCATAAATAAAGTGCGGGTTCGAATTCCATAGATAATATGGATGGTATTGCTTATAATGATAGAAAAATGACAGATTTTCTCAAAATTTTTATTTATCCACTCCTTATTTTGAAAATAGGTTAATTTAACTTAAAAATTCCTTCATTGAATAAAGAAACAATCCAATTCAATTGGATGGTACCAACGAAATCGAGCGCTAACCCCTATTTTTTATTGAATTAACCGATCAACCTCATGTCGAAGATTTATTTTGTATTAGATAATTTTCGGGGAAAAATTGACATATTTTACTTTATTATATTATGAGAATAAATCTTACTACTTTTGTTCCTGGAGTTTACACGCTTGAAAAATAAAATCTGGGACGTATTTCTCAAATCATCGGTCCAGTACTGGATGTAGCCTTTCCCCTGGGCAAGATGCCTAATATTTACAACGCTTTAGTAGTTAAGGGTCGAGATACCGCCATTCGACAAATTAATGTAACTTGCGAGGTGCAACAATTATTAGGAAATAATCGAGTTAGAGCTGCAGCTATGAGCGCTACAGATGGTCTAACGAGAGGAATGAAAGTGATTGACACGAGAGCTCCTCTAAGTGTTCCAGTCGGTGGAGCGACCCTAGGACGAATTTTTAACGTGCTTGGGGAGCCCGTTGATAATTTAGGTCATGTAGATACTCGCACAACATCCCTTATTCATAAACCTCCGTCCGCTTTCATACAATTATATACAAAAATATCTATTTCTATCTACTATTATCTAAAAATAATCAAGTTATTAATGACTGGACGAAACCAAGAAATAACCCCTCACGTGCGAAATTATATAAGATCCCCTTTAAGATCAAACAATTCCATCGAATTGAGTATGATTGTATGTGTGATAGCATCTACTATACCAGGAATATCAATGAACCTGATTATTGCAATCACTCATGATACCCTTTTTTAGTTTAGCTTCTAGTTAGCTTCTAGAATCTATTTCTTAGTTCAAGGTCCAAATAATTTCAACTATCAATTTACATTCTTCGAATGATTCAAAATCAACCTAAAACATTTTTTATTCTATATAAGTAGATCATACCCTATTTTATAATATTTTAAAATATATACATTTTATAATAATTTAAAAATCAAAACTTTTGTGTATGTTACAAGTTAATCTGGTGTAACATTAGTTTGAAGAATGATTAAAATATCTTTTATTTCAAATGATAATTACTATTATTATAAATTATTTTTTATGAAATATTATTATAAATTTATTATGATATTTTGTCATTTCATATTTTTATATAATTTTAAAATAAAATAATGAAAAACCACCCATTTTGATGATTAAATTAATGTTTAATGAAATTTATATATAAATTCTTTATTATCAACATGCTATTATTGTTAAATGATTTTTTACAATATTTTAAAAAATCAAACAACAAAATTACTTTTTACATAATTAAAAAAATATTTTTAATAAAAAACATACCTAAACTAATTAATTTTTTATATAAATTTTTAAATTAATCGATCTTTTTGGTTACTCTCCCGGTCCTCGGGACTTCGTTCGCACATTTGGTTTGGATAGGTGAATCTTTCAGTAAAGGTTTTATGCATACACAAATTCTTGAACTTAAGATCTGCTTAAACGATATAAAGCTGCTTACCACTTTAACTAACATTGTTAGTATAAATTAATTGATTTAATATTATTTAACTTAATGTAATACACAAATGAGTGTAACTAATATTAAATATTTTTTTGTCAGAATAATAATATAAACTTTTTTTGGTCAAACTTAGACGTAATATTTTGTCGTTACTCATTCAACACATAACATTTTAAATCAAAACCATATTATAATCATTTCCGATTAAGAATATAATAATATATTAAAAGATTATTCACAAATCCTCCAATCAGCGCTAGAAATAGAGAATTATACCAATCACTCTCTCATTTTCCTTATCTCTCTCTAATAAAATCCTTGCATTTTCCCACTGCATTTTAAAACTCAAAACCCATTTCAGTTTTTTTTTTTAAATTTTGTTTTCCCTTTTTCCCTTTCCCAAAAGAATTCAAATCAACCCCACAAAAGAAGATCTTGAAAGCGCGTGAAAATTCGAAAAAAGAAATGGTTAGTTGTATTGCATATGCATATGAGATCATTCTCATTTTATCCTTTGAATTCCAGTACCACTGACATTTCTGCAGTTTCATCTTGATCTACTCCTCTCTTTTCTTCCTTTTTTCTGTTTGGATCTGACCCTGTTTTCTCTGATCTTTTCTCTTTTTCAGTGATCAGTTCTCGGATCACTCACCCAACAAATGAGCTTAATTTGATTGATCAAAGCAATTTAACGAAAACCCATTTCTGAAGTGTTTCCGTTTTAAATTTCGAGCTACTTTCGTGTTTTTTAGATTTATGGTTTTTTTTGTTTGTAGCAGAGATCAATGGGGAAAAGCAATAGTAGCAGAGACTGGACTCAGATCTATGCTATTTACGGCATGGACCAGTGGCAAACACTCGTTTTCCTTCTATTCCACGCTGTTATTTTCTCACTACTTTCCCTTTTCTTCCTTTTCTACTTCGAATCAATCTTCCACTTCTTCCAAGCTTTCCTCTCGAGTCCCGGCGCAGCCCGTTTCGCCGCCGGGTTCAGCGGCTGCGTCACGGCGATTTCGGCTGTGTGCTTATTCTTCTCGGCGGCTAACTTCTTTTACTCCGCCGGGCCGTTGCATTACGACATGGCACAGCGGATGGTGGGATCGGTTAACGACTGGTCGACGGTGAAGCTGGCGCTTGATATTGGGTGCGGCAGAGGTATGCTTCTCAATGCGGTGGCGACCCAACTTAAGAAAAGCGGTAGTTCGGGTCGGGTTGTTGGGTTGGATCCTTCTAAACGAACCACTTTGTCTACGCTACGAACCGCCAACATGGAAGGTTTGTGCCTGTTCGTTTTCCCATCATTCTAAATGAACCGCTTTGTCGGGTCGGGTCGTTTTCATCTGTTATAATTTCTGCTGAAAAATGGTGATTTGAACAATTGGAACAGGTGTGGGGGAGTACGTGACGTGCAGAGAAGGCGACGTGAGGAGCCTACCGTTCGGGGACAACTACTTCGACGTGGTGGTTTCCGCCGTGTTCGTGCACACCGTGGGGAAAGAATACGGCCACCGGACTGTGGAGGCGGCGGCGGAGAGGGTGAGGGTTCTGGGGGAGATGGTGAGGGTGTTGAAGCCCGGTGGGGTGGGGGTTCTGTGGGACCTCCTGCACGTGCCGGAATACGTGCGGCGGTTACAAGAATTAAAGATGGAAGACATTAGGGTTTCCGAGCGTGTAACTGCCTTCATGGTTAGCAGCCACATGGTGTCCTTTCGGAAGCCGAAGCAGCATGTCGTGGGTCCCGGTGAGGTCCGTCTGGACTGGAGATGCTGATGTGGAAATACCGAAGTGAAATTCAGAATATTTATTACTACTAAAGTACTTGTTATGCAGAAAATTATTGCTGGAAGATTATTCTATCAAAGTTAAGTGTACGACGTAGGTCGGTCCAGAGACAAAGTCTTAAAAAATTTAGTGGGCGAAAAAAACCAAATTAAAAATGAAAATTATAGATAAAATGAGAGTAACTTTTGATTCTGGGGAGACGAAGCCAATCCAGATGTTTTTGTTGAAGACATACTTAGCCATGATATGTAATATGGTTATGATAAAATATACTAATGTAGTTCAAAGCAAAATTACTTCTGTAAATAAACAATAAGTTTTGCTATGGTTTCTGTCATTTATTTTTTTTTCACAATTTTCAATATTTCATCTATTTTTGATAATATATTTCAAATCATGTTCGCTTTTTCGAGTTGTAAAAGGTTTAATACTTTTTTGAAGATAGGTTTCAGGTTTACGTTTTATGAATAAGGAATGTGTTCGAAAGAATTTTTTATTTTACGTAATTCGACGTAAATTTGAATATAACAAGAATTCATATGATTATGGGACATTATTTTTTTAAATTATACTTTGTAAAACATTATATATAAAGAAAGAGTAATTATTGTATACACTGGAGGTGAAAATTAAAAGTTTTTTAACAAGTGCCTTTATTTTAGGGTTTAAGGAATCAATTTAGGGGGTAAGATTTAAGGGTTAGGTTTAAGTGGTTAGAATTTAGGGTTGTGATTAGAATTTAAGATATAAGGTTAAAATTTAGGTTTATAGGTTGAAAACTAAATCTTTCACTATATTACCCTAAAACTTAATTCTTGACTTTTAAACCCTGAATTATAACAATTATCCCTAATTTCTAAATCATAAACTGAATCTCTACACCCTAAAATTAAAACACTTGTAAAAAAATTAATTTTTACCGTCAATATATCAAATATAAATTCGTAAAAAATAGTAAAAAAATAGAGGTAAAAAAGGTGAGAAATGAAAGGAGAAAGAGATGGTTGTAGTTGTAGGTGGGATGGGACTTGGTGGAGGTTGTGGGTTAGATGTGTGATTAAAGGTGTAGGGTTAGGGGGTTGTCCTATCTTTGTCAATGGTACATGTAACATGTTCAATTTAGTGGGATTTAGTTATGGGTGACATGTATCTTTGTCATATCTTTCCAAATCTGTTACTAATAACAAAGTTTTCTATCCTTAGTATTATCTCAGCCATTTTTGGATAATAGTGTTTATGAATAGAGTTCTGTAAAAAAATTGATAAATCAAAATTGAATTTGAAAAGTTTTAAATAATTGATTATCTGAATCAAAAAATTTGGTTCGGTACGGATTCTTTTTAAAAAATATTTTGGTCCGGTTATAATTTACTGTTTTAGACAAAATTGTTAATCAATCTGACCGGTTATCTACAATATTTATAAATTTTATGCATTAAAATATCTTATAGTTCAGTGATTTTGATGCACCTCTAATTCTTTAAAGACTTTTTGGTCATGAGTTCGATTAATATAAATTGTGAACTCTCATTTTTTACTTTTTAGTTGTTTTTGCATTTTTACCACAACCAAACAACTATTAAATCTATCATATTATCATGTTTGATATTTTAATAAGTAAAAAAAATCATTCCTCGAACCGACTTGAACGATCAACCGGTTTTTAGTTTAATTGACATGGTTTAAGATCGAGAAATGAATAATTTAAATTTACCGGTTAACTGAAATAATTTCTTAATGATTAACCGAACCCGATTTGCATATTCCTATTACAAATGTTCTGGTTATATTTAAAGTTAAGTCGAATCAAATTTCAAGTTGAAGACAAAATTTTTAACTCAAATTCAATACTTTATGTAGAAGACATTATTTTCCCGTCTAGAACTCATAATTTAACATCCTTTCATAAAAACCATGCCCCATTTCATATGAATAATATCTGAATTTTGCTTCATCATTCTGATTGAATACTTTTATGCATTTTTTCCATATACTAAAACTGCAATACAATAATTTTGGAACAGAGATCCAATAACTTATCAGTTAAAAGAATAATTAAATATAAAATATTATCATTAACAAATGTTCAATGCAATAGCAAGACACAGATTTAAATATTGGTCATAACATTGCTGGTGGGAGAGAGAACTACGAATCTCGAACATGAACTGTGCCAAAGAATCTAAACACTCACCATTTTTTTAAATTTTTTTCCTAGTAATTAGATCTTGCAATTCTTGAGATCAAAGCAAGAAAAAGCTGAATGAAAACTGCATAATTAATTAATTAATTTTATGATTGCATCACATTGATTGCAGCATGTGTCTCCTTGAGTTCCAGCTTTAGTCACAAAATTTTGTTGTTCAAAGTTTGAACCCTAATCTCAAATCTAAGCCCCATTGCTTTTAATGCATTTGTCCTTCGTCTTCTCTCACCATTTAATTGCTCCATGTGTATGTGTCTTTGTCTTCCTAATATCTCTCTAATTAATTCATTTCCCACCAGACATTTCTTTTTAACCTTTCTTCCTTGTGTTTTTGTCTTCATTTCTATGTTTCTGGGAAATGTAAATATAAAATCTTTGTTGTTAAAGATACATATTTGGATTTAAATGTTTGAAAATCATGAACTCTTACTTTTTAATCTTAGTGAATGTTTTGGATGTAAAATAATTTTAAAAAGAATAGATAAAAATTGTAGAGGTAAAGAATTTAAAAAATATATATTTTGTATTTTTTATAATTAGTAAATCGGTAGTTAAAAGTAAAATCAAACACAAATTAGGAGAGTTTAAGATTTTCAATTAAAAAAATCAGACCGACAGAAAGATACAATTAATGTAATAATATTTTTTTTGGCTATCTTTTATGTCTGTTTTATGCATATATTTTTAATTCGTGATTGTCCTTTTTAATAATATCGTCTTTAATATTCGAATTTAGATTATCTAATTAAGAGTACAATGTACATTCTTAGTATATATTTTACGCATTTTTTGAATAGTTAAAAGAGAGGTGCATCACGAGTATTTCTCAGAAGGTCACCCGTCTTATTCATTAGGTCAAAAGGTATGCAGGTTTTGTGCATGCTTAACTCATCCAATTCAGAGATTTTTTTAGGTATATATTTTTAATATTTTTGTGTAATTACATAGTAGTAGTATTTGTTCTTTAATTAAAGTCATATACACTGTGCAGACACGTTGCTCGAACTCGAGTCTCGTAAAAATAACAATGTTTTCTTTTACACCGGAACCGCTCAACGGTTCTCCAATACAAGGATTTTTGGGTACCATTGACTGAAGTGTGTAAGAATGATTCGACATGCAGCTGCCGAGTTTCCGACATCAATGGCTTCCTTCGTTGTAGTGTGATTCTTTGCTATGGCCTCCCCTGCCAATGTCATGCCATCCTCAAAAGTTGCCTGCATATCTAGAACTAGGCAACTAGCCCTTGTTAAGAGAATTTAAAAGGAAAGAAACATAAAACATCTATTCATTTTTCATAGGTACTTGCCTCAAGTATAAGAATAGTAGCTCCCCGAGATACTTCTATCATTTTCGAGCACAGTCGAGTGTCACCGGAGTACGCAACCTTCCAACCTGGTATTCCTTTTCCGATACCGTTTATTCTATTGGCTGCTTTCATGACGACACCGAATGCCTAGGGACAGTGCTCAACAGGAAAACTGATGAGCCTTTCATGTCCTGCTTTGTTGAGAACTTTCTTCAGACGGTTTAGCAAAGCAAAAGCTGCAACATTGTCCACCCGAACGCTTAGTTTCAATATTTTCGAACAACTTTCTTTGAAAGATGAAGTTGACATAATGTTTTCGTTTGATCCGTTATCGAACTCGAAAGTTTCCTATGAAGCCACGACCATAGTGACATCACTTGGCTTCACACCAGAACCTTCAACCAACCCCATTTGCCTGTAAGAGAATGGTTGAGATTTTGACATCTTTGAACTTGCTTGCTACTGCTGCAGAGAGAGATGTAAGCATAAACAAAGCTAAGAATTGTAACATTATGATCTGCATAATACCTTTGAAGTTAATATCTGCTGTCATGTTCTATGTTACTTGGATTTAGGTATAAGTGTCGAATACATAGATTTTCTAAATTTAGGATCTTTGGAGATCATATCCTCGTACTTGTATATGAAATGCGAGTGTAAAATAATGATACTTTCAAAAGAAAAAAAGAGTAAGAGCAACATAGGTAATATGATAAATCATATGGAATTGAATCGTATTGGTCTGCATATAACAATGATACATCATTCTTCTGTACATGAACCACAACACATTACACAAATGGAGAAAAAAATGAGGGAACAAACTTGGTCTAAATCTAAATCTGTGACAGTTTTCATTGAACATAGTGGAAAGTTTAGGACCAGATATCGACTTGTACGATGAAAATCCATGACGATCATGCCGGAACGCAGAAGGATGAACTAAGATCAGTAGGCAAGACGCAAACGAGGTGAGGTCCGGCAGGACTGCAGCTTATATTTGCCTCGTTGATATCCGGTAGGTCGAGGTGAGGGGGGTGGACGTAACCAGCATTGAGTGGCATGCATAGTACGGAAATAAATATCCTTGAACCTGTAATTGGAAATACAATGGCAATTACATACAGACAGACAGACAGATACGATACTAAGAATGCTTTCTTGACTCAGCTACGAAGCCATCAGGAATTATCATTTAGAAGTGTAAAGGGAAGCAGTTTGTAAACCTTGCTTTGTGGAGAGAGAAACATGCCCTCTTTTCCTCCCGGCTATCATCCAATTATCGGAATTCACATTCACTTCATACAGCACCTCATCCTGTCAAAAATGTAATAAACATGAGTTATAAAGGTCCATGGTTTGACCAAGAATAGGACAATTTCGACTTACATTGTTTTGTGGAACTTTGCTCTCCTCGATGTCTTTCAACCTCTCAACTCTCCATTTCAAGGTAACAAGTTGCCCAACTCGTAGACCATCAGAAGGAAGAGGTAGAAACCCAACAGCCAGGCATGGGTCGAGGACAGGCCGATGCAAGATTAGAGCACTCCGGAAGATTAAATCATGACTAGTACCATCGGTATCATTTGATCTTGCAACCGCAGGTGGGTGTGCCACAACGGTCCTAGCACCGGCAATTCCATATCTGAGGTTTAATATGCTTTCAGGTTGCAACTTATTTTCATCTGTAAAAGCAAGAGGTCGATTACTTGACATATGGTAATATGGTAGGGTGTATTACTTTTCTGCTATGTAATCATATATAGGCTCGATAATGACAATATTTTAAGAATAATGCACAACCTCAGTGTTTGACATTTTAATTTGAATAGAGAAGCGGAAGGATACGGCCCTATATTCTGACACTATCCTAGAAAAACAAGATGTTTGTACCTTCAGCAGTTCCCTTCCCCAAGCATACAGAGAATAGGAGTCCTGCTCTTGAATTTGGAGATATTTCGAGTGGAAGAAAGGCAGAAACTGGTCTTCCATCACTTTGTCCAGCATGAATAAATCCATCTTGAAGATCAAGCCAAGCATCATTAACAGTTAATGTGGCCTTCACTTGGGAGTGCAGTGTTACCTGTAAGTAACATCAAAGCAAGCTTCATAAAAAGTACGAAGAGTAGTGGGAAATTTGTAACACACAGAATTCTATTTTCACAGTACACCATGAATGGTAAGATCAAAACCTCTTGCATACGATATATGCATATATTTCAGTACATACAGTAAATTCTTAATCCAACACGCAGTCAGTTTATATCATATGAAGATTCACATTTTGAGATGTCATCAATAAGATCTGCAGTGTTATAAGGCATGCGCCTAGGCATGCCACTGCCTTGCACTTCAGTGCTAGACATATATAAAATTGAGAAAAAAGGTGATAGAGTCCTATTGTTCATACACGATGATCACTTCCTTAAAATTTATTGTGAAAGCATAAAAACATGACTCTGGTTGAAAACCAAGGACATAATACCTGCAAAAATAAAGTACCATCATTGCATTGATCGGCAACACACGTGCTCACATGGAAAGGATCAGTGAAATGCAAAGCTATTGTCCTGCATATCACCGTAGACCGTTTAATAAAGTTCAGATAGAGAGTGTGAATTCAAATCTAGAAAATCAAAATTAAAAATGCGCGGAGAAATAGTACTTGTCATAGATCTGGTTGTTTGATATTCCAAACTCAAGTTTCAGAGCTATTGTCCGCATTCCGTCCACAATACTTTGTTTCTGTGGGGGACCTGCCATAGCACGCAACATAACATAAACATAGTAGCCAACAGATGCAGCAAACAATGGAGAAATATATGTTTTTGCAAACAAACAAACATGTATTCAAAATTAAAACCGTCACAAATTTTCTAGTCTTTTTTCCAGACCTGAAGATGACCCCCTTGCAAGCTTATCATCAATAGCACGAATAGGAACCCAAAGAATTGAGGTCACATCACTGGCCCAGTCTGGAAACTCTATTTTACCATCGAGGAGACTTAGCTGCTCAAAGTCTTTATTATCGTCTTTCCTAGCATCACCAGAGTTTGTTGTATCCGTAGAACTATGAGCAGCACTTCTGTAGGTTTCCATCTCAATGGAATGCGAGTCTTCGATCTTCAGACCCGGACCAGTATCAATATGCATGACAGCACCTTTCAAGGAGTAGTCTATAGGTTGCGCTATAATTCCAATCCACTGAGCTTCATTAACCAACAAGGCAGATGATATAGCTGCAGATAGATCAACTAGAGGTCTTGGTTTGGAAACCTAAGTAAAGAGAAGGTTTTATCAGAAGAATGAACAAAAAGAACAACAGCATAAACAGGCTTTGTGAACTTACATTTGGGAATCTCACCAAGCTATACTTTTTAACATTTATAAACAGTTAGCTTTATCGATATTAGTATGAGAGACGGTACTTAAAATCTGAAAGAGAAAGAGTACCCTCAAGATGGGTCGGGTCGTTTTATCATAGCTCATGAAATCATCACTATCTGCGGGACCAGCCTTGGAGAAACTATGAGATCTAAAAGTCAAGTGCCCAATATGTCCAGTAAGAACTCCCAAGACATAAGAACCAGGTTTCTGTGGTGGTAAAGGAAAGGTGATCGTGTTCCTACCAGGCTTTAGTACAGTGGCACTAGAGCTTCTTAACTGAAATATGCATCAAATAACCGAGTTAATATCATGCTATGAAATAGCTTAATACATGCTAGCATCATCTTGTCTTAGAAATCATACCTTACCACCTTCATCAGCATTAAATGTAGCCATCAAAGTGAGACTAAGCGAATCAAGAGTTATGTCGTCAGGAAATCCACTCCAAACGGCTACAGATAAGGTACCAGGATCCCCATCACATAACTCCAGTGGAGGCCCGGGATTTCCAGAAAATGTAATTAAAGATGAAACATCAAGAGGGACGGGGTGCATCATGTCACTATGTGCAAGACTAACAACTTCTGACTGAAAAGCTTGGCGTTCCTTGTTTGAGAATAATCCTTTATCTAGTGAAAGCAACCGCACACAAGATGACAGGTACCCAGCTTGGTCATTGAGTATTCTTTGACATTCAGCTAAATTGGGCAGGACTTCAGCCAATAAATCCTGCCATCCTTCACCCGCATAAAGAGCACAAACCTTCTCATATGACTTTGCAGCTAGGTCAAATTTACCACGCTTAAAGCACACTGCTGCAATTTCACCATCAAGGACAACTCCATGTCTTTTCCACCAAGAACGATGATAATTGTCAGCAGCACCTTTAGTGAGATCCATGTATTTTTGCTGCCATGATCCAAATAGGAATTAACGAGACAAAAAGTGTAGATTAAATATTGAATATAAGTGCCCCGCCACATGAGTCAAATAAATCCAGGAATATAAAATGAATAAAGATCTATGGTCTAAACTACATACTTCTAACTGATAACCAAAGGAGAAAGTATTTTTGTTACTTCTAACAGTTCACATGTGTGCAGCCTCAATTTGATACCTCAATGTCCTGTATAGATGACAAAGCTTTCTGCATATCAGGATTTGAAATTGTTTGCTTCAAAGCATGTTCAGCAGCAACAAATATTTCAGCAAGCTTCATGGGTCGATCAATCGAGCCCTCAAAATTTCCAGCAGATGAGTAAGTACGAGACATCGAAATTGCTTGTGCTTTACTTGATGGGGATGTCTTTGATGATATATCTGTCGTTGATCTGTCAGCACGCATGCATTTACTTGACATAAAAACCTTTAATTACAAACAAAAGGTGAAAAATTTCTTGACATGAAAACTTTCAATCTAATAATAACTCTTTCAAAAAATTGCTAAAGCAACATTGTGTTGTTTCTTGAGATTTCCTTACCCATCAGCAAAGCTTTGTTTGCTGTCAAACATCTCGGATGAGCTTCCAGTAGAAAGGGAAGCCCTTCGTCGATTTGCCTCACGTATAAGGGCAGTAGGTTCAAGTGGCAAGGGTTTCCTCTCAATGCCAAAGGGATCGACTCTGGGATTTTCTTGCAGAATCATCTGAACCAATTAAGGTATAGTTGATTAAATGCGAAATAGAAGTTAATGGACAATATAGTCCGATTTGCATAAAGCCTACAACTATGAGAACATTTATCAACTGCTTTCACCAATCTAGAAAGATACTACTATTCAGATGGTAGGACCATGAAGCACCTTCACAAGTTTTAGCAAGAAAAAGTAAGACCACAAAGAAACAACATTTTTATGCCAATTTTAAGCATGCAGACATCAAAATACATGGATGCGGATAAGTTGATCGATTAAAAGCTTCTACTTGAAAAAGCCTACTGAACAAAGGTGGGTTATTATCATAATCACACTATTTATTTATTTTTCAAATCTCTATGCTGTTATAATGTTCCGTTGCTGATATTCTAAGCAATAAATCCATATCCTTATCAGTGGTTTATAAACTTGGAATTATAATGTTACAAATGTTGAAAATACAAAATGGGAAGAAATGGAAGCCCTACAGTACTTGTTCGACGGACAGAATACATAAATCTTTACTAAGATGGTGTATTCCCCTCCCCCCCAAAAAAAAAAACACTGACGTGTCCCTTTGCTATCTTACAGTTCTACAAATGTGGAACAATAACTTGCCTGTTCTTTCTGAAGCACCTCAGAGGCAGCATTATCTGGAACCAAAGGCCAAACTGCTGGCTTGGGCCAGGGCAGCATGCTCAATAAAGCACTGCTCAAAAAGAAAGGAAATGATACAATTAGATGGTGAAACATCAGACTTGACCACAAGACTAGCCTTCTTTAAATTATGAAGCAAGTAACCAAATTCATTGGAAGTCAAAAGTGGATTTGATCTCCAAAACTTGAATGCATACCTGTTAACAGGACTCCTTTCTATCTCTATTCCATATCCAATTAGATATGCCAGCCTCAAGAACTGCCACAATCGACAATATGTTTCAGCGAATGTTCAACAATATGAAAAACGGAATTCCATTTAAAATGAGAAATAAAAAATTACCTTAACCCTGCATAATGAATAAAGATCACCTTGAAGGCGACAGAACTCCCTTTCTATTTCAGGTGGCGCATTTCCTTCATTATATTGAGAATTGGTTGCATTGACTACAGCCAAGCATGCAGTGATTACCCAAACTTCACGCATACAGAAGGGTAAAATACTCTAAAATAATCCCAAGAGAAGAGGAATCAGATTTATTTTTTTCAAAAGGAAAATAAAACAGTTAAAAAAATGTTGCAAACAAAAGAAAACATCATTAAATACCTCATGTAATCCCAGGACTTTTGAGAAACTAATTATAAATGAATAACCCCTTGAAGCAACCTCAAAAGGACGATTCAGCTTGAATAAGAGCTGCAATTTAATCAGTGAGGCATGGTTTAGGCACAAACACAGACATGCCAACTGCAATCTGAAACTAATAAAACAATGACAAGAAAGAAGCACCTATAGAACATTTCAAGAAGGCCAAAAAATAACTTGGAAATTGTTTTAATCAGTTATATAAAATGCTCCATAATAAAGGAAACAGTTGTTGATCATTTAACCACACAATTTCAGATAACCCATTGAGAATGGCATTTTGATAAAGTTCTAAAAATTGCAATAGACAAACACATTCTAGAGGAATTAGTCTCAAAGTCAAGACTGTCCAACATAAGGTACTTAAAGTCATAAAGAGTTAGCAGTACCAAACCTTTGATTGACATGCAAAGAGATACTGTCTGAATTCAAATTCCCTGAATGAGTCATCTTGAACAATCTGTGTCAATGGTTTGTTTCCAGGAAGAAGCAGTGCTGCCTGGTCATCACCATGGTCTAGTCCTCCAAACTCTCTACGCTTCCCACTGATATTAACTGCACATATATATTAAATAAGATCAAGAAATGCCCAAAAGCAACTACCAGGATTTAAAATAAAAGGGAGCACTTCAAGACAAATCCTTAATAATTACCCATGAAAATTCAGCAGTACAACAAATTCCCTCAGATATCCTATCTACCCAGTCAACTGGAAAATAAAAAGGTGAGGTATGCAGACATATCACATTAACAATCTGCCACCATTAATATTTTGGGACTTCCTATGTAAGAAAACTGTAGGTAAAACTTAAAACATATATAGAAATTCACATTACAACATTGACTATAAGTACCACTTATATTCACATTACAACAGTGAATTCTTATTTATACAAAATCATAATGCTATTAGGAAAAATATATAGAAATTAAAAAAAAAATGTACAGCAGAAAAGTAGAAACAAATAAAACTGACACTCAAGACACCAGCATATATATTTCACACCTGTTTCCAAGTAGCACAATTCTAGTTCATCATATTCACGCAAGGCATCCTCATGAAGATGAGCCATCTCAAACATAAACGCCAAGCTTTCCTAAGGAAAAGAAAAATGAAGAATTAACAGTCGGAGAAAATATGATTAAATGTATATTTTTATAGATTAATTAGGATTATATCCCACAAAGGGAAAAAAATAGACTTTTAAGTTAGGGCCTCTCAGGTAAGTTCATGTTTCTTTCACAATCTTCAGAAAAAAATTGAAATGGAAAATCATAATGTTTGTCCCTGGATCAAAAGAGGACCCAACCTTCAAGATGAAAAAATTGCAGAAGTTCCAGATTGGCATGAAACGCTGTTCTCTAAGCTTGCGTATCTCATCCTCATAGAACTGTAGACGTCTATCCAATGTATTTCTGACACACTCCATAATCCTGGCCTCTAAGTCTTCCCAAAAAGTTGCTTCAGGACCATGTACATCAAATTTGCAGCACCTTAAGCATAGTTTGAGTATCAGTAAATGACAAGGAAAAATCAAACACCAGTTTCAATAAGGGTGCTACTTTTCAAACTTTCACATGTTTCTTTTCCAAAAGTTTGCAGCATGGGTGAAACGTCACCCAACATCGAGTTCTTTGTTAAATGCAAAAAAATGCTTCATATACCAAGGAAATGTATTTTAGGGCAGAATATAAAACCAGTAACACTATGAGGGGGAAATCATAGAAAATATTTGATATATTCTCTAGCCATATTTTAGAATTAAAATCAACAGTTGAATACTACCTATACAGCATTATTTCAATGCTAAAGTCATTAGCGGCAGCATAAATACTAGTCATGCCATCAATTAGAATATATATAAGCTGCAGAGAGCTGCAACCTTACCTTTCCCTCTTCTTGGAGCTGAACTCAACTTCAAGTTTGGCATATACTTTCTTTGCCATTTTAGTGGCATTATCATTGCTTGGATGGGCTCTAGACACAAATACGATAAACCATTCACGCTCATCATTTTGAACAATTAATTTCAGGCGTGGCTTAAGAATGGTCTTGAACTCATCAAGATCCTGGGAAGAAGAAAGTGAATAAAACAATAAGCAAATATATAAAATGCAAAATGAACAAGGACAAAAAGATTAAGCTATGATCCAAGTTATTAAGGAAGTCAAAGAACTATCTTTTCTTTCAAAGTATGGTCATGAATCTAAAAATTCGTTGGTCTTTAATAAAAGATCTCAATATGAAATGTACCTCACATGTAACAAGAACCAGAGTTGCATATGGCTCTCGGAACCAGAATAAATATTGCTCATGAGGAAATCTACTACGTAGTCTTGCATCGGTGGTTAATATGAATTCAGCCGGCAAATTCTCTACAAACACGGGATTTTGGGTCTTGTTATTTAAGGAAGCTCTTTTGAAAGGCAGCTGCTCTTCAAAACTATTCTTGACAGTAGGCCACAAGTCACTGACATCTTCAACTGTAATGCAGTTTATGGCAAAAATAAATAGTTAGAAATCTGTAGCTTGGAGAGAATCATAACAGGTAGTTCTAACTTCTAACACATGGTTCACAAATTACTATTAAATACAAAAAATTAGAAAAGAAGCAAACTTTGGAGTTCATAGATCAGATGTCCATAGATCATATACTTCTAATCGATCCACAAGGCGAAAAGATCAGTAAAAAACTTAAAAGCAACAAAATTTACCAGATGATCATTGACATTGATACAAGTAAACGAAGCTAATAGCTGCTTCGATTAACTCACCGTAATAATAATCAAAGTACTAACTTCATAAAATTAACTATGAAAACTCAAAGCAACAACAATTAACACATGATCACCAACAATTATCCATTTCAACTCAACTCTTCACATTTAACCAATCCTTTATTTCAAATATCAAACTAAAATCTCAAAGCACCAACAAATATCATCAACCTTTAGAGTTTCCACATCAGAAATCTATCAAAGAAGTAAACACATCCCTGATCCCACTCACCCAACAACATAAAAATTCCAAAAAAACAAACAAACCCAGAGTTAAATTTGAAAGACTTCAATTCAAATTAAAAGCAAAAAAAAAAAAGAAGAGATTTACCAGCAATGACGAGATGGTCACACGTGCTCTTGATTGTTTGGAACTGAGCTAAATAGTTCGCCATTCTGTCTCTTCCTTTTCGATCTATAAGAAACTTGCAAAATCCATAGATCAAATGCAGAAATGGGAAGGAAAAAGGTTATATTTTTTTTGAGTGTGAGATTCGGAGTGTTGGTTTCGCTTATGCTCCAATTCCCTCTTTTCTCTCTGTCGATGGATTCTGTTTTCCCAAGGATCTAGTGTTTCTGCTTCGTCGTCCTCGTTAAGCTTGACGAAAGATGGCGTCGTCCATGTTTCAAACAGTTTTGCTTAGGCCCAATTTAATAGGCTTTAAAAATCATGACTTTATTTTAAGCCAAAATTACCTCTCATGCAAATAGGGTCTTCATTTAAAACCGAATTAATAGACGGCATCAAAATTTACTTCGGTTAATCGGCTCATAAATTAGATGTTCAAGCGGTTAATGATTATATATTTTTTAAAAGTTTGATTATCAATTAATTTAGTTTAAAATTAATTAATTAACTGAATTAATAAATAATAAAAAATATTTAAAATTATATATATAAAGCATAAATTCATTAAGATATCTAGAGACTCAACTATTTTCTAACTTAAAAAATATAAAGACTTCAAGAACCACTAATTTTTATTATACTCAAATTAATCTAATCAAAACTAAATAAAAAACACAAACTCTACAACTTATAATAAATTTTGGTTAATTTGAAAAACGACCCAATTAACTGAATTTTGAACGATTCGACTAATAATTTTAAAATAAATTTTCAATTTGATTAACAGTTAAAAAAACAATATTTCAATTACTTCAATTTTTGTTAATTCAGTTTAGTCTATGACCGAATTAACTGTTTGAACACCCCTATCTGTAAATGTTGGGTCTCATTCTCTTTAAAGAAACATTTTTGATTAAGAAATATTCTAATTATTAATTCAATCGTGTTTTTCAATGTTGATTTTGGTTATATTTATGTGACTACCACCGAGCTTGGTTGTTCTGGCTTAGGGTTGAACACGTATACGTTTTTAATATAGGTAAATATTTAATATAAAATTTCAAAATAAAGAGTCAGAATGACATAGATTGCAAAAATGCATTATTCTGATTATTGGCTCTTGTTGCAAATAAAAGGAAAAGGAGAATTAGTAAAAGAGTCTAAAAACGAGTTTGTTTATGAATAAAAATTTGTTTACACTCGTTTATTTAGTTTAATAAATAAACAAAACGTTCAATAAATTGTTCGTGAACAGTTCGTATAGCATTCGTTTATGTTTGTTTATTAAGCTAAATAAATGAGTACGGACAAAAAATTTATGTTCATTTAATAAACGAACGAACACGAACACATGTGTGTTTAGTTCGTTTATGTTCACGAACAAGCACGTTTATATGCTCATTTATTGACTTGTTTATAAGCTTGTTTACTCGGTTCCCCTTTTCCTTTTATTTTCTTAGATTTTAAATATTGGTGGATGTATGGACTAAATTGAACACGTGGTAAACTTTAGAGTTCAAACTGTGAAGTCTAAGGAGTTTAAGGAGTAGTAATGTAATTTCACCATTTTAACGAACATGCTCAGAACATTAAACGAACATGTTCACAAACGCTAAATAAACAAATTAACACGAACACGATATTAAAAATTTAAACGAACACAAACATAAAATTAACACCTTCAAAACAAATAAAGAAACAGATACGAACAAAATCTTATTCATTCAATCTTGATTCATTTACAGCCATGACAGAAAGTAAACCATGATTCTGCTTATGATCTATCAGTCCATTTCGTGACTGAAAGGACAAAAATCATTCCAGAAATCTTCAATTTCCCAATGCAAATTCATAGTAAAACTTCAGTTGGAATTGAAATTCAAGTGATCAAGGCAGAAAAGAAAAGCTTTCAAGTTATATGAAGCTTCAGATAGCTAAAAAAATTGCAGATAACTCCATTCTAAAATATACAAAATTCAACCAAATCATTTACACAATACTCTCTCTATATTCTTCAATTGATCATAAAATTGCAGAACCTTAAGCCATGGACATATTAGAAAGCCTGCTCGGTGTCGGCTTGAAGCTCCACCGCCGAAGTGTCATCTTCCGATTTGGTGGTGGAGCCAAAGCCCTCCTCAATATCTCCTTGCTAGCATCGCATCTTCTCACGCTCTGCTTTGGCACCATGTAATCATGCCTCCTGAAAGGTGCCGAACCCGGACGGCTTGAACACGTACACCTCGGACGACGTCCCGATGATATCGATGTCATGTAAGTTTTCCTACGACTCCGATTCTCCTCCGCCGCGTCTCCGGCCGGTGGTGGAATTTCCGAGCCTTGTGTGGGTTGTCCCTGAAGGATGATGGTCAACTGCATAATGTGGAGTGGGTGAATTGGTCATTCATGCCTTGTTCCATTTTGATTTGTTATGCTTACATAGATGCCAATTTAAAAAAATTTTATTTGGTTTTTCTTGGAAGGCTGTATTTTTGATTATTGAGACTGGGTTTTTGGAGTCTTTTGACCATTTCATGGATATGACAGTAACATTTTGACTGCAAAATTTGTATGTTCTAATTTTAAATTTCATCCCTTTACAAAAAATAAGAATTTAGTCCCTTTAATTTATCAGAATTTAGCACTTCAATTTATCAGGAATTTAATTTTGCCTTGGCTTTTGTTTGGCAGTCAGTTTGATTATTTGCTTTTTTTAGAAGGGATTTTACATGTGATTTTGGAGTTATAAATGCTTGTATTGGTAGTGAAATTATGAAGGCCACTTTCAATGAGTTGGACCACTAATCCAACTCCACTATTGAATTTTGACTTCCTTACTAAAAGCTAAATTTATTCATTTTCATGTCTTAAATCAATTATATTAAATTTCATGGACCACATTCACCCATTATTTATTAAAGATAACTCAAAATTTAGAAATTTACCAATTAAAATGTGTTTGAAGAGATTAAGATTCTTAATGGTGAAATTGCTATCATATAAATATGTTGTAGCACATTGTTTTAAAAGCCCAAAATATAATTGAGTAAAATTTTGATACACATATTGTGTAAAATTAATTTTATATAAGTCTACATATTTACACTATAAAACCAAAATCTTAAATTTCTAATCCTAACCCTAAAAATTTAAACGCTAAACCTTAAATCATATGCCCTAAATCTAAGCACTAACCTTTAATTCTAAACCTTACAACCTAAATCCCTAATTTCTAAACCATAAACTAAAATCATAACCCCTAAAACTAAAAGGCATATACAAACTAAAGTTTACACGGCATGCGTATCAAAGTTTTTTCCAATATCATTATGTATAGCTTTTTGATTTGCACAAGAAAATGACTAGAGGCATCTAATCATAAAGAATTGAACCCTAGGCCAACTCAATTAAAGATGGAGCTACTAAAGGAACAGAGAGGTTTGTGATTCAAGTTTTACTATTTAATAGTAATTTAGTTTTTGTTTGTTTGAATATTTGTTAAATTAAATAATTTTTTATTTAATCTTAAATACGTATAAAGTCTTTGTTAATTTTAAAGTTAAACAACTTTATCTTTTTTATAGTTTGATCATGACTTCGTCCTCACTCATAACACATGAAAAAAATTAATGCATATATGTTACGACTCGGGTTTTGAGCTTGAGTGTCGGGTTAACCCGAGGCAAGGGCCTCGTGTTGGGCTATGTGGCTGGGCCTTATGAGTCTTTTTGGGCTTGAAACTTTGGTTTGGGTTTGGGCTTGAGAAGATGGCTTGGGGGTATTTTGGTTAGTACTTAATGGGGTGAAAAAGGAGGGAGATGAGTTTAATTTTCTGCATTTTGCAGAACATGGTGATATCACCATCCCATGCCTTCTTCCTCTTCTTTAAACCCTTTTTTTTCCTTTTAGCCACCATCACCAAAGGTAGGATTTTGGGAGCTTAACCTTTTGAATCTCATTTAGCTTATAGAGGGAAGTTTTACCAGCAATCAAGGATCTACAAAACAAGGTAAGAATGGTTTTAAATGGTGGGGGTTGAGGTTTTGGTAGAGGTTCAAGAGTGAGAACGAGAATGGAGATTTCAACCCCATTCCTTGTTGTAAAATCATATTCTAAGCTTCGTTTTAATCTCCCAACCATGTTGTAACTCGTTTATAGCACTTCTTTGTAGTGAAAGAGGTTGGAGAGCATTCAAGGGCCCAAGAGAAGAAGAAAGCTTGAGGTAGAGGCTTGGGGTTTCTTTTCAGCTAGTGATTCAAGGTTAGTACACTTCTAACTTATGTGTGTTCACGTGCATCATCATTTTAACATGTTGTGCTTGATATGTGGTGTTTTGGTAATCTAGAGCTTGGTTAGTCATCAATGGAAAATTTCATATTTGATGTTGTTTAAGGGTAAAAACAATTAGAAACTCACTTAATAACTCTTTATAATTGGTAGGATCAAGTTGGGGCTCAATCTTATGGGTTAAGGGTCGGGGTGTTGGAATTTTGAACTTTAGATTTCGAAATCTGGGGTAGGTGCGTATCGGTATGCCCTTGTTCTAAGGAAAGCGAGTCGTGAAGTGAGTACCAGTACAGTTCACCGAGTATCGGTACTCCAAGTATAGTAAGAATTCTAGTAGTAAATTAGTGTACCGATACTTGCGGCGCGTATCGATACTAACTGTTACATTGTTTGGGAAGGCTTTCGGGTATCGGTAAGCAAGGTCGGCACATCGGTACGGGTGAGAATAGATACAAGGCGATCTGAGTATCGATAATGGGTATCAATATGACTTGAGGCGTATCGATACAGCTTGAAGGTTCAATTTTTTCGAACCTGATGTGAGTATCGGTACTCGTATGAGAGTATCGGTACGGTGAGAGGAGTACCGATACTCTCATAGTTGTATCGATACTCGCTGGGCAATCTGCCCAAGAAATCGAGTTTATGTTCGGAAGTTTTATAAATCTTGGTTATGGTCTTAATGGGTCTCTTATAACATAAAATGAAGGGTAAAGTTGGGAAAGTGTGCTTCTAATCTTTGATGTGGATTAAATGGATAAATAAAGGTCTAAACGGAAGTGAATTGCTTGTGTTAGCAAATTCTAGGGGTCCATGGTGGATCATTGTGGTTGTGCCAGGTAAGGGTACTTGTTTGGTTATGAGTCTTCATTTGGTGGGATCCGAATACCCAGTGAGTTAGTGTTGCAACACAAGAAGACCACTCGATGTGAGATTTCGAGTGATGAATGGAAGGCCATCCGATGTGAGATTCTAGATGTTGATATTTGCTCGATGCGAGATTCCGAGCGAAGACTCGATGCGAGATTCTAAGTATATCAGCTCGATGTGAGATTTTGAGTAGCTCGATGTGAGATTCCGAGAACGAGTGGCTCCCCCAACATCGGGTGACATTGGGTTCCACTCTTGGGCTGTTTCTTGTTGTATTGTCAAGTATATTGGATTTGTGCATACATGCTTTTAGGCGATCATGGTAGCGTCATTGCTTTATTTTACCTCAATATCTTATCATCAAGCATACTCTTAACTATGATTCACCTGAAGCATGGTCGAGTGGTTGTGTATCCACTGAGCTTTGTTAGCTCAGCGTTCAGAATCGTTGTTTTCGTAAGCAGGTTTGTAGATCGTTCATGTGCAGCGGAGCACCATCGAAGCACGGATTCAACATTGGCCTTTTGATAGAGTACAAGTACTTAGATGTAGTGAGCTATGTATTGTAATCACTCATTTTTTCCACCTATGTATAATACTATTAGCATTAATATAAGTGTTTTATACGTACTAACTGTGTATGTGTTAATGTGTATTATTCTGAATATAAGTATGTTTTATATAATAATATGAATTATATATGGTTGCATATGTGTATTTATGTGTATGTGTTTGCATATGTATGTATATATGAATATATGTATGTGTGAATGTATAATCATTGTATGCATGTAATATTGTTAGCATTAATATTGTTACTATTTATGTGTTTATGTGTATGTATAATACATGTGATATGGTTATGGTATGTATGTATAAGTATGTTTGCATGTATGCGAGTATGTATGTATATATGTGTGTATTTTAATAATTATTATTAATATTAGTATTAAGTATAATATATATATATATAAGAGCATATCTAAAATTATAAAAACCCATTATTAAGAGTCCAAGTCCATTACAAATAAAAACAAAAAAAAACTATATTACATATGGTATAAGGCCCAAATCCAGACCGAACAACCTAAATAACCCTAACCCATATCTAATATAAAACCCTAATCTGATATCATTTTATCCATGCAGCTACCCATATGAGCCGTTGGATCAAGATTTGATCCAACGACCCAGATCAATCAAGATGATCATCCAGTTGGCCGCGTGCATCACACGTCCGAACAGCATAGGCCTCGTGGCTTGATCGTGAGTGGCCACGTCAGATCTCCATATTGCACATAGGCCGTTGATCTTCAACCAATCTTGGCCGCTAGATCAAATCTGATCCAATGGACAAGATTAAGTCTGACATATTGAAAACCTTTCATCCAACCACTGATACACATGGTTGTTTCGCCATGGCCGCCGTACATTTTCGCCGTCCCTCTCACCAAACTAGACATGCAAGATCAGAAAAGTGCATAAGTTAGATCACATAGAAAATCATTTTATTTTTGTCTACCCTTGTAAGCAAAGAAATCAGAACAAAGAAAATGCATATAAACCCAATGTAATCAACCATTTGTACCCAACAATTTTAGAGGAAATAAAAACTTGGAAAAAACATTCAAGGTAATCTTCACTTCAGTTTTTATTTCGAACAAAAAATAAAAAAAAATAAATAAAGAAAGTCAGGGTTTACCCTTCGGCTTTGAACCGCCGTCATGCACGGTAGATGAGGTGGCCGATGAACGGCACCATCCAATCGTCCCCCCTCCATTTCTCTTTTACTGGTGTGAGTTTAAGGGTTTCGAAATAAAAAGAGGGGTTTTACTTTTCTTAGATCCGGGGAAAATGGGGTTTATTTTAAAAATCTAGGGTTGAAATCGGGTTATGGGGTTTGAAATGGTTATTTTTGGAAGATTTTAGGTTTGCCGACGCCGGTGAGCGGCGACCGGCGGTGTCGAACAACGGCCGGCGGTGTCAAACGACGGTCGATACGGCGGTCCGTGGTCGGTTTCTGGGTTTCAAGCTGGTTCTAGAAAAAATGATAAATATGCAGAGGGTTTTTGGTATTTCGGTTTGAGAGTATAATAGGAGGGGGAGGTTTTTTTTTAAGTTAAAATTTTTGAATGGCTAAGGGCCAAAATTTGAACCGGTAAGGTCTGTTTATAGGCCATTTTATTTTAAAAATGGGTTAATCACAAGGAAATCCCTTCGTCCTTTTTAAGTTTTTATTTTTGGCTTGCCGCATGGTAATATTATAGGATTAGTCCTCCATTATTTTCAAAAAGTTCTAATTTCGCCCCAAATTAAATGAAATCAGTTTTGTAAAGGGGAAATTACCCATAAGTCCCTCCGTCCTTTTGATATTTTCAAACCTTCTCTGCCGCATGGTCTATTTACTCACTTGGCCCCTTTGAGTTTTAATGAGTTTACAATTAAGTCCTAAATTTCTGTTTTGTTGTTTTAAGAGTGAATTATAATTTTAGCTCTCCATTCTTTTAACAGCTTTTCAATTAGGTCCTTTTCATATAATTTTAAAACTATTATTTTGGCTAATTCCTTTTCGGTCCCTATTCTTTAAATTTCGTTTAATTTCAGTTTCTAATTTATATGTTTGTTTAATTATTCGTATGTTTAGTTTTTATATTTTATTATATTCATGCCCACATGTTTATATTTTTATGCTATTGGTGTTTTTATTTGTGTACATTTATATGCATTTTTTTATGTCTTCATGTTGCATTTGTTACATGTTGCTAACATTATTTACATTTGATCGTTAGTTTAATTTTTGGTATTTAGTTGTATATTGTTCATTATATGTTATATATTATTATTTTTTATAGATATACTATGTAAATTAACATATGTTCATATTATTTTGTTTATTTTTATATGTATATGTTATTAATATTAAGTTATTGTGCATATTAATATATAATAATAGTTACATGTATTATATTCATACATGAGTGGATGTTTTATTTTAATTGTTTTATTTACTTGTAGTTTTTTTTATGTTCGTTTACCATTTATATTTCATGTTTTTAATTTATCATGTTTTCTCGTTTAATTTTAGGCCTTTTAATCCCAATATTTTAGTGGGAGTGTCATCCTGGTCTCCGGGTGTCATCTCATTTGGTACCATGAATCAAGACAAAGTTTTAATATTCGCAACATGCTTTTAGGAATTAAATATTAAATCAAATCAATTTTTTTTATTTTTCTTTATAAATACGATACGAATCTATGTGGTACCAATTTTGGGCGTAGCGGGGGTACTAACCCTTCCCCGTGCGTAATCAACTCTCGAACCCAATTAAAATCTCTGGTTTTATTTTTCGGTGTCAGTTCTACCTAATCCAAGTGACCGGTGGCGACTTCATATTTTCCAAAAATACCGAGTTTTTTTCTCTAAAAATTCCCCTTTTTAATATTTTTCGATAAAAGCGGGAAATATCCCCCCCAAACACGATTTTACGATTTATTATCATTTATCGTAAGCGGCCCTTCGACGCTCATAGAAAAAAAATAGTTGCTACAGCATGGCGACTCCGCTGGGGACTAAATTTTTGTTTTCAAAAAATAAAAAAGAGTTAAGCCATAGTTTTTAGATTCGTATCGTAATCATTCAAAAAATTTAAAATTCGATTTAATTTAATTTTTAATTCCTAAGTTTTGTTTGTTTTTTACATCATATAGTGGTCTTAGAACCTTTAGAAGGAATGGTTACTTCGCTTCGTGGGGTTTTCACCTTCGTACAATGTTGTACTTCACTTCAGAAATTTGGTCCTTATACTTCGTGAGGTTTTCACCTCCGTATGGTATAAGGGTCGTAATTCCCTTGAATCGATGTCCAAGCGACAGTTCAAGTACCGCTTACTTTAGAATTCAACCGCATATAGTGAGACATAGAGCCTACCTGTTAGAGTTATACCGATACTCTATTCGTTTAGCCGATAACCTGTATAAGTTTTGTTCGCATTTTTGTTTGTTTGTATATTTTTAACTGCTTGATTTGAGTGTTTTAGTTGTTTTTTCTTATTAACCATTTTCTTAGACTTTCCTTTTCAAACTAAAACAATTTTCTTTTTGTGCTTGCCTTTTTTTCTTTTTGTACATTGCATTTTCACATCATAAAGGTATTTATTTCGCAAGTGACCATCATTGTAGAAGGCAGTCATAATGGATAAGAGGTCTCGTATTCAGATAAATTAAGCAGATCCTGAGCACTATCATAAGAGTCAAGAGGGCAAATCATATGAAGAGTTCGAACAAGATAGGATAGCTAATACTCGTACTATGGATGAGCGAGACGAAGTACAAGAATTGAAGAAACAAATGGCCGAGATGATGAATCTGATGACAGCTATGGCTAAATGCAAGAGGTCCGTAGAGTCAGAAGAAGAGCCAACCAGGAGTCAGAATGAAGAGCTCAATGAACATAATCACATTCCTAAGTAAAGTAACATCGGTAAATACGACAAGTCAAACCCTTTTGTTATTCGTGTCAACAAACCAGTAGGAGGTACATCTGAGTCAAGCTCTCAGAAAATAGAGATAAGTCCAGAAGAAACCTGAGAAACAGATAATGTAAAGAAGTACATCCCAAAGCCTGTGAGGTATACCGAGCTACTTTCAATGCTCATTGAAAGGAACCTTTTCACCTCTGTTCGTTCGGTGCTGAAAGAACCACCTTATCCGAAAGGTTATAATAGCCGAGCCAGGTGCGGTTACCACTTAGGAGGTTTGGGGCACACTACAAAGAATTGTGGGGCTTTGAAGAATCGAGTTAGGGATCTTATCATTATGGGAGCACTAATTTTTGAAGATGGAAGGTCTAGATTTTACAATAAGTCGACGATCACTCAAAGGACAAAGTCGAAGAAGAGCCAAGACCCGGGGCATGGGTTGAATGTAAGTGAGTCAAATTTAGAAGCCGAAGATGGGGGCATCCCGAAAGAGGGCAGTCATCTGAGCAGCTCAGATAGGAAAGAGATGAATTAAGCGAGAAACTGAAGAATCTGCAAGATGAGCATTAGAAGGTTCACTGCATGTTCCAGAATGCTGGTTTAGGAAACACTTTTGAAAAATGAAATAACGGTATCCTACAACTGAAGAATGATTTAGGGTACTGGAAGTAGAAGGGCCAGACTAGTGAAAATAGAGCCCAACTGTTGTCACAAAAGTTGAAAGGAAGTCGAGGGCCAGCGCAACATTCTCAAGAATGAGTTAGAAGACAGTATAAATATGAACGAGATTTTGAAATCAAGTCTACAGTAGAGCGAGAATGACTTCTGTACATTTTAGACAGAGAATGCAATGCTCAAGGATCAAATAGACAAGCTTAGGACTTCTCTACGTACGAGGGAGATTTGTGCCGAAGCCTATAAGCAAGCTAGCAATGAAAGTGTTGAAAAGGTAACTCTCCAGCTACGTAAAGCCGAGCGAGAAATACAAGAGAAAGATAAGGACATGAAGAGTGTCATCACCCAAGCGCGCAAGGTAGCTCAACAAGTGGCAGATGTAGCCGATGCAACAATGCCATTATGTCAGAATATGAATCTTGCATTAGATCAGGTAGGAAAGATGGCTCGTTTGCTAGAAAAAGTCCAAAAGTTAGGGGATAGGGCTCATCAGTATTTGTAAAGTTTACAATACTGAAATCCGGTGTAACAAGCCTTTTTATTCAATGAAAGTCTTTCTACGATGATCACTTTGCGACTAATACCTCATTGCATTCATGCTTGCATTTTGTTGATTCAAAAATATTCCATATTAAGGGATTTTTTTATAAATGGAAAGATATTGGGTAATGTACAAAGATTGATAATGCTACGGATGGAAACAATCTAAGAACGAAGTAAATAGAGAAGATGAAAGTAGGGCACCGAGTACGCATTTCGCTTCAAGAAGAACAACTAACAGATGCTTGTAGACTATTGTCAACTTTTTGTACACAGATACATTTATTTTTATAAAAATCTTCTTAAATGACTATTAGTGAATCAACACTTCATTTGCATTCATTCACTTCACTTGCATTCATTCACTTCACTTCACATGCATTAATTAAATAATAATGAATTTTACGGGTTCGGTGGCAGTATCCGAGAACCGGTTTAAAAAAGATGGATCAAAGATTGGATCAATTAGAGGATAGAGTTAAGAGAGAGCTCAAGAAGAAGGAAAATGATCATTTTCAATACAAGAGATTTCTGCTTAGTCCCTGACTTGGTCATTCCTCTGAATTTTAAGGCTCCCAGATTTATGCAGTATGATGGCACCAACTGTCCCAGGGTGCACCTGACCATGTTCTGCAGAAAGATGGAGAGCTACATAAAGAATAAAAAATTGCTAATCCACTACTTTCATGACAGTTTGGTAGGACCCGCTGCAGCTTGGTACAATCGATTGAGCAAAGATCATATTCGGTCATGGGTGACCTAGCCAATGCCTTTTAAGTCAATACAAGTATGCCTTAGACTTAACTTCAAGTCGGCAGTTCCTTTAAAGCATGAAAATGAGACCAGGCGAGAACTTCAAAGATTATGCTTTGAGATGGCGAAGTTTGGTGGCCCAAGTCCAGCCTCCCATTACCGAAGAAGAATTGACTCATTTGTTTCACGCAACACTTCTCATTCCCTTATTTGATATAATGTTGGAGAAATTGAGAAGCAAATTTGAGGACTTCATGGCAGTAGGAGAGAGAATAGAGCACGCAATCCAAGAAGGAAAATTGGGGTCTGAGTCTAAAAACCAAACTAATGAGGAAATAGAAAGAGGCACAGAGATAAACGAGTGTTGTATCCGTAGCACTCATAAGCGCAAGAGAAGAAGGCCTGCTAAGTATTCTGAGTCACCAAAGAAAGTTCCCGAAACAAGTATAGATCTAAAAGTGTTTGGGGTACCCATTTCAGATATATTTCCTCGTTTAGTTGAGGGTCACCATATTATCCCCAGGCTGATGAAGATTATGCCTGACCCTTCTGCTCACAATTTTGACCCAAAGAGCACATGTTATTTCCATATAGGTGCACCAGGGCATCCTACCAAGAAGTGTCGACCGTTGCTGGGAGGAATCAAGAAGATAGTCAACGAGGGAGTCCTGACAGAAGATTTAATTCAGCAGTGGAAGACAAAAGAATTGGGGCAAGTCTGCATAAATCTGAGTAGGTTGGAATAAAATGGTCCCTATGCTTGAATGTTTCATCCTTTTTGCAAAAATGGTAGTTGGATTTACCATATTTTGATCTTTTCATTTTGAACTGTATGTAGAAAAAGCTTACGGCTTAGGGCCAAAAGCGGTGGGAATATTTCAAAAACATATGTCTAATTATTTTTTGAAATCGTATTTAGGAAATGTTTTTGCTTTGGCATTCTTTGAGTCTTTACATTTTTTCATGGTGGTAATTTTTGTTCTCCCATACGCATCTACATATTCATAAAAAAAGAAGCATACATTGTAACCCCCTTGACCCGGTCTAGATGTCTAACCGAACCAAGAAGGTTACATTAGGTTTGCCGTAGAAAACTGAAAAGATACAATGAAACCCGGTCCATTTTTTCTTTTATCTTATCTAGATGCTAATATAAACCCTACATGTTCATGCAGACATCAGGTGCAACCCCAACTTAATCGGGCATCATTTTGACATCAATTGTTCACTATTGCAATTTAGGGACCAAATTACAAATACATATAATTTCAGGATTAAAAATCACTTTTAAGTTACCAATATTTAATTAGTTAGGTTTCAAATGCCCATATCAAATTTCAACTCAATCCAACCATTCCATCACATACAATTGCATCGATAAGATTCAGGGACTAAACTATAAAGATGACAAAACTGCCTAAGTGACATTAACAGAATTAACGGTCATCCGTACCGATACAGGTAAGCCCGTATCGATACGGATTGAAACACCCTGTTTCGGTACACCTCCATGCCGTATCGATACGTATAACTAAAATACCAAACTTTTGAAAATTTTGATAATCGTACCGATACAGCTCTCTATGCATTTCGGTACACGGGATTGGGACGAAAAAGCTGATTCCAGTAACTATGACCCGTACCGAAACACCCCTTGCTGTACCGGTTCGCTAAGGCCAAAATGGCCTAGGCGTATCGAAACACCATCAACCCGTACCGATCCCACAAGTCTGAAAATGCCTAGCCGTAACGATACGATCCCCCGCTTATCGGTACGCCTGGACCTGTAATGTCACATTTGGCTGGTTTTTTTATTTCAAAAGCATACTCAAACCATTCCAACATGCTCAAGACACAACACCAACATGCCAAACATATCACAAGTATTCAAGCTTCACAAATCTAATGACACAACAAGGCTCCATGCATCAAAAGGGAATCTATAGGCATGCTTCCTAATTTTGCATCCAAGGACACACCAAAAGACAGACTAGCACCAAAAATCAATCTTTAAAGGCCATTTACAACCTAATAGCAACTAAAGAAACATGCTCAAATAGGGAGTTCCACAAAACATCTTCCAAAACACATCAAGTACCCTATTGTCCTTATTCATTATAGTCTAGTCCAAAATATACTTTGCTAACCAAGTCTTGCTAGGATCCCCTTGCTTCTTGCTGCCTTCCAGGACCTCAATTATCTGCATTGATGGACAATGAGAGCGGAAGCACACTAGGCTTAGTGAGGAGTGCTCAAAAACAAACACCATCAATGCATTTAAAACCATTTGTTTAACATCATCCTTTAAAACATCATGCCCCTTTTAAAACATGCACTTTACATCATTAAAACCAACATATTAAACCATATGCCACATGTATCTTTAATCAACAGCAAGTCACATTGCTAACCCTCCACTTAAGCCTTCCCATGCATTACTACCAAATGAAAAGCTCAAGGAGAAACATGTATAAATCCCATTATACAAGATAATACATTTCCAATGATACATTAACAATTATATTAGCTTACAAGGGATCATTAAACAAGTCCAATAACAAAAGAGTTCATCGGATACACGGATTCAACAAGTGTTAACCCAACACTTCAAGCCATCTCAACCGAAACAGAGATACAATCACAATCGCGGTACATTAACAACCGGGTACACTTTCAACCCATGGGGACACCAACCCCAATCATCGATTAGACGCTTAACCCATTAACGGGAGTTTTTGGTACCATATAACCCCTCAACTGTTAGGGTACTTGGATGAAGTATTCGGTACGCCGTATAAACCTCTCAACATCCAAGGTAACTTATTTATAGTGCACTCAATCCTATGGCCGGCTATCCGATAACAATTTTAAAACCACATCACTTGCCAATATAATTAACCATTTAGCATTTACCTCACTATTTTTAACAAGCATTTAACCATGTCATTTCCAAAGCAACAACCATGCTTTAAAACACATGTATAAACCATACTTACAAGGATCACTTACCATGCGCATCATTCAGCAAAACATGCTTAAAAACAGTATATCAAATACTTTAAAACATGCTTAAACAGTAGGTATATGAACATTAAAACCAAGTGCATAAAATCATTCAAACAAGCACGACCGAGAGAGTAAAACCACTTTATACTTACTTATGATTCTAGGTAAGCGTTTCAAGCTCTACCTTAACTCCTGAAACTCTGTTCCAAAACATCAAAACGCTTTAAACCACGTTTTCACTCATCGATACACGAAACCTCAATTCGTCAACGCGAAATCTAGTATCTGAAGCCTCCAACACAACCTCGCTAGCTTCCGGAACAACCTCCCTTGTTTTTACCACAAAACAACAGAGGATTAATGCATCGCAATGCATTCAAAACACAGCAACCACAATCCTCTCGGATTTCCACAATCCTCTCAAGATTACCCATCCACAACAATCGAAAACATAACCAAAACACTTCGATTCACAACCCAACCAACAATTATCAATCTAACATCATTTTTAACACAAAATACATCTAAAAACAGATCAAAAACAACCTACCACCTCCAGCAACCTTACAACCACAGAAACGCCACAAAACCTCAAAACTAACAACCTAAACAAATAGAGATTATTAAGTTTTGGGATTCCTTTGATAAAAATCACTTATCAACATTATTAAACATCCAAAATATAGATCAAAGCATCCTTAATTACTGGAAAACAGATCCAATCCGTGAATCAACTCATTTTCCCCAAATACTCAATTAAACATTAGGAAATCATCCAAAAACAGATTAAAAACACAAAAATAAGGATCAAATGCTTGGGAATTTCAGTAAAGAACCATACAATAGAGGAGATCTCAGACCTTACCCTTATTGTAAAGTTTCTCCCTCAATTGATTTGTGAAAAGCTAAGAAAACACAAGATTACTGTGTAAACAATCTTTATAAAACAATTTGAAACAATAAAATCAAGTTAGAAACCACCTCACCTTTGGAAATTTGGTGAAAACCTGAGTGTTTGGCTGAGGAGAGAATGGAGAGAAAAGTGGAGAGAAAAATAACGTGATTTTGGTTTTGGAAAAAGATAACTACCTTTTAACAAAAATCCTCTTTAAATAATAATTAAAACACATGTTAAAATATCTTTAATTAAGGGAGAAACCATCAGAAACCAATTGGTAAAATAGATCCATAAAGATTCTAAGTATTTGACCCTTTTCATTTTAGTCACTAGGAAATCACAGTTTTCAAAACTTTCATTTTGGGCACCAACCAAAATGTCCATCCTCCAAAACTCCTTTTACAAAATCGATTTCACCATTATTAAATACATAATTAATAATGATTTTAGAGCATTTTCCCATAATTTTTCCAACACCAAAATTATACGATCCCGAAACTGACTCGAATCTCTACTCGGTCTACCAGACCGTCTAATAAACCACCAAGCCGCTAAGCCCTAAAATCAGGGCGTTACATACATAGAAACATACCTTTTATTAAGTCATACTTTTTATATTAAATTCATAGGTCAATTCTAAACTATTTATATTTTGGGAAAAAAAGAATACCGTATGCATATTGCGAATGTGAGCATCCGCTAGTCCATTTAGGCTGAGAGAGGAACAAAGTGAGTGTTTAGATAATGGGCAGTTCCCATTTTAGGAAAATTTCCCTCTCAGGCACTTGTCGTTTAAGATCCTTGAGTCGAGTGTTGACCATAAATTTCTATCCCCCTGAAGATTTTCTCACAATGTCTGTGAACGAGATGACGAGTGGTACTCTTCCACCTACCAAGCAAAAATAAATGAGACCTGAAATATTAGATACAAAGACCATGGAATCACAAAAGAGAATTGATCGAAGACAAAATTAGGATCAGCAAGCAAACCATGCAAAGAACAAATGCCAGGCGGATAACTAAAGCAATAAAGAGTGAGCGCTTTAAGTTGAACAATGCAATAAAAGAAGACACATGAAGAAGCCACTGGCTAATAAACATCAATTTAAGAGAACCATGGATAATCGACTACTTCCAAGTAGAAATAAACATCAATGGTTAATATAGATACAATAAAAGAAAAGAAATTCGAGACTGAAAGCCCCAAAATAGTTAAAAAAAAAGAGAGAAAAAAAAGGAGAAAAGAAAGAAAAAAAAACGAAAAAAAGAAAAAAAGAAAAAAGAAAAGAAAATGATAAAGAAAAAGAAAGAAAAGAAAAGAAAAGAATACATTACATCAACGCAAGGACGAAGCTTAGATGGAAGAAATAAGTAAGATACTACAGGAAATCTCAATTTTCGAAGAACTTTGGAAGACCAGTCACCTTTGAACAAGAAAGCAAGCATTAATGCCGACCAAAAAAACAAGTCGGTCAGAAGGTATAGAAGATGGAAATGACCTCTAGGGTGAAAACCCAAAAAATAGGCAGTCTAGAGTGATCCAGAAAATAAAGAGAAAAAAGTGATTTGCCTGAGCATGTTGGCATCAAAAATTCTACCAGAATACATCGATCTGAAGATACAGAAGATGGAAATGACTTCTAGGGTGAAAACCCAAAAATTGGGCAGTCTAGAGTGATCCCGAAAATATAGAGAAAAGAGTATCCTATCTGAGCAAGTTAAGTATAGGATGAAGATTTTGACTGGAAGAAAATCCCAAAGAATTCATACAAACTCTTTCATCAACTGTAGAAGATTGATTACTTGGCTGACCAAATTCCAAATCGTTTTGAAGATAGCGAAATGAAATGAACTCTATGGTGAAAACCCAAAAACGGGCAGTCTAGAGCGATCCAGCTAGTGAAACAAAGAAAAATAATTCATACGAGCATATGCTGATAAAACGAGTGCAAAAGCATGACACACGGTCTACAGTACAAGCTTCCAAAGACCATTTTGATCATTCATAGATATCTAAATGAGATAGTCTTCATATTACGTCCCGCCTATAAGGGTTAACCTTTCTTCAGGGAACATCAAACCTCGAAGTGCCTGATCGACACCCAAATGACCGGTGGCGACTCTATATCTTCCAAAAATATCAAGTTTTTTTTCTAAAAATTCCCCTTTTAAATATTTTTCGATAAAAGCGGGAAATATCCCCCTAAACACAATTTTACGATTTATTATTTTTAATCGTAAGCGACCCTTCGACGCTCATAGAAAAAAATAGTCGCTACATGTATTCGTAGAACCCTATGTATTTGTAACTCTATTTGATTTAACTTGTATTGGTCAAATGTTTATTTACTGTATTTGGAGCTCCATTAACTTTTTTGAATGGTTTAAGTACTCTTAGATTTAAATGCTTGGAAATGACATGCTTGGATTTATGAAATGGGATTTTATTAACTTTTAAAGCGAAAAATTTTATGGGAATAGTTTGGGTTGGAGGCCCAAATGTAGCATCCAGACTTGGGGTGTTTCATTTAGTGGTATAAGAGCCTAGGTTTAGGCGGTTCTAGGAAGTCCCCTAGGGAGTCTAGTAAGGTAAATAGGTGTCTAGTGAATACATGCCTATAAATCAAAGTTGTACTTGAATTAAGATGAAAAATTCGATGGTGTACTCATGTCGTTTGTTGTGCAGATTTGACCCATGCCCAGCAGAGCAAGGGATACTGAGGAAAGTTTGGGTTCCCGAGGTGGGAGCTCCGATGAAGACTATGTACAGGATGTGGAGGAGTCCGATGGGGGAGCGAGGTATGGAGCCAACTACTTTTCCCATTTACACTAGGCTCTAGATAGGATTATGAGGGTAATTCCGAGGCATTAATCAACCTCGCGCGAGGCACCGATTGAGAGGGTACGTTGACAGAGTGCCACTAATTTCCTAGGGTCAGGGCAAGATAACCCGGTGAGGGTGAATCAATGGCTTCGAGACACCTGTTGGATTATGAGGCAGATGAGGCTGAGGATACAAGATAAGTTGTCATGCGTTTTGTCGTTGCTGAAAGAGAATGCAATGGAATGGTGGGAAACCGTAGAGCTTGAATGGTACCCTAGTCAACCTACGTGGGACAACTTTCTTGATGAGTTTGCGAAAAAGTATATGGGAGAGGCTCACATTGATAGGTTGAGGGACCAGTTTACTCACCTCGTGCAAGGGAACTGCACAGTCTTTGAGTATGAGCAAGAATTCCTACAGGTGAGCAGGTATGAACCGGAGTTAGTGACCATTGAGAAAATGAGGTGCAAGAGGTTCATGAAAGGTTTAAGGAAGAAGATACAAACCTATTTGACAGCTGCCCCACCCAAAGTATTTTCTGAGTTGACTGCGAGCGCAAAATCTCTTGAGCAAGTGCAAGGTTTGACATATGGTTCAGCTAGTGGACAATGAGGTTTCAGTGGGAGGACTCATAACTTTTCCAACAGCTCACAACCTCATTCGATGAGGGACATAAATCTATAGAACCAGGGGAGATGAGCCTCAAATTAGGGTTCGAGGTCAGACCGTAGATCGAAGTCTGCCAGGTCGACGGCCTAGAGATAGGAGTCTGTGTGACTAGTCTATTAGGGTTGGATGTGATAGTAGACAAGGTGTATAGAAGGCGTCCCATCGAAGTTCAAGGGTCGATCTTCTCAGCCGATCTCATGGTTTTTCCGTTCCAAGAGTTTGATGCTATCCTAGGTATAGACTAGCTTTTTGAGCACTGTTAGACTTATTTTGATATAACTAAAAGGACTAAATTGTAAAAATTTGTAAAATTATTTTATTTAATTCAAATTTGTCAAAAATATAATTTTAACTCAAACAAATATTTTCTAAATTATCTGATTTCATCCCTATATTGTATAATCTTTAAAAAAGTCAACAAAAAGTCAAAATTAAGAATTTCAAACATAGGTTTCGAAACCACCATGGCAGTAAGGCCAAAAATTATGATTTTGGCTACAGGTTTTGAAACCCCCATAAAGGTTTTGAAACCATGGCCTGTAACGGCTAGTTTTTGGTTTGAATTAACCTCAGGTTTCAAAGCCCCCTTAAAGGTTTTGAAACCCCTGTGCATATGAGCATTAAATGCTCGGTTTTAATGGCTTCCAACGGCTCCAAAGTAACCCAACGGATACAAATGGTTAGAAAAGATCAAGAGAATATAAAATAGGTCTCTAGACAGTATTGAAGGAACAATAAAGCCTATCCGAATATTCAAGCTATCAAGAATTCAATTTGTGCTTATTTTTCCATCTTTCTTATAACACCAGGTGTTCTTCATTGTAATTCATTTTCTAGTGTTTATTAGGTGTGTGAGAGAGCTTAAACTTTGCAAACACTTACCTTGGGAGAATTTTCTAGTTTGCTCATTTGTATTTATTTTTGGGAAATGATTCAATAGACTTTGGGGTATAAGTCTATTGAATTGTGTAAAGTTACTCCTTATCCTAAAGGAAAGACAAATTAGTGGATTTGTGAAAAATCCTTAGTGTGGCCACTAAGGTAGTTTATGTAGACTCTATTGAAGGAGTTGAACCACTATAAATCTCCTTGCAATTTCCTATCTTTGCAATTAGTTTCCACATTTCTTAAAAATTCCAATTCACCCCCTCTTGGCTTTATTGGATCGATTGCCACACTCTTCAATTGGTATCAGAGCGAGGCTCATTGGAAGGTTTTACAACCTCTTGAGAAGATCCTAGAAGTGTGCAATCATCCACAAGGTCATCCATGGCTTCCACCTCCACTATCGAAGCTTAGGGAGATTCTCAACCCACCAATAAGCCTCATTTCTTCAATGGAGTAAACTATGCGTATTGGAAGAATCGAATGAGGTTATTCATTCAAGCATTTGATCTTGAAGCTTGGAAGATCATCATAAGTGGCTACATCGCTCCAACTAGTGGCATGGAGACATGGAACAATGAAGAAAACAAGAAATTGTCCACAAATGCCAAGGCAATGCATCTCATATTTTGCGTTCTCGGCCCGGATGAATATGGAAGGGTGTCATCTTGTTCCAATGCCAAAGAAATTTATGACAAACTTGAAGTTACACATGAAGGAACAAATGAAGTGAAGGAGACCAAAATCGGGCTCCTCAACCTCAACTACTAAAACTTTAAAATAGACATCGAAGAAGACATCAAATATATGTCCGATCGATTCTCCGTAATCGTGAATGGATTGAAGGGCTATGGAGAAGTAATTCCAGAAGACAAACTTGTGAGGAAGATGATATATTCTCTTCCCGACTCTTAGGAATCAAAGAAGACGACGATAATTGAAGCAAAGAACCTTAAGACTCTCAAATTAGATGAGCATATTGGTTCATTACTTACTCACGAGATGATGTCAAAAGGAAAAGAAGAAAAGAAGAAAGAAGTTGAGAAGAAGAAATTTAGAGTTGCTCTCAAATCAACAAAAGACGAGAGTGATTCTAGTGGAGATGGTGAAGAAAAGGAAATGGCTATGTTTGCCGAAAGATTTAGAAGATTCATGAGGTCCAACAAAGGAAGAAGGTTTCAAAGAGAAGAGGGCTTCAAGAATGATGTCAAAGAGAAGGATCACATCATTTGCTATGAGTGCAAAAAGCTGGGACATATCAAATTTGATTGTCCTCAATTGAAGAAAAAGAAGAAGCACAAGGCTCATATAGCTACTTGGAGTGATGAAGACACATCGGATGAGGATGAAGTAGCCAACTTGTGTCTCATGGCATTTGAAGATGACTCTATGGTAACCTCTAATTCATCTAATTCACTTGATTATACTTTTGATGAGTTGCAAGAGGCATATGATGAATTATCTTTGGAATTTGAAGAGTCAATTTTGAAAAATAGAAAAATCATTTCAAAATTGAAAAATGAAAATGACTCTCTTTCCAAATCTAATAAGGAACTTGAAAGTAAAATTGAGGAAATACAAGTGAAAATGAAAGAATTTGAAAAGAAAAATCAAGACTTGCACAATTTACTTTCAAAGGTCCATGATGATCATCAAAAGGAACTTGATGATCTTAAAGCTTCTTTTGACAAAGTTGGAACAAAAAGTTTTAATAAAGGTGAAAATTCAAAATCTAGCTATGTTAGAAAGAACTTTAATGGGTATAGATATGGTGGTACCCAAAGGTCATATAATAGAAAATAGTTACAAGTATTTGGGTCCCTAAAGGACTCATTGCTAACAAAGAATATGATCTTTTATCAAAATGGATTCCAAAAGGGACTAGAATTTTAGAAACTAATCCTTATGGACCCAAAATAAATTTGGGTACCAAAATATGTATAGTTCTATATTGTAGGTGTGTTGGAGCCATGGTGAGAAAAATGAAGAGATTTGAAAGCTCTAGACACACTAGAAGGAATGACACTTGAAGATGATGAGGCTTAATCAACCTATCTTGGTTCTAGTGGTAACATTTTCCATTACATGCAATCTTTACTCATTCATGTTTATTTATATGTTGTTATATGTTTAAAAGCATGTTTGAGGGTCCCCATATGTTGCTTTAGTGTTTTTAGTAAGGGGGAGCTCTTGTTAAATGAAATGCTCATTTTTGGCCTTATATGCTTAATTCTATGTCCTTTGGCCTTAATATTAGCATTATTTAATTTTAGTCAATGATCTATGACTTGTATGCTTACATGTATTTCTAGTATTAAATTGATTATGGTTTATGCTTGAGTGACACAAAGTGATTCGTACATGCATATTAGATGCATGTGTTAAGCTAGTCACTCTTAGCTAATGGTTGAACTTCTTTTAGGATCCATCTCTTACCATAGATGTTCTAATTTAAAATATTTATCTATGGCTAATGTTTGTTTCAATAACATACATCTTTGAACTTATTTCAGAGTATCTTAAATGCCCATAATAGTCGTAAACCTTTAGAATGCATATCCGGATCAAACCAAGGCCTAAAAATACCTTTTCTATCATTTTTGGGTCAGAGGTATCGAAACCACTAACACTGATTTCGAAACTTGCTTGACAGTGATGAATTTGGGAAAAAAGTTTCGAAACCTTTCCTTAGGTTTCGAAACCATACGGGCAGAAAACATGGGCTGGGTTATTTTTAACCCTAAAAATTGATTTTAAAACACCCCCAAACCTATTTTCTCTTCATTCTAAACGGCCATAACCTCAAATACTCTCTGTAACGCCCCGATATTAGGGCTTAGCGGTTTGGTGGTTCATTAGACGGTCCGATGGACTAGAGTAGAAATTTGAGTTAGTTTCGGGATCATATATTTTTGGTGTTGGAAAAATTATGAAAAAATGCTCTAAAATCATTATTAATTATGTATTTAATAATGGTGAAATCAATTTTGTAAGATGAGTTTTGGAGGATGGACATTTTGGTTGGTGACCAAAATGAAAGTTTTGAAAACTGTGATTACCTAGTGACTAAAATGAAAATGGTCAAAAACTTAGAATCTTTAAGGAGCTATTTTACCAATTGGTTTCTGATGGTTTCTCTCTTAATTGAAGATATTTTAACATGTGTTTTAATTATTATTTAAAGAAGATTTTTGTTAAAAGTTGGTTATCTTTTTCTAAAACCAAAATCACGTCATTTTTCTCTCCACTTTTCTCTCCATTCTCTCCTCAGCCAAACACTCAGGTTTTCACCAAATTTCCAGAGGTGAGGTGGTTTCTAACTTGATTTTATTGTTTCAAATTGTTTTATAAAGATTGTTTACACAAAATCTTACAATAATCTTGTGTTTTCTTAGCTTTTCACAAATCATTTAAGGGAGAAACTTCACAATAGGGGTAAGGTCCGAGATCTCCTCTATTGTATGGCTCTTTACTGAAATTCCCAAGCATTTGATCCTTGTTTTTGTGTTTCTAATCTGATTTTGATGATTTCCTAATGTTTAATTGAGTATTTGGGGAAAATGAGTTGATTCGCGGATTGGATCTGTTTTCCAGTAATTAAGGATGCTTTGATCTATATTTTGGATGTTTAATAATGTTGATAAGTGATTTTATCAATGGAATTCCGAAACTTAAGAATCTCTATTTGTTTAGGTTGTTAGTTTTGAGGTTTTGTGGTGTTTCTGTGGTTGTAAGGTTGTTGGAGGTGGTAGGTTGTTTTGGATCTGTTTTTAGATGTGTTTTGGTGTTGAAAATGATGTTAGATTGATAATTGTTGGCTGGGTTGTGAATCGAAGTGTTTTGGTTATGTTTTTGGTTGTTGTGGATGAGTAATCTTGAGAGGATTGTGGTTGCTGTGTTTTAAATGCATTGCGATGCATTAATCCTCTGTTGTTTTTTGGTAAAAACATGGGAGGTTGTTCCAGAAGCTAGCAAGGTTGTGTTGGAGGCTTCAGATACTTGATTTTGCATCGGTGAATTGAAGTTTCGTGTATCGATGAGCGAAAATGTGGTTTAAAGCGTTTTGATATTTTGGAACAGAGTTTTGGGAGTTAAGGTAGAGCTTGAAATGCTTACCTAGACTCAGAAGTAAGTATAAAGTGGTTTTACTCTCTTGGTTGTGTTTGTTCGAATGATTTTATGCACTTGGTTTTAATGTTCATATACCTACTGTTTAAGCATGTTTTAAAGTATTTGATATACTATTTTTAAGTATGTTTTGCTGAAGGATGCACATGGTAAGTGACCCATGTAAGTATGGTTTATACTTGTGTTTTAAAGCATGGTTGTTGCTTTGGAAATGGCATGGTTAAATACTTGTTAAAAACAATGAGGTAAATGCTAAATGGTTAATTATATTGACAAGTGATGTGGTTTTAAAATTGTTATCAGATATAGTTGGCCAGCCATAGGATTGAGTGCATTATAAATAAGTCACCTTGGATGTTGAGGGGTTTATACGGCGTACTGAATACTCCATCCAAGTATCCTAACGGTTGAGGGGTTATATGGTACCGAAAACTCCCGTTAGTGGGTTAAGCGTCTAACTGATGATTGGGGTTGGTGTCCCCGTGGGTTGAAAGTGTACCCGGTTGTTAATGTACCGCGATTGTGATTGTAGCGCTATTTCGGTTGAGATGGCTTAAAGTGTTGGGTTAACACTTGTTGAATCTTTGTATCCGATGAACTCTTTTGTTATTGGATTTGTTTAATGATCACTTGTAATCCAATATAATTGTTAATGTATCATTGAAATGTATTATGTTGTACAATGTGATTTATACATGTTTCTCCTTAAGCTTTGCATTTGGTAGTAATGCATGGGAAGGCTTAATTGGAGGGTTAGCAATGTGACTTGTTGTTGATTAATGATGCATGTAGCATATGGTTTAATATGCTGGTTTTAATAATGTAAAGTGTATGTTTTAAAAGGGGCATGATGTTTTAAAGGATGATGTTAAACAAATAGTTTTAAATGCATTGATGGTGTTTGGTTTTAAGTACTCCTCACTAAGCCTAGTGTGCTTGCGCTCTCATTGTCCATCAATGAAGATAATTGAGGTCCTGGAAGGCAACAAGAAGCAAGAGGATCCTAGCAAGACTTGGTTACTAAAGTATGTTTTGGATTAGACTATAAGAATAAAGGTAATGAGGTACTTGATATGTTTTGGGAGATGTTTTGCGGAAGTCCATGTTTGAGCATGTTCCTTTAATTGCTCTTGGGTAGTAAATGGCCTTTAAAGATTGATTTTGGTGTTGGTTTATCTTTTGGTGTATGCTTGAATGCAAAATTAGGAAGCATGCCTATAGATTCCTTTTTGATACATGAAGCCTTGTTGTGTTGTTAGATTTGTGAAGCTTGAATACTTGTGATATGTTTGGCATGTTGGTGTTGTGTCTTGAGCATGTTGGTATGGTTTGAGTATGCTTTTGAAATAAAAAACCAGCCAAATGTGACATTACAGGTCCAGGCATATCGATACGCGGGCTAAGGTTAGAGCCCGTAATAGGAGGTTTCACCCAGAGTCGAGGCATAGCGAAGGTACTGTACATAGTGGACTACCATGATATCTGGTATGATGACCGAGAATGTGACTTGGAAGTTCTTCTACGAGGCTTTTCAGAAGAAGTTTTTGGGAGTCCAATATCAGGATGAGAAGAAGCGCGAGTTTATGGCTCTGGTGTAGGAAATTATGTTTGTTACGGAGTACGAGGTACAGTTCGTGAGGTTGAGTCAGTATGCACCTAAGTTGATTCATGACGAATGTACGCGATGTGATCGTTTCCACTATAGGCTTGTACATGAGGTTAAGACATACATGCTTGCTGCTGATTACACTGATTTTGATGTGTTGGTTTCGCGGGCTAAGGATGTGGAGCAGAATTTGGGTTTGGCTTCTAGATCGTGAGGTTCTAGCTCAGGTAAGAGAGCTGCTGATTCAAGTTATAGCGGTGGTCAGACCAAGAGACACCGTGATAGGAGGTTTCGCCCAGAGTCGAGGCATAGCGAAGGTACTGTTGGACGTGGAGTCTAGTGGTAGGGTGCCCAGGTTAGAGCACCGTTTAGCATATGTTAGGTTTGTTGATCCCGAGATCATTTGTCGCAAGATTGCCCGCGTTTGGCGAGGGAGGGTATGGCACTTGCACCTGTTGTGTCCAATGCTTGTTGGAGTTGTGGGTCTGGCAACCATCAGAGGTGTGATTGTCCGTTGTTGGCCCGAGATGGGCAGGGTGCTGCACCTGTTGTTGTTCCGCAGCGTGGTCGTGGCCACGAACTGTTTCAGCGTCAAGATGGTGGGCAGATGACTGTGGCTCATACCGTTGCGATCCAGCCTGAGGGAGGTAGAGCGGCTAGGGTGTATGCGCACCGTGAGGATCGCAATGACACTGATATGATTGCATGTACTTTTACCCTACAGTCTTTATCGTTGTATTCGTTGGTTGATTTCGGTTCTACTCATTCATACATTTTGAGTGAGCTTGCTGAGTTGCTTGATATATCTGTTGAAATTCTTAATGTGGGTGTTAGAGTGACTAGCTCTCTTAGGGATACAATCGTGGTTAGGAGGTTGTATCGTAGGTGTTCGCTGATGGTTCAGGGACATGTGTTCACCGTGGACTTGATAGAGTTACCATTCCATGGTTTTGATGTGATTTTGGGTATGAATTGGTTGATCGAACATCGGGCCGTGGTGGATTTTGAGACCAAACGAATATCCTTAAGGTTTCGGATGATTATGAGGTGGTGGTTGTTGGTGAAAATACGAAGTTTTTATCTAATATTGTTTCAACTTTGGAAGCAAGTCGAATGTTGGATTCGCGATGTCAGGATTATTTGGCCTATGTTATGAATCATGGATCAAAGGAGTTGAGGGTGCAGGATGTTCACACTGTATGTGAGTTTTCTGGTGTTTTTCTAGAGGAATTACCAGGGTTGCCACCTGACCGTGAGGTAGAGTTTGGCATCAAGGTCTGTGCGGGTATGATACCGGTATCAATTGCTCCGTACCGCTTGGCTCTGAAGGAATTGAAGGAGTTAAAAACGCAGTTGCAGGAGTTGCTTGATCGTGGGTTCCTTATACCCAGTATTTCACCGTGGGAAGCGCCGGTGCTGTTTGTTAAGAAGAAAGATGGTACGTTACGGATGTGTATAGATTATCGGTAGCTGAATAAGTTGTCAATAAGGAACAAGTATCCCTTACCACAGATAGATGACCTGTTTGATCAGTTCAAAGGAGCCTCGGTGTTTTCCAAGATATATTTAAGGTCGGGGTACTACCAGTTAAAGGTGAAGGGGGTGCATGTGCCTAAAACAGCCTTTCGTATGAGGTACGGGCATTACGAGTTTCTTGTGATGCCTTTCAGTTTGACCAATGCACCGGCTATTTTTATGGACATGATGAATCATGTGTTCCATGCTTTTTTAGACCAGTGTGTGGTTGTGTTTATCGACGATATCTTTGTGTACTCCCATACCGAGGAGGACCATGATAGACATTTGAGAATTGTGCTTCAGACACTGTTGGCTAATCAACTTTATGCTAAGTTAAGCAAATGTGAGTTCTGGCTTAAGGAAGTTGTGTTTCTCGAGCATGTTGTGCCGGTCGAGGGAATTTGTGTCGATCCGCATAAGGTTGAGGCTGTAATGAGTTGGAAGGAGCCCAAATCGGTGACGGAGGTTAGGAGTTTCCTTGGTTTAGCGGGTTACTACCGAAGGTTTGTGGAAGGGTTCTCCAGTTTGGCGACTCCGTTAACTAAGTTGCTGTAGAAGAATGTTTGGTTCGAGTGGACGGAGGATAGATAGCAAGCTTTCGAAAGGTTGAAGGAAGCCTTGAAGCGAGCTCCGATCTTGGTTCAACCAGAATTGGGAAATGAGTTTATTGTTTATAGTGATGCTCGTATGTTTGGGTTGGTTTCGTGTTGATGCATGAGGGTAAGGTAGTGGCGTATGCATCTAGGCAGTTGAAGCTGCATGAACGTAACTACCCTACTCACGATCTTGAGCTTGCCGCGGTTGTGTTTGCCTTGAAGATCTGGAGGCATTATCTTTATGGTGAGAAATGTGTGGTTTATTCGGATCATAAGAGTTTGAAATATCTGATGTCACAGAAAGAGCTGAATCTTAGGCAACACAGGTGGTTGGAGTTGCTTAAGGATTATGATCTGACCATTGAGTATCATCTGGGGAAAGCCAATGTCGTGGCGGATGCTTTGAGCAGAAAAGTGGCTGAGAAGTTGCGAGCCATTTTTCTCGGTTGAGTGTGACGAATGACAGGGGTTTGTTGGCTGAGTTGCAGGTGAAGCCGTCCTTGTCGCATATGATTAAGGAGAAACAATCGTATGATGGGAGTTTGGTACCTCATGTGGAAGTTATTAGGGATGAGAATCCTACAGATTTTCATTTCAGTGATGATAGGGTGTTGTGCTTTAAAGGTCGAATACTGGTGCCTGAGGATGAGGAGTTGAGACATACTATTTTGACTGAGGCCCATGCTAGTCATTTCTCTATGCATCCCGGTAGTACTGAAATATATCGAGGGTTGAAGGATGAGTACTATTGGGTTAGGCTGAAGAAAGATGTGGCTGATTTCGTTTCTCGGTGTATGGTTTGCCAACGGGTAAAGGCTGAGCATAAGTTTCCCTATGGGTTGTTGCAACTGTTGAGGATACCGAAATAGAAGTGGGAAAGAATCACTATAGATTTTGTGTCTGGGCTGCCTTTGACGCCGACCAAAAAGGATTCTATTTGGGTGATTGTGGATCGGTTTATGAAGTGTGGGCATTTTTTGCCATTGCATACTATGTATACTTTAGACAGGTTGGCTAAATTGTACATCTCTGAGATTGTGCGTTTACACGGGGTGCCCAAATCCATAGTTTCGGATAGGGATCCGCGGTTCACCGCAAGGTTTTGGGTGAGTTTGCATTGTGCTTTGGGAACACGGTTGAATTTCAGTACCTCATATCATCCTCAGTCGGATGGTCAGTCGGAGCGTGTGATTCAGGTTCTCGAGGATATGTTGAGATGTTATATTATTGAGTACCAGGGAACGTGGGAGAAGCAGTTCTCGTTAGTGGAATTTGCTTAAATAACAATTATCATGCTAGCATACAGATGACACCTTATGAGGCGTTGTATGGCAGGCAATGAGGTACTTGATATGTTTTGGGAGATGTTTTGTGGAACTCCCTATTTGAGCATGTTCCTTTAATTGCTCTTGGGTTGTAAATGGCCTTTAAAGATTGATTTTGGTGTTGGTTTGTCTTTTGGTGTATGCTTTGATGCAAAATTAGGAAGCATGCATATAGATTCCCTTTTGATGCATGAAGCCTTGTTGTGTTGTTACATTTGTGAAGCTTGAATACTTGTGATATGTTTGGCATGTTGGTGTTGTGTCTTGAGCATGTTGGTATGGTTTGAGTATGCTTTTGAAATAAAAAACCATCCAAATGTGACATTACAGGTCTAGGCGTACCGATACGCGGGGGACCATATCGGTACGGCTAGGCATTTTCAGACTTGTGGGATCAGTACAGGTTGATGGTGTTTCAATATGCCTAGGCCATTTTGGCCTTAGCGTACTGGTACAACAATGGGTGTTTCGGTATAGGTCATAGTTACTAGAATCAGCTTTTTCATCCCAATCTCGTGTACCGAAATGCACAGAGAGCTGTATCGGTACAATCATCAAGATTTTCAAAAGTTCGGTATTTCAGTTAGGCATATCGATACGGCATGGAGGTGTACCGAAATGGGGCTTTTCAATCTGTATCAATACGGGCTTACCTGTATCGGTACGGATGACCGTTAATTTTGTTAATGTCACTTAGGCAGTTTTGTCATCTTTACAATTTAGTCCTTGGATTTTGCTAATGCAATTGCTTACGATTGAATGGTTGGATTTAGTTGAAATTTGAGATATATGTTTGGAACCTGACTAATTAAAGGTTGGTAACTTAAAATGAGTTTTAATCTTGAATTATATGTATTTGTAATTTGGTCCCTACATTGCAATGATGAACAATTGGATGTCAAATTGATGCCTGATAGAGTTGGGGTTGACCTGATGTCTGCATAAACATGTAAGGTTTTTAATCGACATCTAGATAAGATAAAAGAAAAAAATAGATAAGGTTTCGTTGTATCTCTTCGGTTTGCTACGACAAACCTAATGTAACCTTCTTGGTTCGGCTAGGCGTCTAGGCCAGGGCGAGGGGGTTACATTTGGTGGTATTAGAGCCAGGTCTTATTCATTTGGGAGGTTGTTGTGTTGTTTTTGTGAGTTATGCCCTGTTGTTTGATTTGTACGGTGATTGTTATATGTACGCTGGTTGCTATGCACGATGGTTGATACATGTATGTAGGCTATTTATTGCCATGTTGGGGGAAATTTAGGGTACCCATTGCCTTATTATTATAGTCTTGGAAATTGATTTTTGAAATGGAAGTCTTGGATCCTTGCTTGAATCTGACATGGCTGTTTTTGTTTTGAAATGATTATCATGCCTTAGATATTTTTTTAGCACGATAAGACCGAGTAGAGGGTTGCGATCGGGTATGGTTGTTGCTGCCACTGGGCAGGAGACTAAGTGGGATATTGTACATCCTAGAGGGTTGCCACCACCCCGCCCCCGCCTATTGCACCTAAAGAAGTGGAGCAAGTACCACATGCGCCGGCTGGGCCAGGGATGGGTGATATGGCACCGTTAATACATGCCATGATCGGTGCTTTTCAGGCAGCAGTTGCGGGTGTTCGTGTGCCAGCATCACCGGTTGATGGGCAAGGTTTTCCTCTCGAACGTCTTCGTAGTTTGGGCGAAGTTGAGTTTTGTGGTTTGTAACTTTAGGCTTCTAAGGGTTGGTTGGCCAGTACTGGGAGGATACTGGGCCAGATGATTAAGGAGAAACAACCGTATGATGGGAGTTTGGTACCTCATGTGGAAGTTATTAGGGATGGGAATCTTACAGATTTACATTTCAATGATGATGGGGTGTTGTGCTTTAAAGGTCAAATACTGGTGCCTGAGGACGAGGAGTTGAGGCATACTATTTTGACTGAGGCCAATGTTAGTCCTTTCGCTATGCATCCCGGTAGTACTAAAATGTATCGAGGGTTGAAGGAGGAGTACTATTGGGTTGGGCTGAAGAAAGATGTGGCTGATTTCGTTTTTCGGTGTATGGTTTGCCAACAGGTAAAGGCTGAGCATCAGTTTCCTTCCGGGTTGTTGCAACCGTTAAGGATACCATAATGGAAGTGGGAAAGAATTCCCCATCCATTTTTTCAAAGCTAAAATTTTCTCATCTTTTTAAAATCATGCCTCCTAGAACAATGCCATCTAGAGCCAAACGTGCTCGCCTTGAAAGAGGTCAATCTTCGCGTTCTAATAGACCACAACCTCCTCATCAAAACCAAAATCCAAAATTTTTAAATCTTTGTTTTCAAGATGATGAATGCCTAAATCGCTATCATCAAATTTATAAGAAAAAAGTTATTAGATCCAAACGAACTATCGACTTGAATTTTCTAACAGCCGAGCTCTATAATTTTGAACTATTTCCTATGTTTGTTGAATAGGGTTGGATGGACTTCCTTAATATCAAACCACGTGTTTTTCATAACCTTGTGAAAGCTTTTTATGCAAATGTCGTTATTGTTCATAATAATAATTCCGAGGTTATAGTTATTGAGTCATATCTTATGGGAACCGAGTTTACTCTTACTCTGGCAAGTATTGTTGAACATCTAGGTGTCCCCAATAGTGGTGTTTCAAATGAATCCGAAAGTGTGCCTATTAAGTTTGATGATGATAGTCCTACACATCTTTACATCTATGATAGGCTCCTTCACCTTTTTACCACTTGGTTTTTTCGCCCTTCTAGTGGACGATGCACTCGCATGCGTCATACCGATTATTGGTGGTTACACCAACTCTGTATCGGTAACTGCCCAAATCATTTTCACCTCTCTTGTGAAAATCATCCACAACCCTTATAGCTTCTCTCTCATTTATAGTTGTGTTCTAAGTTATATCTTTGAGAAGTTAAACATCGACACCTCTCTTGATCCCGCAATTCGTCTCAAAAGCAAGATTGATAAGACTACTACTAAGAATACCGGTTGGAGGTTCGTTGATGATGAATGGGTTCACAAAAACGATGAGGATGAAGCCCGTGTTAATCCAAGGAATGCACCGGATGCTCTGCCTCCTATGACCATTGAATCCATATACGCGGCTATAGTCACTCGTTTCGACAACATGGATGCATTTCTTCGTAGTTCTCATGAGGAGACTACTGGCATGCATAAGAGCTTGGACGGTCGTGTGACATCATTAGAGCATGATATGCATGACATTCGTGGTCATCTTTTTCCTCCATCATCATCTTATGCACCGGATGTTTAGACTTTTATGCATTTTACTATGTTTTTCTTATGGCATTTTGGATTTATTTTGATTTAGTTCTTTGGATTATGTTTTTAGACTTCATTTTCACTTTGATGGATATTTATCTTATAATTATGGCTTTATAATGGATTTTATGCTAGTTTTCATATTTAGGTGTTGGATTTTATATTTTGATCTTTTATGTTATTCGGATTATGTTGGATTTCTTTATGGATTTTATGTTAAATTGAATATTATGGTTTATCTTCTTATTGCTTTTTGGATATTGCCCTATTGCTCTAATGACTTTTGTTCTTTTGTAGCATTTTATTCTTTTTGCTACAACAAAAAGGGGGAGAAATTTATGATTAAACAATTTGTTTTAGAATTAAACATTTATGTTGAATTTTTTAAACAAATGTCTTTAAAACTTAATTTTCAAAGATTTTATAAAAACTTTTATTAAGGGGAGCCTAAGTGGGAAATTTAAAAAGATTGACAAATTTTCAAAAAAAAAATTTTATCAAGTGTTTTGTTATATCAAAAATGGGGAGATTGTTAGACTTATTTTGTTTTTGATATAACTAAAATGACTAAATTGTAAAAATTTGTAAACTTGTTTTATTCAATTCAATTTTTTCAAAAATACAATTCTAACTCAAACAAATATTTTCTAAATTATCTGACTTTATCCCTATATTGTATAATCTTTAAAAAGTCAACACAAAGTCAAAATTGAGAATTTTCAAGCATAGGTTTCGAAACTTTCGAAACCACCATGGCAATAAGGCCAAAAATTATGATTTTGGCTACAGGTTTTGAAACCCCCATAAAGGTTTCGAAACCATGGCCTGTAACGGCTATTTTTTGGTTTGAATTAACCCCAGGTTTCGAAACCCCCTTAAAGGTTTCGAAACCTCTGTACAAATGAGCATTAAATGCTCGGTTTTAATGGCTTCCAACTGCTCCAAAGTCCCCCAACTGATACAAACGGTTAGAAAAGATCAAGAGCATATAAAATGGGTCTCTAAACAGTATTGAAGCAACAAGAAAGCCTATCCAAATATTCAAGCAATCAAGAATTCAATTTGTGCTTATTTTTCCATCTTTCTTGTAAACACTAGTGTGTTCTTCATTGTAATTCCTTTTCTAGAGTTTATTGGGTGTGTGAGAGAGCTTAAACTTTGCAAACACTTACCTTGTGAGGATTTTCTAGTTTGCTCATTTGTATTTTTTGGGGAAATGCTTCAATAGACTTTGGGGTATAAGTCTATTGAATTGTGTAAGGTTACTCCTTATCCTAAAGGAAAGACAAATTAGTGGATTTGTGGAAAATCCTTAGTGTGGTCACTAAGGTAGTGGATGTAGACTCCATTGAAGAAGTTGAACCACTATAAATCTCCTTGCAATTTCCTATCTTCATAATTAGTTTCCACATTTCTTAAAAATTCCAATTCACCCCTATTGGCTTTATTCGATCGATTGCCACACTCATCAAGCACGATGCTAGTTTGGGTTGTAGAACCAAGAGTTTGAAGCTCTGTACTGCCGATGGATCTAAGTTTGTTGTTAAGGGAGAAAGACACCCTTGCATACCCAACGTAGTTTCGGCTTTAACGACACAAAGGTTAATTTAACAAGGTTGTAAGGCCTTCTTGGCTCACGTGGTTGATATAAGGATCAGGGGACCGACCATCGAGAGTCTTAGAATAGTTTGTGAGTTCATAGATATTTTTTTAGGGGAGTTACCCAAATTGACCCCAGATCGAGAGTTAGAGTTTTAGATTGAAGTGATGCTCAGTACATCATCGGTGTCCATTACACCCTACCGAATGGCACCAACAGAAATAAGGGAGTTAAAGAAGTAAATCGAAGAATTGTTGGAAAAAGGATTTATTCGACCAAGCACCTCACCTTGGGGTGCTCCAGTTCTGTTTGTAAAGAATAAAGATGGATCCATGAGAATGTGCATTGACTACCGTCAGCTTAATAAGGTAACAATGAAGAATCGTTACCCCCTCTTGAGGATTGATGATTTGTTCGGTCAGCTACGATGTGCCCGAGTATTCTCTAAGATAGACTTGAGGTCGGTGTATTATCAATTGAAGGTGGTAGAAGAAGATGTCCAGAAGACCGCATTCAGGACGCGGTACGACCACTACGAATTCTTGTTGATGCCTTTTGGGCTTACCAATGCCCTAGCGGTATTTATGGATTTAATGGACATGATATTCCAGCCTTATTTGGATCAGTTTGTGGTGGTGTTCATTGACGACATTCTGGTTTATTCGCATTAGGAGGATGAGCACGACTACCACTTGCGGGTAGTTCTTCAGACGTTGAGGGATAGGCGTCTTTATGCAAAGTTCAGTAAATGTGAGTTTTGGCTTTCTGATGTGGCGTTTTTAGGTCACATTATGGCGGCAGATGGAATCCGCGTCGACCCTCAGAAGATCCAAGCAGTGGTAGAGTGGAAACCACCTAAAAATGTCTCAGAAGTTCGCAACTTTCTTGGACTTACGGGATATTATCGACGATTCGTTAAAGGCTTCTCTATTATAGCAGCGCCGCTTACTAAGTTGTTACAAAAGGGAGTACCTTTTGTATGGAATAAAAAGAAACAACAGTGCTTCGAACAGTTAAAGGCTTACCTCACGGAGGCTCCGGTTTTGATGTAACCCGAGCCGGGAAAAGATTATGTTGTGTTTAGTGATGTTTCTCTAAATAGGTTAGGTTGTGTCCTTATGCAAGAGGGTAAGGTGGTTGCTTACGACTCGAGACAGCTTAAATCACATGAACAGAATTACCCTACCCATGATTTAGAGCTTGCCGCAGTCATCTTTTCATTAAAGATTTAGAGACACTATCTCTATGGGGAGAAATGCTATATTTATACGGATCATAAGAGCTTAAAGTACATGCTTACCGAGAAGTAGTTAAATTTGAGATAGCGTCGTTGGATCGAACTGTTAAAAGATTATGATTGTGTCATTGAGTACCACCCGGGCAAGGCAAATGTAGTGGCAGATACTTTAAGTCGTAAGTCGATGTCTGTATTGAGGGCCATGTTTGCCTGCTTGAGGATGACCGATGATGGTGGACTTTTAGCTGAGCTTTGAGTTGAGCCCACGTTGATACAAGAGATAAAGATGACTCAGGTTTTAGATGAAGATTTAGTGGCACAAATTGAGGCAGTTCAGAGAGGTGAAGCACCAGACTTTGAGGTGAGAGATGGTGGGTACTTGTACTTCAAGGGGCGGTTGTGTTTTCTAGCCTTAGAAGATTTGAGAGATCGCATCTTGAGAGAGGCACACCGTAGTCCTTTTACCGCGCATCCGGGGAGTAATAAAATGTATCAAGACCTTCGTCCTTTTTATTGGTGGCCGTGTATAAAAATGGATGTTTCTGAGTTTGTGACCGGGTGCTTGGCTTGCCAGCAAGTGAAGGTAGAACATCAAATTCCATCGGGTTTGCTTCAATCGTTTTAGATTCTACAATAGAAGTGGGATTAGATCACTATGGATTTTGTTACGGGTTTACCGATGACTTAAAAGAAGCATGATGCGATTTGGGTAAAAATGGATCGTTTGACCAAGTCGGCTATTTCTTACATGTGTGCATGGACTTCACCTTAGAGAGGTTTGCTCAACTGTACATCAAGGAGATAGTGAGGTTGCATGGATTACCATCTTCGATCATATCGGATAGGGACTCGCGTTTTACAGCTAGGCTGTGGAAGAAGATCCATAACGCCTTGGACACTAAGCTACATTTCAATACGGCTTTTCACCCCCAGACCGATGGTCAGTCTGAGTGTGTCATTCAGATTCTTGAGGATATGCTTCGTTACTGCATTATGGACTTTGAGGGGGAGTTGGGAGGAGCAACTACCTCTTGTCGAGTTTGCTTACAACCACATTTATTATTCAAGCATTAAGATGTCCCCTTTTGAGGCTCTATATGGGCGTAAATGTAGAATACCCTTGTGTTGGACCGAGCTGAACTATAAGAGGATTGTAGGGTCTGATTTGGTCAGACAAACCGAGGAGATCATCAAAGAAAGGTTGCAAGCAACCTTTGATCGCCAGAATGCCTATGTGGATCAGAAACGCAAGCATATCAAGTATAAGGTGGGCGAGAAAGTGTTTCTAAAGGTTTCACCATGGAAAGGGATAATCCATTTTGTGCGAAAGGGCAACTATGAGGTATATTGGGCCTTACGAGGTGCTTGAGAGAATTAGACCAGTAGCTTATCAATTAGCTTTACCTCCAGATTTGGTACGCATCCATAATGTTTTTCATGTATCTATATTGAGACGCTACCGTTCTGACCCTTCGCATGTAGTACCGCTCAAGGACATCGAGGTTAACACATATTTGATGTATGAAGAAGAGCCAATAAGAATGCTTGATAGAGGATTCAAAGAGCTGCGTAACAAGTGTATACCCCTCGTCAAGATGCTATAGAGGAACCATAGAATCGAAGAGGCCACGTGGAAAGTGGAGGCCGACATGAAAGAGCTCTACCCATATTTGTTTTCACCATGTAAATTTTGAGCATAAAATTTTCTTTAAGAAGGGGAGAGTTGTCACGACCCGGGTTTTGAGCTTGAGTGTCGGGTTAACCCGAGGCAATGGCCTTGTGTTGGGCTATGTGGCTGGGCCTTATGAGTCTTTTGGGCTTGAAACTTTGGTTTGGGTTTGGGCTTGAGAAGATGGCTTGGGGGTATTTTGGTAAGTACCTAATGAGGTGAAAAAAGAGGGATGTGAGTTTAATTTTCTGCATTTTGCAGAACATGGTGATATCACCATCCCATGTCTTCTTCTTCTTCCTTAAACCCCTATCTTTCCTTTTAGCCACCATCACCAAAGGTAGGATTTTGGGAGCTTAACCTCTTGAATCTCGTTTAGCTTATAGAGGGAAGTTGTACCAGCAATCAAGGATCTATAAAACAAGGTAAGAATGTTTTAAATGGTAGGGGTTGAGGTTTTGGTGGAGGTTCAAGAGTGGGAACGAGAATGGAGATTTTAGCCCCATTCCTTGTTGTAAAATCATCTTCTAAGCTCTTTTTTAATCTCTCAACCATGTTGTAACTCGTTTGCAACATTTCTTTGTAGTGAAAGAGGTTGGAGAGCATTCAAGGGCCCAAGAGAAGAAGAAAGCTTGAGGTGGAGGCTTGGGGTTTCTTTTCAGCTAGTGATTCGAGGTTAGTACACTTCTAACTTATATGTGTTCATGTTCATCATCATTTTGACATGTTGTGCTTGATATGTGGTGTTTTGGTAATCTAGAGCTTGGTTAGTCATCAATGGCAAATTTCATATTTGATGTTGTTTAAGGGTAAAAATGATTAGAAACTCACTTAATAACTCCCTATAATTTGTAAGATCAAGTTGGGGCTCAATCTTGTGGGTTAAGGGTCGAATGATGGAATTTTGAACCCTAGGTTTTGAAATCTGGGTTCGCGCACCGATACGAGGTGGGTGCGTATCGGTACGCCCTTGTGCTAAAGAATGTGAGTCATGAGGTGAGTACTAGTACGATTCACCGAGTATCGGTACTCCAAGTATAGTGAGAATTCCAGTAGCGAATTAGCGTACCGATACGTGTGGTGCGTATTGGTACTAACTGTTACATTGTCTAAAAAGGCTTTCGGGTATCGGTACGCAAGGTTGGCATATCGGTACGGGTGAGAATTGGTATAGGGCAATCTGAGTACTGATAACGGGTATCGATACGGCTTGGGGCGTATCGATACGGCTTGAAGGTTTAATTCTTTCGAACCTGATGTGAGTATCGTTACTCGTATAGGAGTATCAGTACGGTGAGGGGAGTATCGATACTCTCATAGGTGTATCGGTACTCGCTGAGCAATCTGCCCAAGAAATCAAGTTTATGTTCAGGAGTTCTATAAATCGTGGCTAGGGTCTTAATGGGTCTCTTATGACATAAAATGAAGGGTAAAGTTGTGGAAGTGTGCTTCTAATCTTTGATGTGGATTAAATGGCTAAATAAAGGTCTAAACGGAAGTGAATTGCTTGTGTTAGCAAATTCTAGGGGTCCATGGTGGATCGTTGTGGTTGTGTTAGGTAAGGGTACTTGTTTGATTATGAGTCTTTGTTTGGTGGGATCCAGATACCCAGTGAGTTAGTGTTTCAACACAAGAAGACCACTCAATGTGAGATTCTGAGTGATGAATGGAAGGTCATCCTATGTGAGATCTAGATGTTGATATTTGCTTGATGCGAGATTCTGAGCCCCGCTCGATGTGAGATTCCGAGTGAAGATTCGATGCGAGATTCTGAGTATATCAGTTCGATGTGAGATTCCGAGCATGAGTGGCTCCCCTGCGTCGGGTGACATTGGGTCCCACTCTTGGGTTGTTTCTTGTTGTATTGTCAAGTATATTGGATTTGTGTATACATGTTTTTAGGCGATCATGGTAGCGCCATTGCTTTATTTTACCTCAATATCTTATCATCAAGCATACTCTTAATTATGATTCACCTGAAGCATGGTCGAGTGGTTGTGTATCCACTGAGCTTTGTTATCTCAATGTTCAGAATCGTTGTTTCCGTGCACAGGTTTGTAGATCGTTCATGTGCAGCGGAGCACCATCGAAGCACGGATTCGGCATTGGCCTTTTGGTAGAGTACAAGTACTTAGATGTAGTGGACTATGTATTCGTAGGACCCTATGTATTTGTAACTCTATTTGATTTAACTTGTATTGGTCAAATATTTATTTACTGTATTTGGAGCTCCATTAACTATTTTGAATGGTTTAAGTACTGTTGGATGGATTTAAATGCTTGGAAATGACATGCTTGGATTTATGAAATGGGATTTTATTAACTTTTAAAGCGAAAAATTTTATGGGAATGGTTTGGGCTGGTGGCCTAAATGTAGCATCCGGACTTAGGGTGTTACAATATATATAAATTCTAGGGTAAATTACATATTTAGTAGTCAACTTGTATATGTGTTTTTGTTTTTGTCACACCTATTTTTTGTAACAATGGCACTTAACGTTATGTTTTGTTTTTACTATAGTACTCATCGTTAAAAAAATTAATGGCATGCTGATTAGAAGAGAGAAAATAACGTGACAACATGTCATTTGTGGTTTTGTCTCTCTTAATCAGCTTGCCATTAATTTTTTAACGATATAGTACTAAAATAGAAACAAAACGTAATGTTAAATATCAGTTTATCAAAAACAAAAAAACATGTGAGGCATGAAAACAAAAACACGAGCGAAAGTTGAGTACTAAATGGAGAGTTTACCCTAAAATCTAAACTAATTATTGAATGAGTTAATGGCGAGTGCTTTTGTCTCATTTTTTCATCCAATAAGGCAGACAGCTAAGACCCATCTCTTGCCAGCTTGTTGCAGCTGTGCAAATCCCTTGTTAGGCTGCAAATTATATTTTTCTTCGATGATGTTACATTGTACAAAGTGAACAACAGATAAATATTCATAATTATTAGGCCAATTAATAGATTTCATGCAGTAAATTGTTGCTGCTCGAAACACATTCACAAATTTCTTCCACGGTTTAGTGTTGTTTTTCTAAACCATAAAGACTTGAAATCAAAATTTCTTCCACAGATCGTGGATTATTTTATTTTAGCTCGATTCAATTTTTTTAAGGCTGTGAATTAAAATACACTCAAATGTAATTACCTCTAATACAAGGGTGTAGAGGGATAATAGGTAGTTAATTATTGAATCGATAATTTAATCGATCGAACCAAAAATCGATGATTTAACCAGTTTGACCATCATTCCGATTTTTGTAACATTATGTTGTAGGATATGATCTTGACAACATTATGCCACCCTCAATTATAAGCCTATATGTTCATTTCTCTTGCTTCAAAGACAGTGCAGCCTATTAATTGGATTATTTTTCTCTTTTGCTTTTGCAAATTGTACAACTAGATCTTGAATATGACAATTGATTAACTACGAAGTTGATTAATTATTTTTCATTATTATTTTGCAAAATTAAATCGATAAATTGGTACTGCAGCAGCAATAACAACAACAATAAAATAAAATAAAATGGGCCATGAACAACCTGGAGTTTAGATTATATCATCCAGATTCTCCACGGTCCAAGGCTGCTTTTTTGTAGCCAGAATCATATGTCAATATCTTATTTTGTTTTAGGTACAGTGTTAGATTCGGTAATATTGAACAAAAATACGAATATACCACCAAAGATGAACCAAAACCGTAACAACATGAGAACTTAACGAATGATTCCAGTAATCATCTTAAGAAACTCGAGTTCTAGCACTTATGTGTGTAAGGTATGTGTATGTTATCAAAACAGTGACGAAAACCCTCCTCACCCTAATTTTTTTTTACACATTTGTCCTTCTATATAGTTTTTTTTTAATTGAATTATTTATGAATTTGTCCCATTTCAAACATTTATGTTTTGCTCTCGAACCCAAATCTTAGTTCCGTCCATGTATCAAAGTGTCAAGAAAAAGTATTAATAGATACTATAATGTAATCACACTAATATATTAAAAGAAAACAACGTGAAAATATAATATAAATGTATTGAGATTTATATAAATGTATAATACGAATATATATATATATATATATATATAAACACGAATTCTGCGTAATTAGATTGTTAAATATGGAATTTAAGTATGTTTTTCATTTTTCTTTAATCAAATTATTATTTTCCATAAAAATATAGGAACCAGTATTAAAAAAAACAAAATTTGAATTTGTTTATTCTTAGAACAAATGGATTAATAGATTCACAGTCGATCTCTTATCTAGTCATCTTCTCACACATTCATTTTTTATCACATACGTGTACGTTAAACATGGACGTATATCACAAGTATGCGTATGTACATTGCATCTATATATACAGTGTATTCGTATACCATACGTATATGCTTAAAAACCAACATACACGCACGATTAACGCTAATATATATATATATATATATATATATATATATATATAAACAATAGTTGAAATAAACAAAATATAAATCATACTCCATAAAAACTATAAAAATGCATATTTTCATTAAAAATTACAAATATCGTTATTATAAATTTATTTATTTAGTATGTGTAACTTATTTTACAAATTACATAAGGGTTTTCTACGAGTATATATTTTTAATATGAATACGCTAGTTTTATTAAAAGAGAAAAAAAAACTAGAAATATAATGAGAGTTTACAATTCAGGTAAATAAACTGATCTGGACATATTCTTATAAACAAAGAAATACGAAAACTTAACGCAAAGCTCGGCGATGAAAGGTAAAATCCAACAATAGTAAAAAAAAATGCATATTACAATAAGGCACGTTGACAACACGATTAATATTACAACTCAATCGCGAACAAGAGCGGTGAATGTGAGCTTGTATCTAAATCCAGCTCAAAGATACAAAACAAGAAGATCAACGAAATAATCAAAAGAGCGTCACTTTGATCAGTCGTGCCGACCTCAAATTAAATCATGATAGAAAATCAAATGAAAAGAGATGATCATGGTAGACCAATCTCAAATTTAAGGAGATTTATAGGATTTTAATTACGGGATTAGGTCGCATTTAAGATAATAGTCCATTTTTTCAAAAAGATAAATTGGGTTTTTTAATTAATTTCACAATATATTCTAGAATTAATTAGTAAATGATGTGAAATATCATTATAAAGTTGTTTTGTACGTTTTCCTTGGAAAGGAATGAAATTAAAGGGCTTTTAATTTGTGTGGTTTCAAGATAATGATTCCTTTTGATGATAGTGAAATGGTCCCATAGTTTTCAAAGGAAAAAAAAAACAATTAATGGCCATTTAATTTTGTGAGGTAGCCTCTTATTATCAATTTATGTGACCTCTAGCTAGGTCATGGAATTTACTTAGCTATTGTCTTGTCATTAAGAAAATGACTTCCACACTTAAGTATCTATTAAATATCCGGTTCTGCATTAGTATTTTCAGTTAATTGAGTTCTAATTCGAATGATAATTTTAAAAGTTATAGATTTAAATGCATTTAAACATAAGAAAAAAATTTCATGCACTAATATTGGAAATAAAGTTTTTCACAAGTAAATTTAATTTAGGGTTTAGTTTATGGGTTTAGGATTAGAATCTAGGATTTAGATTTTAAGGGATATAGTTTAGGAGTTGGGTTTTTAGGATTTGACTTTTAACTATTAAAGTAAAATTAAGTATGCTTGTGATTTTTTTTTTACTATCAGTGCATAAAATAATAACCCTAAACATATTTTTTTACTCGGCAAATATGATTTATTAATTAAGCTTAAAATCAAACAAATTTTTGACTTAAATTGCGTATATCATTAAAAATCTCTCTAATCCTAAATGGAGAAAAAGAGTACAACACAATTAAGTACAATAACTAAATCCAAGCTTCAACCAGCATACCATATTACACCAAAAGTCATAACAATTTCTACCCAGCAAATCAGCACTTGGGATATACCCTAAACATAATTGTTTTTATCTTAAAAGTTTTAAAAGATTATAAACAGTTTAAATATTAAATATTAAATATTGTATAAAAATAGTAAAAGCGTGGAATTATATTATTCCTTAAATTAATTAAGCATGCATAAGACAAGTAATGAGAAAGAATAAATATATTGAAAATAATTGTTGAAGTATACAGTCATGGGAAAGATGTATGCATCCATTAGCAATTGGTTAATGCTTTGAAACTTCATTTTATTATTATGGTAAATTATACTAGTAGTTCATAAATATTTAGGACGTTTATATTCTGACCACTGAATTTTTAAAATTTATATTTATTATCATTAATAACGGCTACATATATGTCCACATGTCATTATTCGTAATATCTTTCGATAAAATAAAAGTTTATGTCACTATTTTATTAATGAAAAATTAAGAAAAATGTATTGTTTAAGGAGAATTGAACTTGAGACTTTTGAGAGAGAGTGCAACGCTTAACCTCTAGATGTCATCTTATTGAAGCATATAATTTATTAAGGTTAACAACACGTGGTCATATTACGTCAGTCGTCATTAACGACAACCGACAACAATGACCATAATAAAAATAAATTAAAAGTTTATAACTTCAATGTAAATTTTAAAAATTCGATGATCAAAATAAAAGGTCCTTAAAATACTTAGGACCTAAGTTACTAATTATTATCTATTCAGCCCTTTTTTTTTTTTTTTGCCTAGTTTGAAATATAGAAATAGAACAATTAAAAAAATTAATGATACCCTTCTTTATTCAAACCTTTTTAAATTGTTATCTTTCATTGTCGAGGAGATCAGCTATCTTTGTCAAGTGAAAAAATGAAAGATAAGGAAAAGAACCATTTGAAAATTAATATATAATAATTAAATATTTATAAATCCTTTTTAAGCCAAACATTTGTCAAGTAGGTTATATAGATTAGCAATAAGTTAAATCAGGCGATGGGCCGGGCTTATATTTTAAAAAATATATATATATATAGAATATTTAGTTTATTAAATTATATTAATAAATAAAAAATGGTTAAAATAGTAACATGGGCCCATGTATTTCAACCTTATCAACCAATTATTAAGCATTCATACCTATTTATGGTATAATGATAGTTATAGCTCTCTAATTATATTATTAGTCAATAATACAATTTAATAGTATTAATTTTTTAAAAACTATTTTCACTCCAAATTCAAGTTAAGTTAATATATATATATATATATATATTATGTATCCTATTTTATGCAATGGGAAAGCTTTGAAATTTAGTACAATAATAACCTAGTGGTTGAACTATGTTTATATAATCACATTGCATGCTTTTGATTGCATACCAAAATTCATCACTTTTTATAATTTTAAAGAGGATAATTCGAATTATATTCCTCGAGATCATGCACTAAAGTAATCATAGTTTGAATTTGAATACCTGACTAACCAGAAACGCCGACGAAGAAAAAAATATCGGATTTTTTATGAAACTTTTATAACCTAATACAAAATACGATATGCACAAACCATAGTCAATTTATTATTAGAAATGTGCATAATCATCATCAATAAGAAGTCGTACAAATTACAACAAAGATTTCAATGTTGTATCCTAGAAAGCAAAATATTTTTATCATATATCCATCAGTTTTATTATTAATTTTCTTTTTCTACAGCAAGTTTCCACCTCTCATTATATGTATATGTATATGTATGTATACAATATAGGCAACTATATATTATAAAATTTACCTATGGCCTCAGGAGATGAAATTTTAACAGCTACATGTTACACTCAAAGAAACGATGAGGCCTGACTCTTCTAATCTCTGCCCTAATAAACCAAAATCTCAATCTTATCCCAATAATTCCAAATGCTTCATCACTATAACATATATACTGGATATAGATGGTGCATCTATCGAATACCGCTACATGGAAATCGAATTACGAGTACCAGTTGAGCCCCGGAAGTTGATACGGAGGACGAAACATCCCTTCTCCGATCGCCCCCAGCATTGTTTGCTGCTGTTGTTGCAACGGAGGGGTTGGCGGTAGCTGACTGAGTAGAGTGGCGATCGAACCGTTCCCGTCTGTTTTCTCCAAACTTCCGGCTTCGTTACTGTCCCCGTGGAAACGCTTACTCGTCGAAGGCCCCACGGTTTCATCTTCAGTCCAGTAAATCGATGAAATGGTCCTTTTGAGAGGGCTAGCCATGGATAAGTTTCCCTTTGAGCTTGAACATCCCAACTGATGAGAAATGGAACCATTGTTAATCCCATCGCTACTCCCCAGCATTCCATCGAAGAGGCTATGTTCTTGAGCTTCAAGCAATGTGCCGAAACTTGTTCCCTCTGTCGAGAACTGGAATTTCGCGGTGTGATGGCTGCCGTTCGACATCGAAGGCGGTATGGTGCTGAGCATGTCGTCCAAGGAGTCATCTTTATCGTGGTCCAGAGGTCTATTCGTGTTGTTCTTCTTGTAAATCCGACATAACACCCAATCATCAAGCTACAAACAGAAAAAAAAAAGTTTACAAACAATCAATTTCTGAAATCATACAACAGTAAAAATGAATAAAATCAGACAAAAAAGTGGTTTACCCTTAGTGAGTTTTTCTTGTTACCCAAGTCACATCCAGGGGGTTTGTTGTTAGTCTTATTATCAGCAAGCCTATACTCATGCATGATCCAATTCGTTTTGATCCCTTTAGGTGGCTTCCCTCCATAGAAAACCAGTGCCTTCTTCACACCAACCTTCTGAGTCCCGCCCGATGTCAACACCGGCTTATCGGTTCCCGTCGCCTTCCAATAACCCGACGTCGCCGCCCTGTTCGGCCTCGCTCCATTCGGATACTTCCGGTCTCTTGGACTAAAAAAGTACCATTCTTGCTCACCAAACGTTGCCTTTGCTGAAAACCCAAAATCAAAATTTTCAAAAAAAAATTACTTTTTTCACTTTTCATGTATATCCTTTTCCATTAAATAATTTAAATTTACCTGGTAATTCCCATGGATCAAACTTGTACAAATCAACTTCAGCAATAATAGCAACCGGCAAAGGAGCTGAGCTAGCCTTTTTCTTGAGATAGTGTACCACTAATTCCTCATCAGTCGGGTGGAACCGGAACCCCGGTGGGAGGTTCGGCTGCTGTGAGCCGGTGGACGAGTCCATGCTCTCCATTGCTACACCTTCGAATATATGTAGATACACACGCACGTGTTTATTTATATATAATTCAGTAACGAAATTGAGAGTTTTTAACTTTGGATTCAGAAAGTTTACCGGAGAAGAAGAACATCGTAGAATTTTTTGTTTTTTTTCTTCCTCTAATGGCTGCTGAGGAAAAAAAATAATGTAGCATAGAGTTGGGCATTACCGTTTTCTTTATAAACGGGCATTCGAACAAGACTATGAAAGGTGGGCCAGGATTCAATACACCAAAGTTGGCATCTGTTACTATTTAATCCATCTAATCCCGACAGGCCACGTGACCGGTCCGAATGTCAGTTTGGTCATTTCACTAACGGGGTTAAAAAATAAACCGGGTCTAATTCAGCCGAAGAATAACCGTGCAGAGCAAACGTTGACAGATTACATGCAAAGCCAAGGGATGAAATTCATATGTATGTGAGAAAGCAGAGGAGGAGGGGTTCTGTACGTTCATCGATCCACACGTGTAATTCCCAAATGTGGGGACGGTCGACACGTGGGAATTGAGTGGGTGGTAGGGACCAGTGGCCCACACAAGGCAACAAAAAGATAATATGGACGGATTTTAGTGTGGGGTGGGTACAAGCTTTACTCTTCATATGTCGTGCTTTTGTTATGCAAATCCCACCACCCAAACCCCCTGTTTTTGGTGATCATGGCTACTATGACAATGGACATCACAAAAAATTCCGTAATAGTAAATTTTTTTAGTTTTTTTTTTCTTTTTGGTTGTTTTGAATGCGGTGTCGTCGATCTTTAGTTAAACTGTTAAAATTCGTGTTTTATTATAATTTTTGTTGTATTTTCTTCTATCTTCTTTTCTTTCTTATTTTTCCTTTTGCATACTTGAGCTTTTTTGTGTTTAGGTTTAATAAGTTTTTTTTTTATTTTCTCACTGAAATAATAGATGCTTTCTTGTTCTTGTAGCACGCTTTTTTTATTCTTATAGCACGTTTTTTCTTTCTTTTCCAGGGTTAGACTTAACGTTGCCACTTCAGTTGACGTTAGTTGATTATCATGCTGATATACCATTGGTTTGGACCCTCTAACTGGTTCTCTTGTAATGATATGTGTTTGCAATCATCAAATATAGTTCGTTGTTGAGTTGTGGCGAAATCGATTTTGTCAACGTGTTTATCTATAATTGATGATAGCGGTGCGTGTTTATCTATCATTTTTTTCAAGTTATTTGGTTAGGTTTTAACTCTCTCGTTGCAAGTTGCATGGTCCTATTTTATGTTTTAGTGGCAGATTATGCACTCTAATGATTTTAGGAGAAATCACCGGTTAATATGATTAGTCTACTCTTGTTTTGTAGACTCTTCTTATAGCTTTATTGTATCAATAAAACTAACTACTATTATTTCTCAAAAAAATCAATTAATTCTTTAAAATATTTTATCATATTTACAACTACCATAAATTTAATATCGATATAGTTTAAAATTATATTGATGATTAAGATGTAAGTTAATTGTTTGTATGTCCTCTCTTTTTCATTAAGTAAGAAATAATTACATTCTCAAAAAAGTAAATATCGAAATTTGGATTCAAACATGAGCATTCAAACTCATGCCAAGATAATTGTTTCTCTGTCCTCTTTAATTTGTCCTAAAGCGCCAATGATCATTTTCAAGTCTACATTGATTGAGATTTAAGAACCTAAAAGGTTACATTCATGGTTATAATTATTTCTTTTGAACATTTTATCGATATATCTAATCAAATTGATTTGTAACATATCAATTTCAACGAATATAAAATTAAAACTTATATTGGCTTCTCCTAGTATATGGTTATCACGTCAATTTCATTGTTTTGTAACATTTTATTCAAAACAAAGTAGAATGTTGCTCCTAGTTCACTTTTTTTTTAAGTTTTAAATTTTTATTAAAGAAAGATATAATCGACAACGAAACATGCCTCATTTCACTTGAGTTAATAAAAATGAAGGAAAGCTTCAATGCTGGTATCTAATAGACAAATGTGCTTTTCGAATGTTTAAATTTGTAGAATAGTTGACGCTGGACTTCGTTTTACATGTTCACGTAATATTTAATTATAAAAATGACATCTAATAATTTTAACATTCGAATCTTAATATCTACTATCTATTTCTTTGTTTTTTTTTTGAAAAAGTTTGCATGGTTGAGGCTTATCCCTAATGCAATGGTGGTGGAATCATGGGAGGTATTTGATCAAATTGCCCTTGACCAAATCTACGCTACAAAAGCTAGTGAATAAGTAGAGAATCAAAAAGCTTTTTTTTTTTCACTACAAGCGTATTGATATTTTCAATGGCCAAAACCGTTGGGCATGACCTAAAGATCACAAAGATGTGGGGTCGAAATGCTGGTTTCATAATGTACAAAGGGGACCCATCAAGTGTCAATTCTTGCAGTCCAATTTTTTAATTATCATCAGTTGAGTGAAGGCCCCACATGGATCACCACAATGTCAATCTCAATTTCTCAACAAAAAAAACAATGTCAATCTCAACATCTTCCCAAACTTTTTTCCTAGACCTCCATCTTCTCATTGAAATATAGGGGAAATTTTATTTGTATGGCATCTATTGCTTACCAAATCCTTTTCTATTTTTTAGTTTGGTTAAATTGTGATTTTAGTCTATATATTATGTTAAAACTTAAAATTTAACACAAAATTTTAAGTTTTGTAAGATCGATCCCCAATTGATTTCCCCTTTTCTCTTAATCAAACCCTAGTCGTTTTCACTCTTGGTCTCCCTTTTTAGGCAGTTTCAACTATGTCGAAAGTCGTTTGGCTTTTATTTTCTTTTTTCTTTCTTTTCTTTTTTAGCTTTCTCTTTTCCTTTTTTTTATTTTTGTCGGTTCATTATTCTCCTTCTAGTTCGTTCGATGGTTTCTTTTTTTTTGATGTCTGGAGCTCTCTCGCGACTGCCTCTAACGGTGGAGTTGAGAGATTTTTGTTTTATTGGGAGACAGAAAAGGGGATTTGGGGGTTTTCCCTCTTCTTTTGTTTCTTTTTCTGTTGTTGTTGTTTTAATTTTTTTTTTCATCTGCAAGTTGTTGTTTTTTGGAGAAAACCTATTTTGACTTGGTGATTTCGGTTGTGCTTTTTTGTTCTCTTCTGGCACTAACGATTCCTTGGCTCCTGATACGATGTTCGTTTGGGATGTTTTTGTTGTATTTCTCTTCATGATTTATCCTTTGGTTCCCTCATTTTGACATTCAGCTGAAGAATGTTGATGTTAGCTTTGTTTTACTTCGGTTTCTTGTGGTTCTTGTTGTTCGTAGTGTTTTCTGATGTTTGTTGTGTTATTTTCCTCGATTGTTGTTTGTTTTACCCCTATTTTTCATTTCTATGCTCGTTTGCTTGTTTGTTATTGTGTATGCTTTTTGGGTTGTTTGTGACCCCGTTCCCTTCTCTTGTATCGTCTTTTCATTTTAATGAAGCCAAAAATCTTGTTCAAAAATTTAAATTTAATCTTTACATTTTAATATTCTACTTTTACAATGTTGTTAATTAATTCAAATTATTGGCACGGTATACCATTATTGTTAAAGTGTTGATGTGATATTTTTTTAATGATGTAACAATCGAATGATATATTATTTTTAAATGACGTTTCAAGACAACATTTAATTCACAGAATGTAATTGTTATTTTTTAATAAATTATTGAAATGTGAGATTACTTAGCACATTATCGACTATGTTAAGTTACCTTATTTAATTCATTTGGATGAAATTATAGTTTGACATAATAAAAGAACTAAATAAAAATTTAATATTTTAATTTTAAATCCGTATTAAAAAGATTAGATATTGATGTGGACTAGTGGATCAAGAATTGCCATTCTCTTTTGTCTCCTTGTTCCTTTTTCTTTTAAATAGGAAAGAGGGAAATGGGATTATAGAAAAGATATATAGTACATTAGTACCATGGTTGTCCCCCTTGAGTTAATATCTTATCATGATTTATGTTATGATCATTTTAAAATTGTATTTTTAGTCATAATGATAAATTTATATTTTTAATTATTTTAACCTTTATTTTTAGATTAAATTTGATTTTTGACCTATAAAAATTGAATTTGACCTTCAATCTTTTAAAACGAGTTGAATCACTACTCTAAACGTAAATACGAAATAATATATTTTATTTTTAACGTCGTTGACGTAGAATGTAACATGGTAGTCCATTTGTACATCATGTATTTTTAAAATTTTAATTATTTTGACATTCCAAATAAGACATCAATGCTTCTCAGTTTCTTAGTTTTGTCATTGTCTGTGTGATTATAACTAGAATCAATAAGTGTAATATACAAACATTGCTACAATTGTGATCAACATATCTATATAATTATGATCATAATCATCATTATAATGTTCAAATAAAAAACATAATATTTGGATTATATACAAACTTAAACAAGAATAACTCTGAATAGGATCCACACGCGATGAGACTTAAACCAAAACAAACATGAAATATTGAGAACTCACTCATGACATTCTTGAATGATAAGTCTTAAACTTAAACACCCAAGATCTCTAAGCGTAGTCACATGATGACTACTTTAGAACGACTCGCTTAACCTTAAGAACATTACATATCTATTGAGTAAGCAACTTGATTATAAAAAAAACTTATGTAGCAAGTAATCTACTAAAATTAGAATTCTTACTGTAAACCAAAGTCTGTTGGCAGAAGAATCTTGTATTGAAGCCCACGAACTTAATCTACCACAGATCTCGAAATTTTAGTAATTTTATATCTTCATAAATTGAGTCAGATCAATAACGGGACTTGAGTCACAAAATCTAATAATAAAAGATCTCTCTCTTCTAAGGAGAGGGAGAGACCCATAAAAGAGATACCGAGAAAAATTTATTGAAAATATTATGGCGAAAAATTATAGAGCGATAGTTGGTTGAGTGGTGATTTTCCGTTCAATCCAGAAGAGATGAATCACAAATAATCGACCAACTCAAAAAACCATTGTGAATGGACGTCCTACATATTGTTCGTGAAGATTTTTTAGTATAAAATTGATACTATTCAATTTAAAATCCAAATTATTGAATCTTTAAAAAAAATCGACTTAAATTTTAGATATTTATGTCATGAATCGTTTCAAAATTAAATTAATTTTAATTTCAAATTAAAACGGAATTAGATTTTTGTTAACATTTCTTATACGATAGGACTGGTCAAGGTTTGAATATTTGATAAAATTAAATAAATCTTCAAGTTCAATTAAGATATTCAAAAAATGTACATATCATATACTAAAAGAAAACAATACAAATATATAGAAATAATAATGGACAATACATATTATCTATATCTGCTTTCTGAAAATGTCTACATAATGCAATGAAAGGTCCGAAATTTGCCTTATGTAATGTTAAAGTATGGGTTGCCATATTTGGAATTTATTTATCTCTAATAGTCACATTTCCCATCCAAAATAAAAAAAAATCTGATATTTTAAAAAAATAAAATGCAAGTGACATATATAAGATATCAATGCCAACCCAAATATTTTTTTGTGATATGTTGTCTGATATTGTGGATCCCACTTTTACTCCACATTTTTCTAATGGTTTTTAACTTCACAATTTCAACTCATAATCCGAATTTGATTTTTCTTTAATAGTATAAATATGAATAAAATATAGTATCTGTTTATAAATTTTTTAATCCTTTTGACAATGCATATACACTTTGCACACATTGCAATTGAACCCTAGTCTTTTAGAATAAATATCATCCGCTTTTTTTACTGAGACCACTTGTTAGATCGAAATTTGATTTCTTTTTAAAATAATTTAAAAATATTATATATTTAACTATGTTCCCATTTATAAAAATATTAAATTGTCACGGTAAAAACAATGTAAATCGAAGGAAGTACTAGTAGACGCCGTAGACTTAAAATTTACAATTAAGTTCTTCAAAAATTATTTTTAAAATGTTATAAATTTAGCTCTTAATACTTGTACTTTCGATAATTTGACTATTATTTTTTTCGAATTTAACTATCAATTTTTTTAATCAAAATGATATGATATGTTAATGGAAATGATCATTTTGTCATTGAAGTTTTAAAAAAATAATTTATTACAAAATATTGCAGGGCGACGAAGACTGATACATCAACAAAATAGAGCTAAGTTAGCAATAAATTATATGTGAGCCGACACGCATGTTGTCATATTAACATAGTGAAAATTTAATTTCTTGATCATTTTTTTTGTTAAAATAATTTTAATTAACAAAAAATAAGGTTAATTTGAAGATAAAATATAAATTTTAAGAGCTAAATTTATCATTACGCTAAAGATATATAACAAAAATAATATTAAGCGAGTGATGTCTTTTTTCTTATCAATTTATGCATTCTTATACTTGTTTTTTATTATTCAAGAAATCATGCAAGATGTTACTATATAATAGTTTATAGAAATGAATAATTTTACGATAAATATAAATCAGCTATCAAAGAAACTATATTATTCTTCAACCTGTACAAAGTTTAACATTTATCCTATCTTAATTTATTGAAGTAGTCAGACAATTTATGCATTATTGCAAAGAAAATCGAACTATTTTTCATTTTATTTAATTTATTTTTCTTAATTAACATGGGTGGTTAATATTAATGTTGCTATAATCTCTGCCCATGTGAGTTGCATAAGCCTTAAGTTAATGGGAAAAGATGATATGTTACCAAATTATGTTACCACTCATCTTCTTTCTCTCTCAAATAGTAAACCTAACCACCCCTTAATCTTTTTCTGCTGCGGAAAAAAAGAGAAAATCTTTGTGTTCTTATTTAATATTTCGTTTCATAATCTTCCCCATTAATCGGTTTTCTTTTTCCGTCGACGCTCCTCCGTGTACTGGACGCAAACCAGACAATACTTAATCCCATCCTCATAATTCTATCATCTAAATAAAGATATTGAGATTGCACAATTTCGTACGTCTTAAACTCAATTCCTTATCTCTAAAACTCGATGCATGTATCTTGATGAGTGAACTATTTTTGAAAGATTTCTTCTAATTCAAAATAAAAAAAACAAAAGTCATCTATTTTACTAATGAAGTAATTAACTTTCGCAATTTTCGCATTACTTACGTGTAAATCTAATATACGCATTCGACTCGATATGTCTCGATTCAATGAAATTCATCGCTTTAAGAAATCGAGATGACAATTCTTAATTCATGATAGCTCCCTTTAATTTGAACCCTAATGGTGTTTTGACAAATATCCTCTCTTTTTAGGTATTTTAACACATTATGTCTTTCTCAAATTGGATACAAATTTTTCGTTCAATGTCTTTGGCATAATTTTTATTTATTTATTTCCACGGTGGAGATTTGGTGCCAGTAAAGTTTCATATCGACACAATCACCGAGCATTACGCCACAAGAAAGGCAATGTCACATTTGCATGACCCTATCGCATGCGATGGATTCTACAAACTGTTAATTAGTTGGCATAGATATTAAGGTTTCGATTCATTAAGCTACCGAAAATCACATTCTATCATACGTGCGACAGCCGGTTTGGTATGAACAAACTAACAAATTAAAATTTCTCCAACCAAAACTTCATGTGTCAACCCTAGCTTGAAAACCATTTAAAAAATTCCAGACCTCAAGGCTGGCTTCAATATCCATCGTTATCGCGAAAAAGAAGAAAAAAAACTCAAAATACCAAGCTTTGAGAAAATATGGACTATGAGACTAGGGTTTGTTCTGATTTCTATACAAGATTCCATGAATCCGAACGTGAACATGAAATACCAAGCTTTTTTTCGAACTTGAAAATTTAAGATTCGTTGGAAACCGAACATGGTTTCATCTTCCTTACTTGCTTATCACACACGTGCAGTATAATCAGTGATATACATATATGTGTGTGTGCGCGCAAATATAAACCCTAGATGAAGATTAGTTTTAAATTCCCCACGTTGTTATTGAGGCCCCCCTAAAGCCGCAAGTTGATGCTTGCACGCAAGATTTGTATGTCAAAAAGATGTTATGAATCCAAATATGTTGGATAATGTCTCGTTGCATGATATCGGTTCGATTCGGATGATTGAAATCTTATACACAACGAAATCGTGGGTGTGAAATCGAACTGAATAAGAAAAATGATGCAGTATTAAATGTAGCTTGTTAATTTTGGTCCATCACTCAACAGCCTAAATATCATCAAACTCTTTGCTTACTTAGCGTTGATAGGTTTAGTTTGGTTCAAATTTCAATTCCATGTAAAATCGAAGTCTATATTGTGCATTGACTATGCAGGTTGAAACTGACTGAAAACCTAATGAAAATGGAAACAAAAATGTGGGTTTTTTTTCTTTGAGTGAATTAAAACAAAATCTTAATTTTTCCTTTTTATTAGGAAGTTTTTTTCATTTCTTTGCAATATATATATATGGGTTATGATCCACTTACCCACAATATAAAACTATGAGTTTTACACGATTTTTGAATAGTTGGAGGGGTGAAATAGATGGTTGAAATTAACTCTTTACTTTTTTCCAACTGACAATCCTCACAATCCTACTATTTATCTCAGCCATCCATTTCACTCATCAAAGAATCCAAAAAATATGTGAAATTTAAAAACTCTTACACTGTATAAATAGGTCTTATCCCATATTATATATATACCAACAGGGATGAAGTGTTTTAGGGCCTAGATCTCTGATATAAATCTCAAATATATAATAAGTTTTGGTGTAGTAAAAATTTAGTTACTGTAAAAAAATAATTATTTAAATTAAAAAATACAATGATTTATTAAATATTTAATCAAGTATGAGCTGAACTAAAGAATGATGGGTCTATGTCCTTAATTTTTTTGGTCTAATAACAATTTATGTCCATATAAATTTAAATATTAGACAAATTAAGTCTCACCCCATGATTTTTTAGTTTAAATGCTTAATGAGCCATTGCATTTTTTAAATCCAATATTTTGTCTCGATCATGGCTTCGTCCAAATATACTAAATTTTGGCCTAAAAATGAAAATTCGACTTAAATTATCTAAATCTGATTGATGATCATAAAATTTCAATTTTTTGGGCACATAAAATGCCTTTAATTTAAATTTCAGTTATAACACTATATTTTTTAATTAAGTAAAAAGATATTACATTTTAAGATAAATATCGATATTCAAATTCTACATAAAGTGAAATAATATGAGCATCCTTAAGCACTAAAGCAGCTAATAAATCTCAGTGTAACTCTACATTAATCTCTTTATTTCCATCAAATTTTCATTAGTCATATCAACCATAAAGAAAAGAAAATTAAAAAGTCCCTCCCTCTCCAATTTAACTCGGCTACCAAACGTGGTGTCAATGAATAGAGCTGAACAAAGGCAAACAAGGCAGGATCAAGGGCCACAAATTGCTCTACCCGATAAGGAATCTTGGCACAGTGTTTGGTTGCTTCTGTACTTGGATTCAAGCCAAATCAAGTAAACAAATATCAAATACAATTCACTTTCCACTTCTGAATATAACGACAAAGGCCTTTCAAGTCATTGTCATGGACCGATGACAAAGATATTATTAAAAATGGAATCATGAAATTCAAACCCTACATTGAATTGGACTCACCTAAACCCTAGCTACTTGCAACCACAAAATATAAATCCCAATTAATTAAACAATATAGTTAATCCTCGTCATTATTACAATCTGTTACGCATGAATGTGGTCTAAATATCATGTCTATGGTTAAAAAGTTAAAAGCACTACAAGGGAAACTAACTGTTTTTCATTATATTTTTTGTTTAATTGCATCACACGTCTTTAAATTGTGACTTATATTTTAAATTGATCTTTAAACTTTTGAACGTTTTAATTCCATCCTCAAACTATAACTTTAATTTTAAATTGGTCTCTAAACATTTCATCTTTCTTCATGTAAAAGAACTTATGTTGCTTTGTTCGTGTGGAATAAAAGTCTTTTTCTTCTTCCGTTGTTTTGATTGATCTTCGGTTTAATAAAAAAAATAGTGAATTTTTAATGAAACGCATCTTTCCATTAAAAATGATCTTAAACTTTTGAACACTTTAATTTTATTACTAAATTATGATTCTCATTTTAAATCGATGAAATTATCGAAAAAGGAACAATGAGAGGTAAAAGTTGATGTTTATGAATTCCATTTACGAAAGGGCAGTAAATGTCTTGCCTTCTTTTTCCATAATAAAAAGAGAATTTGCCATTAAATTTGTGATTGAGAAGACAAGTACACAAAAAAATTAAGCATTTTAATAAACGAGTCGTTGAAAACGATGATATATGGTAGGATTCTTATTGTGTCCATTGGGACCTTAAAATTTCCGAGTAACTTTTTTTTAATCTAACTCTTTATAAAATTGGGTTCGATTTGTTTTTGGATCTAATCAAGATGAATCTTGATTCGGTTTAAAAAGATATGTTCGAGTTTGAATTTTTTTTCAAAAATGTTATTAGTCTTATTAAAAGAGAAAATATTCAATATTACAATAAAGATTTATAATTATTACCCTAAACTAAATACATAATTTAAACATTTTCTATAAATTGACACAAAAAAATTAGTCACTTTAGATCATACACGAAAAAAATTTAAAAAGTATGTCGGGTTTAAATTTGACTGTCTTTTCGTCCTTTTTATATATTATAAAGTTTTTTCAAAAACTATTTTATGTTAATATTGATAGTAAATCGAACTTACTTAAAATCAAAGCTTTCGAATTCAAAACTCAACTTGTATAAATCATGAAAATTGTTATGAATATTTATCTATATGGATGTCTATCATGATAAGAACTTTATCAAGGAGATTTGATTTACTTTATCATTAAGAATATTATCTTCATTAATTAGAGTCCAAATATATTATGTACTCTTTATGCTTATAAATAGATGATTTGATGAAGGCGTTGTAGATACTTCAATATTCAGAATAATACAAATCTCCCTCTTTCTGTCATCTATTTGTTCTTTATTCTTGTTATCATTCTTCTTTATTTTATTTACAACACGTTATCAGCACAAGACTCTAATCAACTGAGGTGTTTGTCATCGAATCCTAAAAGAGTTACCGAAAAGAATTTGATTCTAGCATGAATCAAAGATAAGTTCTTCTCCCTAAATTATATTTTAATTATCGATTTTTTTCTCTTTATCTTAAACTTGATTTTTAATTTTTTTTATAAAAGATAAACTTTTCAACCATGTTATTTTATATATATAGTGCATTCTATTTTATCTATAATTTTTCTTCGTGAAATTTGCAGTTTAAAAACAATATTGAAAAGCTGAAAAAAGGAACAGAGATTGAACATGTGCTAGCAGTTTAATCCGAGCAACTTGATTACTTATCTTTTGAGAAATCTCTTATTGCTCATTACAAACAAAAGACTGTTTTGAATGAACATTATATTTGGAGCCGTGTGGTAAGTTTCTTCTTTAACTCCGATTTCAATTACGAATCACTCCGCGATGGTTATGCTTTTTATTTGGATTTTTTGACATTTTATTCTTATTCTTTTTATTTAACGACTAAAGTATATTTTTTAATTAGTTAATATGTTCTAGAGTTTAATCCAAGTATATTGGTTGGACATCCCGTTCTGTGAGGCTATTGGTTTCAAAGGAGGTTTTTAAAGGACCTTGTGAACTGGTTTAACAATGCTGCGTACGAGGATTAAATCTTATTTGCTCAAAAGCAATAATTTTTATGCGTCGAAAAACTCGACTATAGACTTCTCTCAAGTCCAGGTTACAAAAAAAATCATCTTTATCTAAGAATTTTTGTGGGAGGCATTCCCTGAAGCGAATGCAAGCATGATGTTTATTTTATGATATTATTGGATTTGTTTCATTTCCTAAAGTGAATGAAAACATGATAAATTTAAGATATAATTCTCTGATTAGATCTGTATTATTTCGTGAAAAGAATACAATCATATTAAATTTAAAACATAATTATCTGTAGATTTGCTTTATTCCCTGAAGTGAATGCAAATAATATTTTATTATGTTTATTCGTGAGTTTATAATTTTATTTGTTACTTCAAAAGAACCATATAATATTAAATTTACTATATTCCATCCCCTGAAGTGAATGCAAGCATGATGTTTATTCCATGCGATTATTTGATAAGTTCCACTCCCTAAAGTGAATGCAAACATGATAATTCATTATATGGTTAGTGGATAAAACTCAGTTATGTGAATGTTTCAAATTAAATTGGAATTTTGTGGTCGGAGTATGACTTATGAGGATATGTTAGAAAAAAAATACTTCACTTTTCATGTAAACAATGTTGTCCTGCAGACAAAATATCGTGGAAAATATTTTAGAAAGCCCACTAGCTCCACTTCATTCCTTGAAGTGAATATAATATTATATAACGGAAGAATAAAGGCCACGATATTAATTATGAGTATGGTCGATGCCATTGGAATAGACATGATAATCATTTTAAGAATGTTTATACCCACAAGAAGTAGGGCTATAAGAATGCCAAGAGTAATAAAGATCATTCTAAGAAAGTGAAATCCTTTTATTACCAATGCGATGCTATAAACCATTGGGCTCGTACTTGTCGTACGTTGAAACATCAACAATCACTGAATGATAAAGAAAAGAAAATAGAAGCAAATTTTGTTTGCGAAAATGATGAAGATGATATTGGACCAACTCATTTGGACGTTGTTGATTTGCTTATAACCCTTGAAAGGAATAAATCATCTTCTAATTATTCTCATAATCTTAAAGAGAATTATTTTTTTCTTAATTTACTTTGCTTTATGTTTATTTACTTTATACATTAATTAGGTACGCTTCATTTATATATATATATATATTATGATATTTATTTATTTTGTTTAACATGATTACTTATCAAATACAATTTATGGTGACGATTTATACTTAGCAGAAGCATAAGATATATTTTCTCATTTAAATGCAAGGGAAAAATATGAGTACTATATCTCAAAGTACTGAAAATATTGGTGCTCTAAAAGAGCAATAAGTGTTTGAGAGAAAACACATTATGAAAAGTGCCGAATTGCAAATATTGTAATAATTACCGATAATGGTAATAATATCGTCACCACTAGAAGTTGAAATTTTAAGAAAGCAATGTGAGTTCGCAAAATAATCCTTCGGGAATTATAGATAACATATGTTATCATTTGACATATGAAACAAGCCAATGTGAATATAAGTTCTGGTAGCTAAAAAGTCAGTAGAAAGCACTAGAAGAGCTATATATTGCTACAAAAAGAATAATCTTCATTGAAAGCTCCGAAAGAGCTAAATATATTCTTATTCAAAGGAACAATTTTTGGTGGACAATGTATTATCAAGTTTCAAAGAAAACTTCTATTTCAAAATTTGTATCACGCATTTACAAGTGAGATTGAATCACATGCTATAGTAAACCAGAAATTTACAAATTCAAAGATATATAAACACATATATAGTTGACATGATCGGTTAGACATTCTGATCAATAATAATGCGAAAATTATTGAGATTTATATGCACATTTATTAAAAGAACCTGAAGTTCTTATGGTGCTTGTTCTCAAAGGAATTGATTAAATTCCACTTACTAAAATAACACAAAGTTCTTGTGTTGTTTGTTCTCAAAGAAAATAATTAAGATCTCACTTATCAAAAGAACTTGAAGTTCTTGTACTAAAGTTGAGACTGCATGTCTTGCATATCTGAATGAAATATGGGCCCCATATATCCACAAATATGAAAATTTTATATGATTTTAGTAGATGCATCTACATATGTATTATCAACTTACAACCATAAGTTTGTGAGATTAATTGGAAAAAGATTCATATTATACAATTAAGACTATTCGCCTTGCAAAAGCTAGTGGGTTTATATTTTAGGCTATATCAGTTGAAATAATTGTTACAAAGCCTATTGATTATGAACAAAACAGTTTAGCAAAAATTTTGATTGGATGCCTCCTCTTTAATAGCTAAACTATGAGAACAAACCATTTATTATCTACATGGTATTTCACATATAGCGGCACTTATACACATCAAGCCAACGAGTTGTAATAAACTCCCCATTATGATTGGTTTTTGGTCAGAAGCCATACATTTACCGTTTTAGAATTTTTGAAATATGCGATATATAATTGAATTGCTCCACCACAACGCACAAAATGGGTAAAAAAAGAGTTGAGAATATATATTGAGTATGAGCCTCTTTTTATGTTTAAATTCTTAAACATTAATTGGAGAATCATTTATGACATACTTTTTCTCAACATCAGGGGGAGATAATAATTAGCTGGATAAAGGAAAATAAATTATCATTATCTATATCCTCGTATATGAATCAAAAGTTCATAAGAGAATTCATGTTATTACATGTCAACTGCCAAACATATTTACTGGCCTAATGAGAGTAATTAAGTCTCATATACCAGCTAAAATGCTTTAAATTTGAGCGAATGGATGTAAATCATGTATGAAACATGATAGTTAAAATTGATTCCAATGATCAAAATTCTCGTAAATAGAAAATAGAATAAGATGGTCATATATTGGAGGCGGGTGTTTTTTTGAAAAGACCCAAGACATAACTATTAATAAAACTCTAGAAGAGTTTCAGGTACCTGAAACAAAAATTGAAAAGAGATCTCGACAAGTTATGTCAATACGAGAAACAAATGGAACTAAAATATAAAAGTTGTCGACAACGATTTTCCAAACGATATTTCTATAGAAGTAAAGAAACAAAATGGGGATCATGTATAAAAGTCTATCAGAAGTATAGATATTGAATTGACCAATGTAGAAAGAAGCTTTGAACTTCCAAAAGAGAAGTTCTTGGACCAACAGTCCAAACACCTAAAGGTGTAATGCAAGTGAGGCACAAATAAATAGTCGTAAATATGACTTGAATTATGATTTATGAGTAATTCTAATTATTTCATGGTGGATGCAATTACTTTGGTAGTTATGAAATATTTTATATGTGCCTAATTATTTTGTGGATCCCTGTATAAAGTTATCCTTGAAGGATTTAAAATGCTAGAAGCATTTGGAAGTTTCTAAGGAAATTTATTAAGATATGTCCCCTTAAATATTTATATTTTGGCACATTTGGTATAGTTGCCTTAATATGGGAAATACTATAAAAATGATCATATTTCCTTATGCATTTTATAAAAGAGTTTGGATCAAGATTCATTATGATAATTAAATATCATTAGAACTCTTGAAGAGCTTCAAATTGGAAACTCATTAATAGCTTTTCAAAGCATTTGATTATTTAACGGAAATATTTGAGAAAAAGAATCTTGAGATCAAGTTTTGTCTCGACCTGAAGATCGAGCATTTAAATATGTCTTATTGTCTATGAATGAACATAAATTGAAAGAATCTTAAAGAAGATTCAATATGGATAAAACATATCTATTGAGTATCCTTGTGATTGCAAGATTATTGGGTGAGAAAAAATTTATCTTCGAAAGAAAGATAAATAAATCATTGTTCTGGAAGCATCATATATTAGTTGGTCAAGAAATACCATCTAAATGCTACAAAGATCATAACTTTAGATCTTCAAACATTAGTCGATGTCTCCTCAAACCTTGTAGAAATAATTGTTATGCACGAGGTAAGCCAAGAAATACATTTTGGCTAAGAACATGGACCCAACATATGCAAAAGGTATGTGATTTACTTTCACACGATAAGATGCATGCTATATTGTGAGGAGATAATGCAAAATTTATATCTTAATCGAAAGATGGATATATCAAAATATGACAAAACGAAACATATTTCTCCAAAGTTTCGTCCCTCATGATCTTTAAGAAGAATAGTATTCGACGAATCTTTTCATGCAGTAATTTGGAAGATTTATTCATTAATGTATAGTATACTTCAACATTTGAAGATTGTATTCAAGATTAAATTATGAAGGCTCAATGATCTTATGTGATATTTTCATGAGGGGGAGCAAATACGCGTTGCACTCTTTTCCCTTAACCGAGGTTTTGTCCCAATGGGTTTTCCTGGTAAGGTTTTTAATGAGGCAACATGTTATGCGTATCAAAGATGTGTGTACTCTTTTTCCTTCATTTTTTTCCCACTGGGTTATTTTTTTTATCTTAGTAAGGTTTTAACGAGGCACATTATCTTCATAGACATCCAAGGGGGAGTGTTATGAATATTTATCTATATAGATGTCTATCATGATAAGAACTTTATCAAGGAGATTTGATTTACTTTATCATTAGGAATATTATCTTCATTAATTAGAGTCCAAATATATTATGTACTCTTTATGCCTATAAATAGATGATTTGATGAAGGCGTTGTAGATACTTCAATATTCAGAATAATACAAATCTCCCTCTTTCTCTCATCTCTTTGTTCTTTATTCTTGTTATCGTTCTTCTTTATTTTATTTACAACAAAAATAACTTAAATCAGAAATAAATTTAAAATAAACCACCAAATTTTTTATGCAGGATAAAATTTGAACCTAATTGTATTTAATATAATTATTTTACAAATAATTTTAAATTTTCTCTCTAAAATAATTCTCTATTTTTTCTTCAAAAGTATCACCTTAGAAAACGGCTTAGTGTCGTCACCCCTCTTTTCTGTTTATTTTGTTTTGATTTAAATTTATCTATCTATATATATATTTGATTTTTTTCGCATATATTAAAGTATTTTTTGTCTGTTTTTATGACACGTCTTTCGTCTGATTTCTGACACGTTTTTTATTTGTGTTTTCTATTTCATTCATCACGACGCACCTTTGATCAGGAAAAGTCGAAGATCTTTTATGGTTAGATCATGTTTTGTGGTAGTTTTATCGATTCATAACCTAATTTTTATTTATTTATTAAATAAAGATGTATTATATTCACTTAAAGACTCAATCTCATATAAAATGAGACAACATAAGCATCTTTGACCACTAGGCAAGTGGATCTCAAACCTAACTTTTAATTTTATATAAAAAATCAACCTTTATCACTTAAAGACTCAAGTTTTATAGTTCTTTTTTTCCGAATGCAAATAACTGAAGGGTAATGCGCTTAAAATGGCGCGATGAGTAATTGGGCTGGGTTTAAACAAATCCAATCGAAGCCCAAGTCAATATACAACATTTGTACAATGCCATCCAAAATATTTAGAGGGCCATATTATTTTTTCTCCAAACTGGTCGAAATTATATTATATATATATATTTTGAAAGTGGTCCAAATTATATTAAAATCTTATGTTATCGATATTTGGAAAAAGAAACATAACCTAACTAGATAAATTAATGAAGAAGAAGATACCATCGGTTGATCTCGTGGGTATAACACTTGATCTTTTAAACAATATTTAAGATTTAAATTTTTGACGTTATGTATAAACATATTAAGTTAAGGTGTTATTTTATTATAGGTTTGTATAGTATTTTATCTGAATTAGTCTCCAATGAGTTAGATAACAATTATTGTAAAAAATGAAAAATATATTAGTCTTGTTTTATAAATTAAGTTTTGAGCTAAAATTAGAGGATTAAAACATTTTTTAGAGTTTTAACCAGTCAAATTCACTAATTTGATTGTTAGACAAACATATGATCGCAACAAACAGATTGGAAAAAATCCTCTAAAACTAAATAACATTTTATGTTTAGGTTATTGGATATAAAAGTTGTAAATATACTTTTTGTATCAAAACTCAATTGGTCTAGCAAAATAAAGCGTCAGATCTTTAAGTAAGGTCAAGGGGTCAAATCATTGTCGTTGTGAATAAAGCAAATCGGGTTTAAAGAATCACCCTAATAATGGGCATATGCAGTGCCCGGTCCGGATTAGTTATATATGTAAAGGAAAAATAATATACCCTTCCAATATGTTCAATAATATTTTATTAAAAACATTAATTTCATAATCTAATGCATATTAATAGATACTAAATATTGGCAATCAATAAACTATTAAATACTATTCAAATAAGTATTGAATATAATCATTCCTTATATGTTATTTTGCTTGTTAAAAAAGTATATAGTATTAATTATCAGTTAATTTTACTAAATACTTCTATACAGTCAATTAATTCAAACAGTTAGTTAAATCAGTTAATATAATCTATTATTATCTACTTGTTAATGCAACGAAATAATATAAATAATTTCACTTATAAAGTTAAAATTTTATGTTGTCAGCATACCAAACAATTATCCATTCCAAAGTGTTTTGCATCAATTGAGATTTCAAATTCACTACAATATATACTCCCACGTCTCATATATTTTGTAACATGTTTACTTTTCATATAATTTTAGAAAGATAAAATTTTCGTAAAATTGTGATGTAAAATAATTAAAAAGGATAATTTAATATTTGAAAAATTAAAATTTATTTTTATAAATGTAGCGATATTCCTTTTCCTTTACGCTAAAAAATGAGGTTTTCAATGTGTTTGGAGGTCTTTCGGGTATTCTAAAAATATGTATTCTGTGGGCTTTTAGAAAAATCGTGTTTTATTAAAAATGGAGTCACCATCTGGTTGTTTTCTCTAGGAAGATAGGTGAAACAGATCTTTTCAAATTCTTTAATGAGCTCCTGGATCAACATGTAGTATTTGACCAGCTTCGGATCTCTAGTTTCCCATTCTCCTCGTAACTGATAGATCACTAAGGACGAATCTCTGAATACACGAAGTTCTTTGATATTTATTTCAATGGCTGCATTTAGTCTCATTACACAGGCTTCATATTCAGCTACGTTGTTTGTGTAAAAGAATTCTAGTCTGCTGGTAAAGGGATAGTAGACATCTTCCGGAGAAATTAGCACGATTCCTATCCCATGGCCAAGGGCATTAGAGGCTCCATCAAAGTAAAGTTTCCACGAGCCGTCATCTGAAACACCGTCTTTTCCGGTTGTAATGCACATCAAGTCCTCATCCAGGAAATTGAAGTTTAACGATTCATAATTATCTGAAGCACGGCTAGCTAAGAAATTTGTTATGGCACTTCCTTTCACAGCTTTCTAGCTCACATATACAATGTCGAACTCGGATAACAGCATCTGCCAACAAGCCATCCTTCCCGTTAATACCGGTGCTTCTATTAAAACCTTTAAAGGGTCCAATTTGGATATCAACCAGGTGGTATGATACAACATGTATTACCTAAGCCTTTTGGTAGCCCAAACCAAAGCACAACATAGCTTTTGAATTGGAGGGTACCGTGCTTCGTAATCAGTGAACTTCTTGCTTAGGTAGTAGATGACTCTTTCTTTCTTCCCAGACTCATCATGTTTCCCCAACACGCAACTCATCGAGTTTTCAAAAACTGTCAAGTAAAGGATTAAGGGTTTGTTCGGTACCGATGCGACTAAAATCGGAGCATTCGCCAAATACTTCTTGATCTTCTCTAGAGCTTCTTGACATTCTTCATCCCAGACCCCTAGGTTATTCTTCTTAAGTAATCTGAAGATAGGGTCGCACTTATCTGTCAATTGAGAGATGAAATGGGAGATATAATTTAACCTTCCCAGGAAACCTTGAACTTCTTTTTGAGTGTGAGGCGGTGAGAGGTCTTGGGTGGCTTTTACTTTTCTGGGTCGATCTCAATTACCTTCCTGTTTACTACAAACCCCAATAGTTTTCCAGATGTGACTGTGAATGTGCATTTGGTCGGGTTGAGCTTCAGCTGGTATTTCCACAGTCTTTGGAATAGCTTTCTCAGGTTTCAAAGGTGTTCTTCTTCGGTTTGGGACTTAGTGATCATATCATCTACGTATACCTCTATCTCTTTGTGCATCATATCGTGGAAAATAGTCACCATTACTCTTTTATAAGTCGCCCTTGCGTTCTTGAGTCCGAAAGGCATCACCTTGTAACAAAACGTACCCCACATAGTTACAAACGTGATTTTTTCCATGTCTTATGGTCCATCTTTATCGGTTGTATCCCGAGAAACCATCTATGAATAAGAACCATGAGTGTCTCGCAGTATTGTCAACCAGCGTGTCAATATGTGGCAAAGGGAAATTATCTTTAGGGCTTGCTCGGTTGAGATCCATGTAAGCTACACACATGCGGACCTTTCCATCCTTCTTCGGCACCGGCACAATGTTTGCAACCCATTCAAGATATTTGGCAACTTCCAGAAAGCCAGCATCAAATTGTTTTTTTACCTCTTCTCTGATCTTTAATAGCATGTCAGTCCTCATTCTTCTGAGCTTTTGCTGGATTGGTTTGCATTCTGGCTTGGTTGGTAGCTTGTGCACCACTATGTCTGTATTCAACCCCGGCATATCTTGATAAGTCCAAGCGAAGACATCCTCGAACTCTTGGAGTAGGGCTATCAGTTCGCGCCTAGTTTCTGAGGAAAATGTAGTCCCGATTTTCACTTATTTTCTCTCTTCATCGATTCTCGAGTTCACAATTTCTGTTTATTCTTGATGGGGCATGATTTACCTTTATTTATTTGTCATCATCCTTACCAACTCTTCGGGGACCTCGTATTCTGTCTCGTCATTCTCTTCTTCAATTTCTGCCAAGATCTTAGGGCGTTCGAAGTCTACCTCGGGATTGGATTCAGAATCATTCATACATTTAGTTATGGGGACCCTGCATGGAATGAGAACGAGTGTATTGGGAAGAGAATAATTTCAAATGAAGTGAATGAATATGAATAAAATGAATGGATGGAATAAATGAGATGTTTGCCATTTGAGAAAATGAGGAAGATATTCTTTCATTGCAAACAAAAGGTTAACATAAGTGCCCTATACAAAAGATCCTCGTTGTTTATGGGCAAAAAAAAGGGTTAATTCGAAACATTACTCTGATCTGGCCCTAAAGACTACAAGTAGATCAATGTAGCTCCAGTTATCGAGAGTTTCCCTAGGACGGCAGGGGCGGATGCTGGTCAACATGTTGCTGCCATTGTCATCTTCAGCTATCATGTTGATGGACATCCCTTCAAGTGATTCACTGAACATCTCATTCTGATTGAGTATGCCATTTTCCTGAATTGCTTCATCTACCTTCTGTCATGTACGGTCAATTCCTCCAAAGACAAAAACATCATTTACATGAGGGAAATTCATCAGTCTTTATGGAATGTATTCTCCCTTAAGTCTGGCCATTCTTTGTTCTTCTTTCCTCCTATACACTTCTCTCATTTGCTGAATACTTGTTTTGTAGCCAAGCCCAAAACGATCCTTCTTGGTGATGACACTTTTGGCTCGTAGGCTTCCTTGCAATCTCTTTCCTAGTCTTCTTCCTGTTTTGGCTCCTCGGCCCAAAGTTTCAGCAACAGTCATCTTGGTGCAGTTGGATAATCTGTGACTGGGGATCCGATTACCTTATGCATTAAATGTAGCGTTTACCAGTTCCAGTGCTCGAAAAGAACATTCTGCAGCATCTTCGTCGTTCTGGATGTAGGGGGCATCTGATGTAACCGAAGCGATGATCTCTTGCTCAACCTCCACAATGACCAATTTACCTTCGATCACAAATTTCAGTTTCTGATTGAGTGATAAAGGAACAGCTCCTGCAGAGTGAATCCATGGTCTTCCTAATAAGCAATTGTAGGTTGGCCTTACCACAAAATTAATTGTATACTCTGTTAGCCTGATCAACAATGATACCTCAATTTTTCCCAGTGCTGCCCTTTGGGTACCGTCAAAGGCTCTCAAGGAGTTATGATAGGGTTTCATGTGGAAATTATCAACCGGTAGAGTCACCATCGGTGGCACGTTTAATACCGACCCATTATCAATTAATACTCCAGGCAACACATACCATTTACAGTGGGTTGTGATGTTGAAAGCTTTGGTGGACCCCATGCCTCCCTCCGAGATCTCATCATCGCTAAATGTAATGTGGTTGTACGCGGTGATATGCCCCACTATTCTGTCCAGCTTAGATACAGAAATGTCACCAGGTACAAATGTTTGATTTAGCACCTTTAACAATGCCTCACGATGTTTTTCAGAACTCAAAAGCAACTCCAACACCGTAATCCTTGCTGGTTGCTTTCGCAGCTGCTCCACTACATTGTACTACTGTGCCTCAGAAACTTCAGAAATTCATGTGCCTAAGCCTCAATTACCGACTCATTAACTTTTGGAGGGGGCCCCTCTCCAAATATTTGTACAGGACTAGCTGATTTACCTTCTCCCTTATCTTTTGTAGCCTCAGCAGACTTTAAAGTTTCCGATGAATACCACATGCCACTCCTCATAAAGTGGCCTACTTCGTTGACAACTTCATCATTCTTTGTTTGTTCATATTTCTGTGTCGGCTCTTTTTTTTTTACCATTTGTTCCTTCTCATCACAAGGTTCTGGCTTTTCTGGTATGATCATGTTAGCGGCATAATTCCAAAGGGTTCACTGCATGTCTTTGAACCGAAACGGGGATGGTGCTGAGATGATGATTTTAGGAGCCACCTTTGCAGCTTTTCCTTAGGATGAACTTGCTCCCTCTAGTTTGGAAGAGATAACAGAAGGCTTGTTTTTTTCCATATTTGATGTTGGGGCTGTTTGACGCACATACATCTAACCACTTTCTTCCTGTAGGCTCCTCAAAAAACTCTATCTTCTTGCTGTTCATCAGTTTTTGAATCAATCTTCTAAATTCGCCACATTGTTAGATGTCATGCCCCCCGTTTTGATGGAACTCGCAATAAGTTCTACATCATTTTTGTACCACTACCATGCCTTTATCAATCAAACGGGACATGCATAATTGATGGAATACCCATCGTAAGGGAGACTTAATTTCTGACACATCCTCTTTAGCCTTCCTAATAGAGTACTCCTCGATAGCATTCACTCATCGGTTCCCGTGATTAGGCAACGAGTTAGCAGCCATATTTGGGTCTTCGAATTTTAATACCCCAGAATTGATCAGACTCTGTACGAGTTTCTTGAATGCAAGGCAATTTTTTGTGGGATTACCAGGGGCACCGCTATGATAATCACAATGTGCATTCGGATCTTACCATGGAAGAAATGGAGGTTTGAACGGAGTAACATAGTACGGGCGGACTAGATCACCTTTGTGCAACTGAGAGTAAAGCTTAGAGTACGAAACTGGCAATGGGGTAAATGATGCTTTCTCTTTTTCCTTCTTTGGGGCTCTCTCTTCTCTTTGGTTCTGAGCTTTCCCTGTAGATGTTTGCGGCATAGAGACTGTGAAGTTTTTCAGAGCAGTGTAAGTACTCGTAGTGTTTACTTCATTCTCTCTCTTATTGTTGTACTTCCGAGAACTATCTCCGCTATCATTTATGCCACTCTTGATTGCCAATTTAAGAGACTCCCCAGTCCTAATCAAATCAGAAAAGCTATGGGTTGTATTATTGATGAGGTGATCGAATAGCGTTCCTTTCAGGGTATTCACGAACAGGGGCATGATCTCGTGCTTAGGGATTCATGGCTGGATCTGAGCGGCCACCTCTTACCACCTCTGGGCGTATTTTCACAGACTTTCATTCGACTTCTGCCCCATATTTTCTAACATGATCCTGCTAGGGGTCATGTCTATCACATGTTTGTACTGCTCAATGAATGTCTTTGAAAGGTCCTTCCAAGATTTAATACTTGCCCGGCTCAATTGGGTGTACCATCGGGTTGCTGCTCCAGTTAGACTATCCTGAAAACAATGGATCAAAAGCTTTTCATCCTTGATGTAGGCCGCCATCTTCTGAAAATACATGGTCATATGCGTGGAAGGACATGTAGTTCCATCATACTTATCGAATTCAGGAGTACTGAACTTTGGTGGTAGAACAAGGTCAGATACCAGGCTCAGATCATTGGCCTCATTCCCTGGCTCATCTGTGGCTTGCAATGCTCTAAACTTTTCATTCATGAGACGAAATATTTCCTCCCACTTCTTCTTCACTTCATTTTTGATTTTCTCGACTAAATTCAGATCTGGTACCTCTTCCTCGTAGAATACCTATGTATCAACGGGTTGGTTTTCAGATGCCCATGCCTGAAGACTAGCAGATATTCCGACAGGGTCGATGTATACTCTTCTCACCAGACTTGGTGTCTTTGGTTGAACCTTAATATGAGATGCGGTACCTTCTGGCTCCTGGGTGACTTCGTCTTCAACCTTTCATTTCCCAAGGCTTTTTGCCAGCAATGCAGTTATGTCAGATACTATCGCAGCTTGTGATTGAGAGATCTGCTCGCTGAGGCTCTGTTTGGCTTCATCAAAATGTGCTTCCAAATCTTTTTGTCCCTTCTCCAAACTGACTATTTTGTCTTCCATTAGTTTGCTTTGGAGCCGGGTAAGGTATGGTTGCGGCTTAACTTTTAATTTCACTGCCACAATATTTACACTATTAATATTATTGCAGAAATGAATGAATGCATGTATAATGATTCCAATGCCATGATGCAATGCAAGAATGTATGTAAAAAAGGTACTGATTTCGCTGGTAATCACCCTTTTGAACTACTTTTACGGGAATTAAAGGGTTCAGATTACAAAAGGGTCCCGATTACATAATAGAGTTCTACACATAAGCCCTAGCCCTATCTCCTAACTTCTCGATAGCCTTGAGCAGCTTGATGAACCTAGGTGCTTTTTCCATGTCTGAGGTTATAAAAGGTCGAAGAACTTTGACTTTTACGGCTAAATCGTCGACATATCTCGCAACTCGTTGTATGTCCACCATCAGGGTCGCGTAATACTGGTCTCTGTCTTGAATCATTCGGGAGGCATCACGAAGTCTTCACTGCCAATAATTATCTCCACCTATGACAACTTCTTCGAATACCCTAATTCTCTCTCTGTAATCCTGAACAGTTGCCTCAAGTGACCTAATGCGAGCTCGTAACGTACCAATTTCACGCTCCCTTTCTTGTAGTTCGATGAAGCCATTCCTCTGGCGATAGGTCTGAAAAGACTGCCCTAACTCTGCCAGTCTCCCTTCTAACTCGGTATTCTGACCTTGACTCTGATTCAGGCTTTGAACAGTGTCGTTGTACAAATTTTGAATCTCTAGTAGTCTATTCTTACTCTCCATGGATTTTCTCTTCCAAACGGTAGTGTTCTCCTTTTCGTAGATGATTGCTTGCTTACCTTTGTCGATCTCTTTCTTTCTCTCGGTTAATGGCGTCCCTAAAAGATCATATTTCACTCTCAATGGCTAACTTGCAACTTTCTATCTCTTTCTCGATTGTTTACTTTCTTCTCTCACGTTCTTTTTCGACTGAATGCATATCGTTCATCATTTCCTTCTCTACGGCTAGGAACTGGATTCGGCCAATTTTTTGCACTTTTTCTTGGAGCTGGAGAGTATCTTTCTGATAAAGAGCATTCTTTTCACTCAGATCTGCATTTAGCTTCTTCAATTGCCTAATAGTCTCATCTCGTTCGTCGATCTCTAAACTTGCCTTGTAGAGCTATCCATATGCTGAGTCTGTAAAGTCTTCATCTTCTTCTTAACCTCTTCGAGTTCGCCTCGTAAAATGCTGGCTTCAGACGGTACTATCCTCATATGTTCTTTAAGTGACATGGATGGTCCTTGGTCGGGTTCTAGAATATTGTCATTAACCCTCAGACGCCTCCAAAAATCGTAATTTGGGGTGAACATGGGCTCGGTATCTCCTTCTACCCAGATCCAATAACAATGATCACAAGCTATCATGATGGTCTGAACCTTCGCCCTGAACTCGCCCTTGAATGGGAACTCGCCCTGAACCTTCAAATGACATGCAATGTTGGTGCTAAGAGGTACCCGAACTGTCCTTGTTGTCCCATACTAAGGGTAGCAAGGCCCCCGATCATCACTTATTATAGGCTCTTTTCAACCGGGTTCAATTCAGGGGGACCCATTCGCTTATGCCCCTACGAAGGAACGATATCATCACGAAAGCATAAGGTACTCGAGCCCCGAATGTACTTTGCTAGGCCCATACGGAGGAACGATATCCTTACGAAAGCACTAGCGTTTTCCCCCACTTAAAAGGACAGGTTTATATGCCAAATTTTAAATGAGCTAAAATAAACGCGCAATTATAACCGAATGTTAACTTAGTAGTCACTTTAATCTGGAACTTCTGATATTAGTAAAGCGGTAATTATTTGAAAAAGCTCGACTCTCATTTGTTTTTGAAAACAAAAAAATTATCACAAGTGGAGTCGTCATTTGTAGCGATACCTCTTTTTCTTTACGCTAAAAAAATAAGGTTTTCAATGTGTTTGGAGGTCTTTCGGGTATTTTTAAAATATGTATTTCGTGGGGTTTTAGAAAAACTGAGTTTTATTAAAAATAGAGCCACCATCTGGTTGTCTTCTATAGGAAGATAGGTGAAACTGATCTTTTCAAATTCTTTAATGAGCTCCTAGATCAACGCGTAGTATTTGACCAACTTTAGATCCTTAGTTTCCCATTCTCCTCGTAACTGATAGATCACTAAGGATGAATCTCCGAATACACAAAGTTCTTTGATCTTTCTTTCAATGGCTGCATTCAGTCCCATGACACAAGCTTCATATTCAGCTATGTTGTTTGTGCAAAAGAATTCTAGTTTGCTGGTGAAGGGATAGTAGACATCTTCCGGAGAAATTAGCGCCGCTTTTATCCCATGGCCAAGGGCATTAGGGGCTCTATCAAAGTAAAGTTTCCACGAGCCGTCATCTAAAACACCGTATTTCCCGGTTGTAATGCATATCAAGTCCTCATCCGGGAAATTGAAGTTTAACGATTCATAATTATCTGAAGCACGGCTAGCTAAGAAATCTACCATGGCACTTCCCTTCACAGCTTTCTGGCTCACATATACAATGTCGAACTCAGATAACAGCATCTGCCAACGAGCCATCCTCCCCGTTAATGCCGATGCTTCCATTAGAAACTTCAAGGGGTCCAATTTGGATATCAACCAGGTGGTATGATACAACATGTACTGCTTAAGCCTTTTGGTAGCCCAAACCAAAGCACAACATAACTTTTGAATTGGAGGGTACCGTGCTTCGCAATCAGTGAACTTCTTGCTTAGGTAGTAGATGGCCCTTTCTTTCTTCCCAAACTCATCATGTTGCCCCAACATGCAACCCATCGAGTTTTTAAAAACTGTCAAGTAAAGGATTAAGGGTTTGTTCGGTACCGGTGCGACTAAAATCGGAGCATTCATCAAAGACTTCTTGATCTTCTCTAGAGCTTCTTGACATTCTTCATCCCAGGAGACCCTGGGTTATTTTTCCTGAGTAATATGAAGACAGGGTTGTACTTATCTGTCAATTGAGAGATGAAACGGGTGATATAATTTAATCTTCCCAGGAAACCTCGAACTTCTTTCTGAGTATGAGGCGGTGGGAGGTCTTGGATGGCTTTTACTTTTTCTGGGTCGATCTCAATTCCCTTCCTACTTACTACAAACCCCAAGAGTTTTCCAGATGTGACTGCGAAGGTGCATTTGGTCGGGTTAAGCTTCAGCTGGTATTTCCACAGTCTTTGGAATAGCTTTCTCAGGTTTCGAAGGTGTTCTTCTTCGCTTTGGGACTTAGCGATCATATCATCACGTATACCTCTATCTCTTTGTGCGTCATATCGTGGAAAAGAGTCACCATTGCTCTTTGATAAGTCGTTCATGCGTTCTTGAGTCCAAAAGGCATCACCTTGTAACAAAGCGTGCCTCACATGGTTACAAACATGGTTTTCTCCATGTCTTTTGGGTCCATCTTTATCGGGTTGTATCCCGAGAAACCATCCATGAATGAGAACCATGAGTGTCCCGTAGTATTGTCAACTAGCGTGTCAATATGTGGCAAAGGGAAATTATCTTTAGGGCTTGCTCGGTTGAGATCCCTGTAATCTACACACATGCGGACCTTTCCATCCTTCTTCGGCACCGGCACAATGTTTACAACCCATTCAGGATATTTGGCAACTTCCAGAAAGCCAACATCAAACTAATTTTTTACCTCTTCACTAATCTTTAACAGCATGCCAGTCCTCATTCTTCTGAGCTTTTGCTGGATTGGTTTGCATTCTGGTCTGGTTGGCAGCTTGTGCACCACTATGTCTGTATTCAACCTTGGTATATCTTGATAAGTCCAAGCGAAGACGTCCTTGAACTCTTGGAGTAGAGCTATTAGTTCGCGCCTAGTTTTTTAGGAAAATGTAGTCCCGATTTTCACTTCTTTTCTCTCCTCATCGGTTCTCAAGTTCAGAATTTCTGTTTCTTCTTGATGGGGCATGATTTACTTTTCTTCATTTGCCATCATCCTTACCAACTCTTCGGGGACCTCACATTCTGTCTCGTCGTCCTCTTCTTCAATTTCTGCCAAGATCTCAGGGCGTTCGAAGTTTACCTCGGGATTGGATTCAGAATCATTCATACAGTTAATTATGGGCTGCATGGAATGAGAACAAATGTATTGGGAAGAGAATGATTTCAAATTAAGTGAATGAATATGAATAAAATGAATGAATGGAATAAATGAGATGTTTGCCATTTGAGAAAATGAAGAAGATATTTTTTTCATTGCAAACAAAAGGTTAACATAAGTGCCCTATACAAAAGATCCCCATTGCTTATGGGCAAAAACAAAAAGGGTTAATTCGGAACATTACTCTGATCTGGCCCTAAAGACTACATGTAGATCAACGTAGCTCTAGTTATCGAGAGTTTCCCTGGAACGGCAGATGGCGGAAACCTTGGCAACCCTGGCCTCCATGTTCAAAGCAAATACGGGAGCAGAGATGAAGCCCATTGAAATGCAAACTTTTGAGAGACCAGCTCACTGTTATAATGTGCAAGAAGAAATAGACGGCAACCCTTGGTATTATGATATCTTGCAATATATCAAGTTTCAAAAGTATCCTGAAGGGGCAAACGAAAATGACCGAAAAACACTCAGAAAAATGACAGTGGGATATGTTCTGGACGGGGAAATTCTGTACAAAAGAAGCCATGACCAGACGTTGTTGAGATGTGTAGATGCCCGTGAGGCGAAAAAAATTTTGGTAGAAGTGCACGATGGTTTGTGTGGAACACACGCCAATGGTTTGTCAATGGCCCGAAAAATCATGAGATATGGCTATTTCTAGTCAACTATGGAGGGAGACTGTATGGATTATGCCAGGAAATACCATAAGTGCCGAATATATGCCGACAAGATTCATGCTCCTCCGTTACCTTTACACACCATGAACTCACCGTGGCCGTTTGCAGCTTGGGGCATGGATGTTATTGGACAAATTCATCCGAAGGCTTCCAACGGGCACCATTTTATTTTGGTTTCCATTGATTACTTCACTAAATGGGTGGAGGTGCATCTTATGCCAATATCACAAGAACAACGGTGTGCAAGTTCCTGAAGAAAGAGATCATTTGCCGATATGGGTTGCCAGAAAGGATTATCGCCGATAACGCCTCCAATATGAATAACAAATTGATGACTGGGGTGTGCAACCAGTTTAAAATAACACACCATAATTTCACGACCTACTGTCCTAAGATGAATGGGGCAGTAGAAGCGGCAAACAAGAACATAAAGAAAATTATTGCAAAGACAACCGACACCTACAAAGATTGGCATGAGAAGCTGCCATTTGCTCTGTTCGCCTACCGGACATCTGTTCGCACATCAACAATAAAAAATAAAAAATGGAAAAAAATATATGATTTTTAAAAATTTTCAAGTGACAATTTGAACGAGACCACTTTAAAACACAAATTATATCAAGTTTATAAAGACAAACAAATATTTAACATAAGTCTTTTGATTTTGTTTTTGAATAGTCTTAAGGTGATTACAATGTAATATATGTTCATACATATTCTTAACCCTTTGACAATGTATACGAATCTTATAGACGAAACGATTTGAATCTGTATTTTTTAAAATGAATATCAACTTTTTTCACTGAAACATTTGTTAGATTCATAGGTCTTTTTAATAACTTTTACTAATTAATATGTTAATTACATGGTTCGTATTTAATAAGTCTTTGCAGCCATATTGACGAAGCGAAGTAGATAGAGGCAAATCTTAATAACTCTTCTTTTTATGGGGAATTTCTGGGAATTTGATCCTATCCTTCAAAAGTTCTAAATCATACATTTTTTTATTGATTTGTTTTGGAAATTGATACTAATATTATTGCTTGAGTTGAAATTTATACACTAATAATAAATTATACATATTTTCTGAAAATTCCTAAAAACAGATAAATATAAATAACTAACAACCGAACAATTAAATTTATGCAAAATAATTTACTTATAATATAAATTTATATATACCGACTGTCAATTTATTTAATAGGATAAAATACTTAATCATTTAAATAATGTTTAAAGTTTAAATTTTAATATTATAAATGTAATATATTTAATTAAAAAATTATATCTAGTCACTACAATTGACAAGTACATCTATAATGCTAATGAGTCTACAAAATGTTATCGCTGAACCTGATGCAATACGATACTTTAACACCTATTCAATATCTTGTTATTGTAAATTAAATCCTTAATATATATATATATATATATATATATATATTTAAAAAAAGTTGCAGTCTAAACCTTTAACTATTTCTAAATTTTAAATTAACCCTCAAATTTTAAATTCCTCCTCCCTTGATGTTCAATTGGAAATTCCCCGTTCATTTATTGCTTTACAGTTTGAGTTTGAACATTTGCTTGTAATAACAATGTTCTTAGTTTGTGTGCGGCTGCCCTTTTTCTCATTTCTTTGCAAATGTTGGAAAATATGTGTTTTTTTATAAAATTCAAATTCTAACCAAGATATAATCTAACATTTCTTTTGTTTTTTAGTGCTTCAAGTAAAAGTATTCATCTTTTAATTTGAAAATCAAATGAAATTAATAAAAATAAAATAAGTCAAAATGAAATTAATAAAAATAAATAAATCATCTTATTTTTGATCAAAAAATAAATCACCTTATTGAATTCAATCTTATAAATATTTTTAACTAAGCTAAAACAGAAAAACAGAGCAAAATTTCAAAATTTGGCTATTTTTTTAAACTCTTTTGGTTCCAAAAGCTTAGCCCCAAAAGTTCCAAAATATTTACACAAATTTCTCAAATTCCTTTCCTTTCTGTCTCCTAATATATTTATTGTCTAAGCCCAAATCCACCCGTCTGGGTCGGGTACCGGAACCCAAACGGGTCCATCGAGTTAGAGAAGTTGAGAGTGTTCAACACATTTGAGTTCTGTTGGAAAATCCCCGAGTTATCAGCTCTCTGAGTTCTGAGTCCACTCTCTACTTCCTCTTCCACCGAGTTCCCCATCTGACATAGTGAAGGGGGCATTGTGGGAACATACACGTTATTATTTCCATAACTCGTGATTACCTGACTCTGAGCTTGAGTTTGCCCACTGGGTACCAACTCGGCCACCGAGTTAATCCCGCCGAGATTCGCCCACTCCAAACTCCCGATACCCATATTGTGAAACCCCGTCTTCTCATCATTCTGAAGCGTCTTCAGCGAGTTCATCCGCGGCAAAGCGAAGAAACGGTGGTCCAACTCGGGCAATGATTCAAGCATGTCGTCGAGTTGGGAAGAACACGACTACGATGACCCATTCGTGCTTTGCTCTTTGCTCGAAACACTCGGAGACGATTTCTGACCACTCGATTTCTTCTTATATATTCGACACAAAACCCAGTCATCCAACTACAAAAAATAAAAATAAACAAACAATTATTGCTCTATAATTATTTCAATAATTCAAGCTAAAGTACTTACCTTTGAGCTATCATTTTTACGAGAAGCTTCAATGAGTCGATATTCGTGCATAATCCAATTCGTTTTAGTTCCTTTCGGAGCTTTCCCGGCGTAAAAAACCAGAGCTTTTTTAATGCAAACTTTACGACCTTCACTTGTAATGATTTTATCAGTTCCGGTAGCTTTCCAGTACCCCGACCCGGCAACTCTATTGGGTCGTGTCCCGTTCGGGTATTTCCGGTCTCTGGGACTGAAAAAGTACCATTCTTTTTCACCAAACAAAGCTTTACCTGTTAAAAAAGATTGGAGGTTTAACTTTTAATTATTACCAGCAGTAAACACAAAAGAGAAAAAGAAGACTCTTTTTTCTTCTTCTTCTTTTTCTGGATTTGATGAACTTACTGGGTAAAAACCATGGATCGAATTTATATAAATCGATTTCACTGATGATTTGCAGAGAAAAATGATGGCCAGCAACTTTCCTGCATAAATATTGCACTAGAAGCTCTTCATCGGTTGGATAGAACCGAAACCCTGCGGCAAGCTTAATTGAGACAAAGTATCTGTTTCCTGGACTCCCATGATTGTCAAAAAATTTCTCGAGAACCAAACAAAGAACAGAAAGCGATTAGTTCTATCTACAGGGAGAATGGAAGAACGGTGAAAAGAATGGATTTTTTTTTCCTTTTGCTTTTTGGAGGTTAGCGACAGGGAACATGGTTAAATAGGAGAGAAAATAGATAGTGTTAGAGGAGGGATAAATACGGTCGTCCTTGTGGAACTTTTGTGAAAGTGGGACCTACTTTTTGTCTTTACCGTTAAAAACTGCCACGTGCTGGACATCCTAAGGCCGACCTTATCCGACCAAAGGGCGTACATGAACAGTCGGTAAAAATCTATAAAAATGTGTCATAAAATTTTTAGGCCACGTTCTGTTTTCTGTGCTTCATTTCCAGAATCACCTAAATTTCCATACTAATTAACCCGCAGAAAAAAGTAATAAAAATTTCGAGGTATAGAAGACCTTTCATTTTCTGTCTATTATTTTTTTTTGTAATATCTATGTCGGTCTTATTAAGAATGAGTATTTGACTGAGTTGAATTGAGTTGAGTTAAAAAAATTTGAGTTATTCGAGTGGATTTAAACTTAATTTGATTTTTTTCGAGTCAAGTTTTTGAGTTCCTATATAAATTTATTTTTAAAAATAAAATTGAAGCTAAATAGGTATTCTACATTGGTTTAAGAACATGTGGTTCAAATTTGGTCAAAAATTGACTAAAAATGAACAAGAAATTCAAGAAAAATGAAATCATGGACTAAATCGCAGAACTGTAAAATTTATTTTTTTCAGTTGTTTAAGTTGGGCAAATTTCAATTTGATTCGAACTCAAAAAAAATTTGAGTTACTCGAGTTGACTCGAATAACATGAAATTGAAATAGAAAAATCAAAATTTTCAAGTCAAATTTTGTTCACCCCTACGTTTACGGTTCATGTTCGGGGTGCGATGTTGTCTCTCTCAACAATCGTCTCTAAGGTTTAAACTCACATCCTCTTCTTAATAGTGCATTGTACCTTACTAATGCACTATAACAACCTTTTACTTCTAGTTAAATTATGGTTTCAGTCCTTTGTCATGCTCAAATTTAGAATTTTAGCCTTCACACTTTAATTTGATATAAATTGGTATCTCTATAATTAGTTAGTCCAGGTAATAATCATATTTAATTTTTCTGATTCAAATGTTGATTTAAATTTTAGTTTAATAGTATTTTGGGCCCAATAAAAAATAAGTATTTAAATTTAAAAATACAATGACATATCAAATATTTAATCAAATAGGGGCTGAAAGAAGAATATGCACGTGCCCTTAATTTTTTTGTCTAATAATAATTTAGGTCTTTATATATTTAACTATTAGACAAATTAGTCATTGCCTCCTGAATTTTTAGTTAAAACACATAATAATTCAGTTTATTTTTTACATTTAATATTTCGGTCTCTCAATATTCAATCTTGATTTCGTCCCTCCTCAATCATCATGTTGGTATAAAATTCTTTTTATGTTAGAATGGTGTCTTTAAGAACATCATCAACATTTTAACTATAATAGTGAATAATATTCTTTGAAGTTGGAATTATAATTTTAAATCATTAATTCAACATGAGTATGATTTTTTATTCATTTTCTTTGATTTAATTTTTTTGTTTGGATTTGGTCACAAAATTTTTACTTTTGACAAAATCATCATTAACGTTACGTTTTTTTACTTTGGTCACTAATGTTAATTTTTTCTGTTGTAGTCACTAATCTATTGATTCTCTCCTGTTTTTGTCACCAAACTATTGGTTTTTCTGTGAGTTTTTTTAACGATAGGAGATCAAAATAGGAAAAAAAACATAATATAGTGACAATTTTGTCAAAAATAATAAATTGATGACCAAAACAGGAAAATGAGAATAGTTTAATAAATAATAGTGTTAATTACCTTTTTATGTAAATCATGTATAGATTTTTTTTGTTGAAATTTACTTTGACCTAAATTCCATAACGTGTAAGCTTATTATGTGTAGCTTTATTCCGGAGGAATTGCCACGAATATGCAAAATTGAGTTCTCTTTCACATCAAATTCCCCTTTTTATTCTTTCAAAATATTTGTTTGCGCGGAGGTTTATTGTACGACTTATCGTAATTACCGTACACTAAATACAATGCCTTTTCCCTTGCAAGTCACCCCTTCTTGTATTTTATTTGATATTAAAATTGTTGCGCAATGGTTGCCTGAATTGCTGAAACGGGAACCGTTGGATTCATTTCGACCAACTTCATCACGTGATGGCTTATTACATTAGAGTCCAATTTAGTGTGGTCCTGGTCGATGGACGTTCGTAAACACGTGTGATCGTCGTTGTACTTTGTGACCTCCCAACGATCTATCTTCTTACCATACGACACTCAAATCTTCTAATTGCACCATTGTCTATATTTCACACACTTCGCAAAGAAAGTCTTCGGGGTGGATTTCGCAACCACGTAGTCCACATGCTGCATGATGATATACTCTTTAATTGTCAATGTAGCTTCATTCTTTTCATAAAATCGAAGCCCAACAAATAATTCACCATGTTGACTCGAAGTTAATTGGGGCATATCTGGGAATTGCGGTGCCCTCATCGCATCGAAATCCACCGAGTTCATGTGAGCAGGAGGTTCATAGAATGTAATGTCGCCATCGGTCGAAACAAATTCTCCAACACCGAAATTAGGGGCTTCACCAACGTCATCGAGAAACAAATTAGGATCCCCAATATCTTCATCTTCGCTGGAATCTTCAAGTGATTATCCCCATCGACCTCGTAGGTTCTCAACATTGGCATCAACAGTCGGATCAAAAGTCGGCCCGAACATATCAAATTCTTTACTGAAACTCATTTGACTAGTTTCCCCAACTGCGTTTCTGGATGGGCCAGGAATATCACGCACCTCAGTAAACAACTCAACATTCTGAATATCCATAGAGTCATGCTCTACGATCATTATTTCCACATCTGTATTATCTTCGAGAGCTATTGCGGAATATTTGACTGGATTGTCACATAGCCACCGGTATCGCAAACCATGAATCTGAGCTCCAATTTTCTTCGATATCTTTTCTTTCAATACTCGAAGCGTGATATCTTTTTTAAATCTCATCTTCGTAAGGCTTTCACATTCAAATACAATACTGACATCAGTTTTCACCATTTGTCCATTGTAATGAACATTCGCCATAAAGCTGTTGTTGCTCATTTTCTCTGCATGTTTGGGAAAAATATTTTCAATAATAATACACAAATCAAAATGAACAACTACAATGTCACTAAACCTAATTTTAAACTACAAATAACAATAATTTTAGAACATACTACTTATTTACAGAAGTATTAAAATATACATTCGAATACACTTTAAAAAACTATACTAATTTCTCAAAAATAATAATTACAATTTTTTCGCACTACTATAATCCTAAACAAAAATAAAACGTTCATCGTTCGTTCTAATATAACAATTAAATTTCAAACAACTTCAAACTTATACGGATAAAAAAATCAAAATTTCATACCGACTTACAATATTTTCCCTACAACTTTCTTATTCGGCTTCTTCTTCTCCCTCTTTACTCAAATTTTTACTCAATTTTTTCTAACAAATTACCTTCAACATCAACATAACATATTTAAATAAAAACAACTACAATTTTTTCCCTTACATACCCCTACACGAAATTTAATATTCACTAATAGGTTTCAAATAAAAAAAATTACACTACCCCTATATAATTTAAAATTAATATAACAATTTAAAAAAAAATTAAAGTACCACCCTACACCTGCACCTACACCATTTTACCCAATCAGATAAAAAAATCCTTACCCGAGGCATGCATGCCTGCCACCCTGCACGCCTGAGCCTGCACCCCTGTCTGCCCCATATTCCGTTACTGTTCAAAGACGGGGGGAGGGCAGTCCGCCTTTGAACAGTGCGCACTGCCTTCCCAGCATGCCACGTGTCAATGGGTACTGTTCAAAGTCAGATTGTAAAGCCTAGGCCTTTGGCCGATTTTTTTATTTTTTATTTGGTAAAATACTGTACAAAGATGGATTGAAATCCCCTGGTTTTATGATTTGAACAGTAAACAACAATATTGTGGGAAATATTTTGAAGGAAACCATATTTTTGGAATTAAAAATTTTCTCCATAATATTGGTGTAAATTCTCCTGCTTTCTTTTTCATAACTTTCGAGTCAGTAATCGGTGATAAAATTAAAGAGGGTTCAAAACTTTTAAATAAAAATAGTATAAAGATCTAATATCACAAAAATAAAATATATGAACTATATTTTAAATGTTAAAATAATAAAAAGAGTTTTGGCACAGAGACGGGCACAAAATTTTATATCAAGGGTGTAGATTTTTATACTTAATAAAATTATATAAAAATTTAAAATTTCATAGAGGTGCAAATTTATTTTTTAAAATATATAAAAATTTAAATTTTTAAAAAATTTAACTGTTTCCTAACACCCCTCAATCTATTCCTACTTCTTCGGCCTATTTAAATCTATATGCATATAAATCCAATGGAAGATAATGGTCTTCACCATCTATTAGAGTGGCTGTCAACATTGGCACACATCAAACAAAATTCGGGCCAAGCTGCCATGATGGACCAACTATGGTCCACATCATGGCTTTCCTTTGAACTTCTTCCAAACGGAAATTGAGATATTTTTTTAATAATTTAAAAGTTACTATAATATAGTATATGTTTATAGATATTTTAAACTTTTTAATAATAGATAAATACTGTGTAAACAAAACGATTTGAACTCATGTCTTATAAAATGAATATCATCTATTTTTTCAATGAGATACTTGTTGGGTTCAAAAATTGAAATATTTTAAGTATTAGTCTAAAATATTCAAAATATCTAATGTAATAATATAGTTTATTACTATATTATATTTTTAAGCAATGATGGTGGTAGTCAAACACCATTGAGAATTTAAGTTGTTATAATTGAGACTTTAATATACTAATATAATTAAAATTATGATTTTTTTTTATCAAAATACAATTATTACAATACAAATGTTTTAAAGATAAATAGTCAAGTTAAAAAAATTACCACTAAAATTTAAAATACGACAACACTATTTCTTTATCTGCTAGTATGATTTTATTCAAAGTAGAATCATGCAAGAGAAATATTTTCATGTGTCTCATTAAAAACATCTCAAAATCTAAATTGAAAGAAAATAGTACAACATAAATACGACAACACTATTAAAGCATGACTATAAACAGGGGCGAAGGTATTCAATAGATGAAACAAAATAATTATGAATTGTTCTCCTAAATTTTAATAAAATTATATTTTATTTCTTGAAATTGGTATTTTGATTCCGTCCAATAAAAGTAACCTAACGTGACATCTCACATTGATTCATTGTATTAAAGTTTGTAATGTGTAAAACTAAATGGCCCCTCCACTTGAAAACAGGGACAGAGTTCCCTTGGGCCCAAGGGCACTCGGTCCATGTTATAAAATTAAAATATTTGATAGATTTTAGTGTAATTATAATTTGTTCCTGTAAAATAAATATTTAAATTTAAAAATATAAAAATTTATTAAATATATAATCAAGTAGATATATTAAACTAAAGAAGAATGAGCTCGCATTATCAATTTTTTGGTATAATATCAATTTATATCCTTATAAGTTTAAATATTAGATGAATTATGCATTGTCCCATGAATTTTGAGTTTTAAATACTTAATAAACCCTTTCATTTTTCAAATTTAATATTTTGGCCCATGTAAATGTTCAATCCTGGCTCTGTCCCTGAGTTGAAAAGGACTTAATTGGTTGATTACATATGATGTTTTTAAATGCATGACAAGAGAAGAATCATTTTTGTTATTTCCATTTGATTTCAGATAAGATAAATATTTGTAAAGGAAAATGTAATAATAAAAATTTATGTTCATAAAGATGATTGGTTGTATTCTAAGTGATTGTCCGAATCATTCCTAATTGAACACTTTGAGAGAAAGATAAATGTCTACTCCTTTATGTAATACACAAATGCAAAGGATCTCTTTTTAGATTTCAGTTAATTGATTACAAATTGCAATTGCATGTCGATCAGACAGCATATTAAGATTCTCATGTTGGATGAATGTAGATCAGATCTACCTGTCGGGTTAATGTAATATCGATTTCATTAAAATGTGTTCGAGAAACGATAATAAATTTAACTCATGAAGTTATTTAATTTTGAGACTTATTGATCACTTTCCGAGTAGGGCATCCGCATAGACCATGGTCTCTAATGCAGATTGGATGGCCATGAAGTTTGCCACTTCTGGTCTGTCAGCTTCATATGGTCCACAAAAAATAATGCATAAACCACTCCTCATCAGCACGCCACCATTCTCACCTTATCACCTCCCGTAACGTCGATCGCGTTAAAATTCATCCATTCAATAAGAGATGAGTGTCGATAATCTTTTTCATCATCCTCTTTTCTACTCGATAAGCAACGTATGGATGCATGAATCCACCGGACGTTGTCCTCGAATTTAAACTCTTTGTTTGCCGATTAAATCCAAATCAACGTTTGTACCGTCGTATGAACTATCACGTTAACAAGTTTAATGGCCACATTAACATAATAACAGTTAAAATTATTTTTGGTGGTTAAAAGTAGTTGATTACTTTTTAAGTTTGACGATTTAATCAAATGTATTTTTATGAAAAAATTGATTGATTGATTTTTATGGAGAAGTTGAAGGACTTTTCTAAGTAGGATTAATATTGTCGGCCTTGATTTTACTAAAATTAGGCAATCTCATGGCGGCTATCTCCAACTTGACCTTCTGAATTCCTTAGGTCAATATATTTGTGAGTCCCCTGTATTATAGGGTTGGTTAAATTAGTCCTATTATTAAATGGATCATTTTAATCTACATACTATAAAAAAAGATACAAAAGTTAACTTCATTAGATTTTGTCATCTCATAAAAAGTATAATAATAAATTTAGTTTTCAATGGCTATGTTTTTTTGTCAATTTGACTCATATTTTTCTTTGAGTTCAATTTAATCCTTAATCTTTCAAAATCATTTGATTTTGTCTAATTTAACCTGAATTTGAATTTCAATAAACATAAGGCGTACATTTTTTTTCTATGGAGTTTTTGTATTTTTCCCTACTTTTAAAACTTTTTATTTACATGTATTAATATGTATTTAAGATTAATCAACGAGATTGGTCCAAGTAGTAAGCAGCTTATATCGCTTAAGCAGTTCTTGAGTTCGAAGCGTTGTGTATGCTATATAATGGGTAATAAATCAGGGCCAGTCCTAATTTTTTTTCGGCTCGGGGCGAAATTTAAAAAATGGGTCCCAAACATACAAGAAGTTTAAGGGATATGTAACATAAAATTTTTATCAGAATTTTTTATTAAATTAAATAAATAGTAATTTATTACAATCTAAAAAATATGAGAAACTGAAAAGTTAGAGTTATAAATTTTTAGATAAATTGTGAGAAAGTAAGATTTTTTTTAACCGTCACGTCACTCTTTTAACAATATTTAATAGCTTAATGACCAATTTATAATAAAAATAATAATTCAAATATCAAATTGATATAATTAAAAAATTAATTAAAAAATTAAAAAAATTAACAAAATTAAGTGACTATTTATGTATTCAATTATTTATCTAATAATCTTACAATGTCTCTGACTTTTCTTTACTTCACACGAGCCCTCAGCAAACCTTTCTCCTTTTTTTTTTCTATTGTAAACCCATGGACCCCTCTAAAAAATATCCTATAACTAATATATATATATATATATATTACTCGTGGGCCCTATATAAGACAAAACAAATTTCAATTTTGTTTTTTTTCGCACAACTTCCTATTTTCTCAGGGCCCTTAAAACTTTTTCTTAAAACAAATCTATCTTAACATCTAAACTAAGTAATTTTTTATTTACGGGCCCTGAGTGGGCATTTCTGTTGCCCTGGCTCAGGGTCGGTCCTGTAAAAAATAATGACATGACAATATTTGATGTGAATTACTATTATTAATGTAACATAATTTCATTATTTTAAAAACTATATTCTTTTACATAAAACTATTTCTTTTATATGCTATGTAAATAAATAATTTAAAAGTTGTAAAAATCAGAGCTCCTATTCAAAAAAAAATTAAAAGCTATAAAAGAATTCAGTAAGTGGTTTTAGTGGAAAAAAATATTATTATTAGGAGTATTTGAACAACTTATTTGCACGATGTATACGTTATCAAAGAATTAATAGTAATAAATAAATATTGCCATGTAATCACACTATAATATTAAAAAATATAAACAATTGACACAATGTTATCCATAAATGAACTTATAAAATTGAAATTCTAACATTTTTTTAAACACTTTTCTTTTTATATTTTCAAATACGAGTCGGGGTTCGATTGACTCTTCGAATGGATGCATTCGGCTGATTTCTAGGATCGCCAACTCCACTGCTGATTCTCTAGCTAAATCAGGGGTTTACAGATGCAAATAATTATTTTTAGCTCTATGTAATATGTTTGCCTTTGTTTCTTCAGTATGGGTCCAGATGATTGTCTATGCAGGGTTAGTGTTGGCATCTTTGGTGATTTCCAGTTCAGTTGGATCAGGTTTGTGAGTGCTGGTCAGGTGTTTTACCATTGTTTTAACATTGTATTTGATGGGTAGTCCAAAAGATCGAATAGGTTGCACTTTTTTTTCCAATTAGGCTTAGGGAGATTTTTTAACGAGGTTTTATCCGATTCGATATATCAATAAAATCAATTCCCCTTTCAAAAAAAATTAAATTAAATATATCTATTGATAGAATGCATTGATTCTTCGTTTAGGAGATAAGGGTAAAATATTGATAACATCAAAATAAAAATAAATAATAGTATATTTTTTATAAGTTTTTTATAATAATTTTTTTTACTTTAAATAAATATGCATACATATGTGTATACAAAAATATATATTTTTAATTTATTTTACTAAAATTATTATTTTAAATAAAAATATTAAAAAATCCGATTAATTCCAAAATCAACTGAATTAATTAAATTTAGTTCTTAATTAATAATTTTTTTTTAAAAAAACCAATTTCGTTAACAGTTAAAAATATTTAAAATTTGATTAATTTAGTTTTGAATAGTTCAAATCAGTTATTGTTATACTATCGGGACGATAATGATGAGACAAGTAAACAAGTGCAAACCTAGAAAAGAAAAATAACACCAAGAATTTACGTGGAAAACCCAAAAGAGAAAAACCACGTGCAGAGGTTGAGAACTTTCACTATAATAGAGAAAGAGATTACAACTGATTTATGATGTTCTGTCTAAACCCCTAATCCCTAGTATCTATTTATAGGGGTATATTCCTTGTTTACAGAGGAAACTTGCGTAGAAACAAATTCTACTCAAACTGAGTTTCCTACCTTTAATTAATATAAAGTAAACAATATCTACTAAAAGTAGGATTTTAACTTTAAACCAAATCTCAAAAGAATTTGGATCACAATTCTAACACTCTACACCTTGAGACAAATTCCTGTCGAACAATATCTCTACCTCTTCCACGAAACCCCTTCAAGGGGTAGTCTTCAGCAATGAACACCGACCGAATCCAAGCCTTGCTCAAGCTTGGATGTAAAGGTAATTTAGTCTTCACGTCGGTGAGATCAACATTAGTGCCAACTTTGCGCACAACTATATCACCACGAGCAATAACACGACCTCGATCATTAATGGCACTACTACCTTTTTCATTATTTATCTTTGAAGCAAATCGAACTCTCTTAAGCTTCTCAAATCCGTTATACCCACGTAATTCAACTTTATTATTCTTTTCAAATTCGGTATGCCCACGAAATCGAACTCTTTTCTGCCTACCAGAACCGTTATGCCCATGGTTGTTATGTTCAACACAAAATCCTCTTTTACTTGATTCAGTCAAGACGCCTTCACCAGTAACATCGTCATTTTACACGCATGAGGAAACAACATATGCATCACCTAAAATAGTTGAACCTTGCAGAACATAAAAATTGGCAGCTCTTTTATACCCTTTCATCACAACGAGAGTGCCTTGCAAATTTTCATAGCTCCACATTCATTGGAGTATCTGTACCCCTTTGAATCCAGAGTACCTAACAAAATCAGATTTCTTCTTAAATATGAAACATGCCTCACATTACCAAGTATTCGAACAATCCCATCGAACATCTTAATCTTGATTGTGCCAATACATGCACCTTTACAATAGACATTATTTCCCAACAAGACAACACATGTAGACACAGGTTTATACGTCGCAAACCAATCCCGATTTGGACTCATATGAAAACTACTACTAGAGTCAAGAATCCACTCCTCACTCGCTATAGAGTCTTCGCCGGAAGCAACTAAAAGTTCACCATCATTATACTCCTCTGCAATATCAGCTTCATCTTCAATGGAATTCTGATTCTCAGATTCCCTCTTTATCTTATTCTGTAATCTGTAACACTTGGATTTAATATGACCTTTCTTTTTGCAGAAATAATATGTTTTACCTCGATTTGACGACTTGGACCTGCCTCTATTTTAACTGCCGAAATTATGATCACCTTTTCTTCCGTGGTCTGAACTAGTCGATCCATGCACCATGAGACTCTTTGCTTGGAACTCGGAGCCGATAAGATGTTGCATCTTGTCATGTGAATTCAAATTATCATATACCTCTTCAAGAGTAAGGGTATCACGGTTGTGTAGGAGGATGCTTCTAACAGACGAATATAAAGTGGGCAATGAGCAAAGTAAAATCAAACATAAGTCTTCCTCATTGTACTTTACCTCTATCGTTTCCAACTCTAAGACGATCTCCTTGAAATCGGTTAGGTGGTCGTCAAGACACGAACCTTCTGCTAACTTGTGGGAGTATAGGCGTTGCTTCAAGAGCAACTTGCTGGTCAAAGTTTTCTTCATGCAAATTTGTTCTAATTTTTCCCATAAGTCGACAGCTGTCTTCTCTTTGTGAACATCCTGCAAAATATTGTTTGATAAGTGCAAACGGATCTGGGAAGCAGCTTTCCTATCCTTGCGGCGTTTCTCTGTATTCGACCATTCTTTCGGCATATTATCAAACCCATCTAATGCATCATCTAAATCCATCTGAACAATAACATCTCGAACCTTCACCTGCCATAGCGAAAACCTGACGTTGCGATCTAGCAGCGAAATTTCATACTTCACCGTCGTCATTATCTTGAGTAACCTGAAAAGCTCTGATGCCAATTTGTTATACTACCGGGACGATAATGATGAGACAAGTAAATAAGCGCAAACGCAGAAAAGAAAAATAACACCAAGAATTTACGTGGAAACCCCAAAAGAGAAAAACTAAGGGCAGAGGATGAGAACTTTCACTATGATAGAGAAAGAGATTACAACTGATTTATGATGTTATGTTTAAACCCCTAATCTCTAGTATCTATTTATAGGTAGATTCCTTGTTTACAGAGGAAACTTGCATAGAAACAAATTCTACTCAAACCGAGTTTCCTACCTTTAATTAATATAAAGTATACAAAATATACTAAAAATAGGATTTTAACTTTAAACTAAATCCCAAAAGAACAAAACCTTTTAAGCAGGGTCAACAGTTGGTTAAGTTGAATTATTCGAATTTCTAGTTTATAACTTTAATTTTATTTTAAAATTTTTGAGTTGAGTCGATTTTATGAGATTACGAGTGAGCGCAAAAATTAATTTTTTTTCAAGTTTTGCTCTCCCCTATTTCTTAGTACCTAGTAATAACCCTTGTGCTCAGGGACGAACTTAAGACTTTATGTTAAGGGGACGAACCTATAAAATTCTAGGGAATAAGCTATAAAATTTTAGGGGGCAAAAATAGATTTTTAATAAAAAAATACACAAAAAATTCTAAATCGTATTTGGATTTTAAAATTTCAGGGGGTGACCGTCCCTCCAGCACTCTCGGTCTCGGTCCATCCCTGCTTGTACTTGATTTCTTCATACTAGAGGGTAACCTTACATCGAAATCGACTGCCACAAAATCCGAGCATGGGGCTTTCCATCGTACCCAAGTGGATGAAAAACTAGCGTCGTTCCTGTAATGTAGCACCTCTAATTCCTCAAGTTACCCTCCAACAAAGGCAATAACCTCATGTGCAGACTGTTTAACTCCATAATGATACATCACGCTCCTCGCATACCACATTGCCCATATTAGAACAGTTGTCTCAGCACATTTGTTCGAATCATATTTGCTAATACGTCTCAGCCATTCGACTCAATCATACGTCTTACCTATGTCGAGTTTCAAAGCAAAAGTACTGTGTGACCTGTGTGACGCTTTGTTAGAGAGTGTAACACCGCATATGCGATAATAATATTATTAGAAACAAGCTTCCCAAGGACGAACGCACTATGTGCTTCATCAATACAACTATCTAAAACCCCTTGGAATTCGTTCGCGATAACCTTCGATACAATTTTGTATAGAATCGCTCAAAGGCTTATAGTCCTGAACTGGGTCATATTTATGGGATTTGAAACTGTCGGAATCAAAATAATATTAATTCAATTACTAGCATCCAAAGGGATTTCACAGTTTAGAACAGATAGTCAAAACATACCAGCATTATGCTAAACCACATGACAGAACTTGTAGAAGAACAGTGGCAGTAATCCATCATAGCTAGGTGCGTTTGTTGGGAAAAAGAATGAAGAAGATGATTCGAATACTTGAAATAAATGAAAATAAGATGATCATCAATCAACAGTGCTCCTGCAATTGTTTTTTTTTTTTTAAACGAAGTTCGAGTTTAATCAATTCTACATCTGTGTAGCCAAGTTTAGAATTCAATTCCAACCAAAAAAGTATATGAAGTTTTTATGCTTCTTCACTAACAAGCACTCACCCGCACAAGATCAAAGATTGTAAATCACCTTTAAGAGTTACTCAGTGAACTCTTAAAACTTACAAACCAAACAATAACAAATTGTAAGCAATCTTTGATGAACGACTCAAAATCGATAAGAAACATCAAAGATCAAAGACTATTTAAAGATAAATTCTTGTTATGATCAATAGAGTTATTGATGCCTAAAATTAACGAGCACCGAACAAGAGAGATAGAGAGGAAGATTGCAATGGTTGATGATAGTTTCAGACGGTCTACCTCGATCGATTTAGACGAAGAATCGCAAACAGAACGGTAGTCGAAGTAAGGAAGAGAGTGGAAAGATGAGAAAGGAGTGAGAGGTCATCCCTTCTTGTTCCTCGTGTCCTCTACTTGTTGATGACGTTTGGTATTCATAATGAGCTTACAACCTTGATCGGTGGAGCTGTCAGACTTAGCGTCATGATGGTATTCATGGGCTGACAGAGTAGACTCGATTCGACTGTAAACTTAATAGTTATCATGTCGAGGCATGGTCAGAGAATGAAAACTCCGAATGCCATGCATAAATTCGGAAGCAAGCTTTACGGAGGCTTCGAATCCGAAATTCTATATTTGGGTATAACAAGAGTATATTAGACAAAAAAATATTTGAACGAGATCTACTTTCCTGAAAAGAAATGTCAAAAAGATGTTAAATCTGTAAACACAGAATGACCAGCAATACGTAAACGAGACTTAATGCAAAAAATTACACAAACAATACTAATTTAATGATTAATCAATACAAAACCTATGCTTCTGTCCGTAAATCTTTCCATTCACATGATCTATTCACATCCCGCATGCAATGAATAAAATCTTTTTAATTTGTAAGTGAGAATGAGATCAAAGATTCAAAGGTTTTAACTCTCCCCTTAACCCACTCTTCTTCTACCTTTAGCTTTCCTCCATTCAAACTTTTGAAGTCATTTTTAAGAATATATGAATGTAAAGGACTACAGAAGAGGATGTAGATTGAGGATACGGTAAACGATTACATATACTAAAATTCGAATTTCAGAATTATTGGATATTATTTCTGGGAATGATTGTATAGATCAATTGGATCAGATTTTGGGTTTAAAAATTCGATTTTGTTGGATTCTAAAAATATTATGGTACATTGAGTAAGCACATTTGTCCAGTCGGCCAAGTTGTTTATCTTTGTTCCCTCATATTCTTTTAGGTCACACTCCCCTTCATTCCCCTAGAATCCTCTTTCCCCTCTCTCTAAGTAGGATTAGAATTAAGATTTGTCAAAAAAATATATATTATGGTACATTAATCCATTTCTGTCCAAAAGAACCACTTTGAAATGTTGCATGATTTCAGACAAAAAGATTGTTGGGGCCAAAACAATAAAGTTTATTGTTTTGTTGTAATCATGGAATTCTACATAGTTAGGGATTCTACATGTTCAAAAAAAAAACATAGTTAGGAATTCTATGGTACAATGTTGCTTTCACTAATTGCAGATTTGGCACAACATACAAGATTTTTATTTTTTTGTATTTTTAATAAAAAAATCCGCAATCTTCATGTTAAATTTGTTCAAGACATGCATAATCTACTCATATAAAATATGATAGTATGATTGTTAGAATAATAACCGTACAAAAAATTATGATACTATACATTAATGAAACAAAAAATATATATATATTTTAGTTTTATGCAAATGTAAATGGATCTATACCGTTTATATATAACATATAACTAGGGTTGACAACAAGTCAGATTTGGGTGAGTTGGAGCTCCACCCGTCCCACTATCCGTATCCTAAACGTCACCCAACTCACCACCCGCTTGATCATTGGCTCAAATCCGCCCCACCCATCATCCGCGGATTAAGCGGGTGGGTCAGATCATAAATGAGTTCTATTATTAGAAAATTAGAGTTAAAAATACATGTAATATTTTACTGAAAATATCTAATATTTAATACATTAAAGTCAACTATTATTAAAGTTCCAAAATTTTGAATATTCTTATATACAACAGAACTACATAAACAAAATTCTCATTTCTCAATAATAAACAAAAGCTTAAAAAAGTCTTTAATGTTCAAAATATTTTTTAAAATTAATATTCTTTTGATGGATGGATGGAGGGGCGGGTGACGGATCGGATGGTGGGTTGAAATTTTTTCACCCGAACCCATCACCCGCTTCATATGCCATCCACTTCAAAAGGATCAAACTCACGTTTCGTCGAATTTTCGTCCATTTAGTTGGATCAAGTGGGTCGGATGAGCCGTCCATGAGTAATTACCAGCCCTATATATAACATTAATTTCTTGGCATTTTCCCTTTTTGAGTGTAATTTGGTTTAGGATGATAGTCATAAGACCCATCTTTGAATATTGAACATCAAATTCAATTTATCTAATCATCATTGATACAATATATTAATGAAATCTTTTAATTGATTTTGTGGTCAAAAATATTCATCCACTTCGACTTCGAATTCCAATGATTATATTGAGAATTCAAAATGAAACAAAAATATAAATAAATAAGAACGTAATTAATTTGAATCTTATTACAACCAAGTATTATTGTACAAATGAATAAAAAAAAGTTTGTTTTTCTTGTTACAATTGCAAAAGTCTACATGGAAATGAAGATTAACAAAGGAAAGAATACAATTAACATGGAAGATAATTAATGCAACTTAATGGAACCAAAGTAAAATGCAAATGAATAAAAATTAAATCATTAGTATTTTTCATTTATGGGCAGACTTTTGAGTCTGAATCAATGAGTGATTTGAGTGTTGTTCCAAGCTCTTAATCACTGCTTATCGCTTTCCATCTCGGTCAAGCTTTCGATCACGATGTCGGAAACATTTGACACCACGTCCGACAAGTTCCTACGTAGTATCAAAATATAAATTAGTAAAATGATTGTATGAATTAATTAAATTAAATTTATAAAAAGAAACAGATTATCGTCTTACCCTTTTAAAGAGTCGAAGGTGAAGCCGACAGTAAATTTTGCCTCCTCAAGAGCGAATTTGAACCTCTCCAAGTCTTTGGCCGGAACTTTTCCGTCGTTGACAACAACAAGTTGCGAAGGCTTAATGTCGCAAAAGATCGGAATAATCTTCTTCTTTGTCTCCATGAAAAGGGCCAATTCATGGAGACAGAAGTAAGACTTGCAATAATTCGGTGAGAAAACCGTAACGCCTACCTTACAATTCTTGATCGCATTGTCGATGTTGTCAAACAACTTATCCCCAGGTTTCATATTCTTGTTGTCCAAGAAAGGTTGAAGGTTGAGCCGAGAAAGGCGGTCGTATAGTAAGCTGGCTATCGTCCTCTTGGTGTCGATGCCTCGGTGGTTAATGAACACATCGCAAGCTTTGTTCGTCATGTGGGGAGGATAGGTTGGTGTTTGGAGAGCGAGAAAGTTGCGATGGAAATTCATCATCTTCGTGGCTGCCGATGAATAACGTTGCGTATGCATGGTTTTCGAAACGACGGAGAAGGAGAACAAAAGGAAACACTAATTGTGTTTTTGATGGCTTGAATCGTAAGATTATATGTTGGTTTGTATGTATATATATAGGGGAGTCTTTAATGGAAAGATCCTCATATGCAAGTAGTTTTTACTTCTATAGTTGAATTGAAAATAAGAAAATGTACAACTGTGTACGTTTGATTTTGACAAGGAAACGGAGCATAGAAACCTTAGACCAAATCTTTGCTGGGAAAATTCATTAACCCTTCAGACAAGTTATATTGAAATTCCTTTTGAAGGAAAAAATATTGTGTTTGAATATATTGAGAAATTAAGGTTGCAATCACAAACTTATTGAATATTATTAATTTTAAAATGTAATAATAAAAAAAAGTTAAATAAGAATCTACTGGATGGTTTCGATGGGAAAGAGAGCGTTGTTATCCCAAGAAATCCGGGTGTTCGAGTAGCTTATAAGCACGATGTGTGTCCTTTTTTAAATATCTAAGAGTAAAGAACATATACTACCATACAATCACATCAGAATATTAAAAAAAGTTAAATAGAGTTATTGATCGAGGTTTAGAACATTGGATATGTAAACTCAATGACAGAATGTATATTTGAACATTGAAGATGATATTGTTGGAAGAAATAATCTCAAACATAAACTGTGAAACGTATATAAAGAATATCTAAAATATTTTATTTATAACTCAAATATAATTATTTAAGGCATTTGAGAATAAATAAGTGATCAGGGATTTAAATAGCGCTCCGCTAACGCGATAGCGGCCCGAAATTGTGGTCGCGCCGTCGTCCTAAACCGCAATCGGAGGAAATTACGGTGTGCAACGAAATCACGTCGATAACGGTCCGTCGCGGCCGCAATATAACGGTATAGCGGTCCGTAGTGGTGATAACGAGACGCTGTCCCCGTTTTCAGACCAATCGTGGATGGTTCGTCGAAGGTTTTTTGGCTCGAATCTCGTTAACGACCGACGGAGAGGAGAAATGGTTGATAGGAGTTTGCTCGGGACGGGATGAGGAGTTGAATGGTGCGTGTGGTGCATTTCACGGACAGTGAATAGTTGGTGGCCAGAGATGAAAATGGGGATGAGGAGAATGTTGCAGAGAATGGGCGGGAGAGAAAGCCAGGAAGATGAAGTTAAAACATTAAAAAGGGTAAATGGCGGCAAGGAGGGTTCAAGTTTTAGTGACTTTTCAGAGAGGCTTAAAGATTTTAGTACCCTTACAATTTAGTCCTTTAAGGCGGATTTTTAGTTTAATTAAGATGTTTTGTTTTATTCCATTTTCATTTAAGTCCTCAAATCCATAATGAAACTTCCAATTGAGTCTCTAATTCTTATTTCCTTTCAATTAAATTCTTTTATAAGTGTTGAAAAACACTCTAAAAATCATTAAAAGTAACTTTTTTATATTTATAATTAAATTCTCCTATTGTTGATATTTACCTTGATCATTTTTTTTTAATTTAGGTATTAATTGGTAGAACAAATATATATATATATATATTATTCTTGAGTTTACCGGTAGAAAAGAACTCTTTGATAAAATCGTAAGGAATTTAATCTCTTATATCACAATTATAATAGATATTTTTTAATCCATTTTAATTTATTTATGTTCATTTTTGTTTAGAAAGTACTCTAAATATCATTAAAAATAACTTTTTATAATTACAATTACAATTATTATTATGTTTTACAATAAGTTGTGCAAATTTAAAAAAAAAAAATCACGACCGCGACACCTGTAATGACCGCAATAACTTTCGTTATGTCTGCAACCGCGATAACCGCGACGTGACCGAAAACACGACCGTGAACACTATTTAAATCCCTTTAAGTGATTAAAGGTCCCAAAGGAGAAAATATTATAGGTCCCGACTCATATATGGTCTCATCCACTAAAAAACAACCAATTAATTTTTTATTTTTTATGTTATTTTTTTCAAAGATAAATCTTTAGTTTTTTACCATATAAATAGGGAATGGGTGGCTACATAAAAATTAATTAGAAAAAATAACATAAAAATAAAAAAATAATTAACTATTTTTTAGTAGATAGGGGCACGTGATAAGCCGATCATATAATAAATTCTCCCCCAAGGAAAGGAAAAACATGAGAAACACGTGGCAATGTAAACATAGCGATTGTCTGCTTTGACTGTTGGATCAAACAAAAGAAAACATGAGACAAAACAAAACAAAAACATCGAAATCGACACCGTTAGGCATTCTGTTGAAGGAATTTCTTAGTACTGAGATGGTAACTTCTCTCGCTATTTCAAGATTGGTTTTTGACATTCACCGGCCAAACTTGCAAGAAAAAGTAATCCATTCTTCAAAACGCCGGAAAATGGAAGCAAAAGATATTAGGAAGAATTATATTCTGTTTACCTATTTAGAATTTGCGATTGTTCTTTTAAATAATAATATCATTTTTAGTAGCGGATCTTAGTAAAAGAATTGAGAGTTTAATTAAAATTTTATAAGTTTTAATGGGAATTTTTTTTTAGTACCTAATAAAAAAGTATTTGACATTTAATATTTAATATGATTTTTTAAAATTTGAAAGAGTCAAATTAAATTGTTTACCGTTCGAATCTGTACTTTTTTATTTAAAGTACATTGTGTCCTATCATTGAATTTTAATGAATTTAAATTATATATACTTAAACTAGTTTGTATACTCGTACAAGGTACACATATGTTATAGTTATATGGTTTAATGGTGTAAGAAGCCCTTGAATTTTTAAAAAAAAAAAATTAATCCTTTGAACTTTTTTACACTCAATTAAGCCATTGAACTAATAAATTGAATCAATTAAGCCCTTTGACCAACACTGGTCATTAATTTTTTATCATTTTTATTTAGATATTATTGTCACATGATACACTTCAGTTTTATCGTACAATGTTTGCAGATTTTTTTAAAAATATATTTTATAAGTTTTTTAGAATTTGTAGTGCTTTTAAAAAAATTTAATAAAATAAAAAATCTGAAAATGTCAAGTGGTAACAGTGTGAGACAACACATTGCTCTAACTGATGAAAAAAAATTTGTTAGATTCAACAACCAATATTAGTCAAAATATTTAATTTATTCAATTTATTGGTTCAATAACTTAATTAAGTGTAAAAAATTCAGAGGCCTAATTGATTTTTTTCAAAAGTTTAAGGCTTCTTACACTCTTAAACCTAATTATATCGATATCATTAGATTATCGAAGAATCACATATTTAACTACCTCTATAAGGATGAATTTATTCAATGAACAAAACATGATTGACAAAAAAATTGAAACAACCTCTATAACATGCTAAAAAACTGTAACAATAAATCACTCAACCCTAGAACATATTTATAGCCATAAGGATGAATTTGAATTCTAAAATTAAATAATAAGGAGAAATTATAAAGATAAATATCAAATATTATACATTTAAATTATAAATATCAATATCTAATATTATAAATTTAAATAATTTGGAGAAAAAAATGATTTTAAATTAAATGATCTTAAATTTGTATTTTAGATCATTTGTTTGAAAATGGAAGAAATTTATAGGTAATTTAGAAGATGTGTTCAAATATGTATATGATTAAATTGTAATTCTATTTAAGTAATTCATATTCTAATTATTTGTTGACTAAAGGAATATGCCGCTAACAAACGGATATTCTTTTTGGGTATATATACACGTGCGATGCATTTTAATCTCGATATAATTTCATGGGTTAGGGGTGTAAACTAGTTGAGTTCGAGTTCCAGTCAAGTCCAGTAGTGTTAAACTCGATTCGGCTTATTAAGAACTCAAGCCAAGTTCGAGCTCGAGTTTAGTACAATCAAGTCAAATATTGACCGAGTCTGACTCGTGTAGCTCGCAATCTATCTCATCTCATTTACAACTCTATTCATAATAATAATAATAATTATTATTATTATTATTATTATTATTATTATTATTATTATTATTATATATGAGTGGATTTATTCAACAACGACGACGACAACAACAATAATATCCAACAACATATATTTTATTTCACTTTAATTTTAAAAATTTTAGTTTATTATATTTTTGAGTAGCTTGCGAGCTTTTTGAGTCGGGTATCAAGTAACTTTGCTCAGCTCGTTAAGTATTCAAGCCAAATTATAACTCGAATTGAGCCTAATCGAGTCTAATTAAATCAAACTTTAACCGAATCGAATTCAAATAGCTTACTATCTATCTTATCTCATTTATAACCATAGTTTAGGTAACAACATGGGCGCATCCATAATGTAAGTGAAAGTGAAACTGAATAGATTCGCTGAAGTTTATATTTTAGATTGTTCAAAATTAAAAGTCAAAGTCTTAACATTTACCAATGACTAAAATTATTTTATTCTTGTCTTTCAAACAATTCAAAATCACTTATGATTTTTTTACATAGGTAAATATGCCGATAATAACAAGGTAATGATATTTTTTGCATTTAAACTTAAAAACAATAAGGTATCTTAAGAAGGACGACATCAACCTAGTCGTGCGACATTGATCAGAGGTTAATCAACGAGTCTGAGATAACAGTTTGCTGAGCAAGCGTGTAGTACCAAAGTATACACACGAGAGCCTACAACAGAATGATTTGTGGGAGCTTAAAGAGATTTAGGAAAGATGAGACCGAAGACTACAGGACCTATCCCAGCTAATGTATGTTCGAGTCAATCAGCCTTTACTCCGAGCCATTGTCTAGTTTCGGAATCCCGTTTTGATGCTTTACCTTTAATGGCCAAGACATGATGCCCACGGTAGAAGAGTATACAACCTTGCTCAACTAGAAGAATGTACATAAAGATTGGATCTACGAAGTCGCCGAGGAATCAGAACTATCCATTGAAGCTCAAAATCTTTTGATAAGGAGGATTGAGCCAACGATTTGATTCAGAATTGAAGAAACAACCTAGCATCTTCATGGGAATGTATCCGAGATAGCACACCCGAATGAGGTAATGAAGATAGACCTATTTGTTTTGGGGACATATGGTTTGATCGTCTTCCCGAGGGTATTCGGAAACATCGCTGTAGCCATCTTGGATCCGTTTGAATGCATGAAGCGGAAGGCGAACCCGGTGCCAGCAATTCTAACCGAGACTTTCATTTCTTTGAGTGCGAACCAAAGACATGTAGAGGGGCATATCTGTAGAAGTCTTCTTTTCTGGCTCCAGAATCTTGACCCTTTAATTCCTATGAAAGTCGTTCGAAAGGGTGATTACCAGCGGAATCAACGCCTTTATTTGCATTCATTTTGCATATCATGACATGGTGTTGATTCAAGAACGGTTCATTTAAAAGGCTTTCAAAATAGAAAAAGTATGCTTTGCCGAAAACGATAATATTACAGTATCAAGTTAGGCTGAGCAAAGACCAATCGAGAAAGAAAATAGTCTGATAGTAAGGCACGTACAGCGTAGAGGATCCAATGGGGACTACAGAACACTAATTTTAAAATCTTCACATTTAACCCTTTGTAAAAATCTCAAAGATTTTAATTTAACTCCTTCAAAAAAATATTGTGTTTTGAATCCTTTTCCCTCGTAAAAATTTCAAAACAAAATAATAATAATAAAAGCCCTAAAAGTTTTATTTTTAAGTAAGTTAAAACTTTTTGATAATAAAAAGGGGAAATCTTTAAACCAAATGATCTTTGAGAATTTTAAGGTAAACCTAAAAGTTTTAAAGACTTTAAGTAGACCCCTTTTGGACCGATAGAATTTATCCCTGTTCAGACGTATTATTCGAAGATCAGATCGTTTGCACCCAGATCTACAAAAGAAGAAGATCTTGTTTGCATTATGCATGCACTTGTTGATGTCCTTTTCAGAAGCCCTAAAAATGAAGATCATGATTTCATGAGTTCATGGAATAGAATAAGAGGAGAAGACAATGGCATCCATCATCCTGAAGACGACGTCGAGACGTGGAGCATAGGTTTTGCTTTTCGAAGTCAAGATCTCCAGAAGGAAGCTAACTGTTACTTGTAATTCATTATTAGTTTCTTGCAATCAGACATTTTCTCTATTGAAAGTTTTTTAAAGGCTATTCGAGAATTAACATCGCATTTGCATGCATTCTTGCATTTATAGGGTATTGATTCCCGAGTAGTTTCTCAAATCTCAGTAATTGTTCATAATTGACATATGGCCGGCTGGTCAGATATTAAAAGGCACGGATCCAGGGTTTTGTCCCAGAACAAGATCGGAGACAATATGAGAGAAATCATCTGAAGACTTCAGGTCAGACACGGTAGGTGACACGGTATTGGTAATGAGCAAAGTAAAATGCAAGAGTTGAAAGAAGCAGATGGAAGAGGTGATGAATCAGAGGAATACTTTGATGAAAGGTGAGTGATCGGTCGAACCGAAAGAATAATCGATTAAGGATTAGAATAGATAGTGGGATAGTCAGAATTCTACCTCCAAGCCAGCCAAATACGAAAATTCGAACCCTTTTGTGATCCGCATCAATAAACAGGCGAAATGTATGTCTGAGTCGGGGCTTCAGAAAATAGAGTTCGGTCCAAAAGAAACCCGAGAAATAAGTCATGAAAAGAAATACATCTCGAATCCTGTGAGGTACATCGAACTACTCCTAATGTTCATCGAGAATAACCTCATTACCTCAGTGAAGGCTCTACCGAAGAGACCGTCTTATCTGAGAGGTTACGACACACATGCTAGAGGCAGTTACCGCTTAGAAAGTTTGGGTCACACTATTTAGAATTGCGGGGCCCTGAAGAACAAGTTCAAGATCTTATTGCGATGAGAGTTTTGGGTTTCGAAGACATAATACCCCAATTCCATAGTGAGTTAACAATCACCCGAGGGGCAAAGTCAAGGAAGAATCGATATCTAGGACAAGGTTTGAGTAATACCAAAGTGGGTCACTCAAGCGAGTTAAATTTGAAGATCGGAGATAGGGGTATCCTAGGAGATAGATATTCTTTCGAGTCCAGCCAGCTAGGTAAGAGAGATATAACTTGGATGAAATTGAATTTGTAGAATGATCACCAGAAGCTTTACTGTGTAGATGAACGGTGTTGTCCAGCTGAAGGACGACTCAGAATATTGGAAGAAGAGAAACTAGTCAAGCGAGAATCAAGTCATGCTGCTATCAGGTAAGTTTGAGGAAATTGAGAATAGGTATGACAGTCTCCAGAGATGAGCCACAGAATAACCTAGCCATTAAAAAGAGTTTTGAAAACAAGTTTACAATAGAGCAAGGACAATCCAACACTCTTCAGTTGGAAAATAAGGAGCAAGTGGAATAGTTCGGGACTTCTTTGCGCAAATGCGAGGTTCGTGTAGAAGTTAACAAACAGATTGCTGCTGAAAATGTTGTAGAGATAACTTCCAAGCTGTGAAAGACTAAGCAGGGGATAGATGAAGATATGAAGATCGATATTACCCGAGCAGGTAAAATGGCTCAACAAGGTGGTAGACTTAGCTAACACATCGACGGCATTGAGTCAGAACATAGACGCAGTGTTGGACTACGAAGGCAAGCTGACCAGACTACTGGATGAAGTTAAGAAATTAGACACTAGAGCTCATCAGTATCTATAAATATCTAATTTCCGATGTAATAAATCTTTTTGGCCTCAATGAACGTCGTTCTATGGGGATCACTTTTGGAGTCAATACCTTATTGCATTCATGTTTATATTTTAGGATTGCATTGCATTACATTGCACAATCCTAGCATATTTTACATGGCGTTATCATTACCTTGCATAAATTTCATGAGGAGTAATCCAAAGACCAATTAGGGTTTTATCATGAATAAAAGAATTAAAAACACTCAAAAATCAAGATTCGAGCAGTTAGAAGATGAGCTCGAAAAAAAAGATTGATGCCTTCGACGCAAGAAAGCCTGATTTGGTCATTTCACCGGATTTCAAGATTCTAAGATTTGTGACAGAATAAGCTGCCCCAAGATTCACCTGACCATGTCCTGCAAAAAGATAGAGGGCTACATCGAGAATGAAAAATTACCGATCCACTACTTCTACGACAGTCTTGCAGGACCTATCGTGATATGGTACAACTATTTGAGTAGAGACCAAGTGTAGTTATGCGAAGACTTAACTGACTTTTTTAAGGGCAATACAGATATGCTTTAGAGCTAGCACCAAGTCGTCAGTATCTCCAAGGTACGAGGATGAAACCTGATGAGAGTTTCAAGGAATGTGCTTTAAGATGTCAGAGGTTAGCCGCCCAAGCGCAGCCTCCCGTTGCTGAAGAAGAAAGTGACTTCTATGTCTCAAGCCATCTTTAGTATTTCCTCTTTGATAAGCTGCTCGGAAAATTGAGGGGCAAATGTGATGACTTTAATAGAATACATGATCCAGGAGAGAAAATTAAGGCTTAATTCAATGAACCAGACATGCCTAGGAGCAAAAGGAAAGAAAGAGATAAATGGGTACCACTTTCAAGGTTTTCATGATCGTAAGAGAAAAAGACAGGCAGATCCTTCGAATTACTGAGAAAAATTCCTCGAACAAGTATATATTTAGAGATATTCGGAGTATTCCATCTCAGACATATGGCCTCACTGGTCAAGGGTTAGTACCTTACCTCCGGGCCGATAAAGACCCTGCCCAGCTCATTTACTCACAGTTTTGATCCATACAGTACATGTGAGTTCTACATTAAGGTGTCGGGGCATAACACCAAGAAATTTGCGGTCGTTAATAGAAGAAATCAAGAAGCTAGTTGACGAGGGAGTCATGATGAGAGAGTCGATCCAGCGGTGGAAAAACAAAAAAAGTGGAATAAGCATACACTACATTGAAAGGGCCGGAATGAGTTAGTACCCGGGGGATAGTCCGAAGGTTCCTACGGTTTTCTCATCATTTTACAAAGAAATTCTCAACATAAAAAACTCATTATTTGTCAGAATAACAAATCACATTTCTATTTAGAAAGTATTTTTACATTTTTGATTCTTTAAACATTTTATTTTTATGGGGTAGTTTTTGTTCTCCCATATACATATACACGCATTTTTGAATGGACATATATATATATATATCATTTCTATACTAGGTCCTCGAATTTTGAATGCAACAGTACCTTTGTTTCAGATCCAAAGATCAACTCTAAGTTGCTTATATTTAGAAGAAATTGAAAGTTGTGAGGATATTGCAAATGTGAGTATCTATTAATCCACTTAGGCCAACAGAGGAACAAAACGAGTGTTTAGACAATGGGCAGTTCCCATGTTAGGAATTTGTCTTCTCGGACACTTGTCATTTAAGATCCTTGAATCGAGAGTTGACCCTAAACCTTTACCCCCCGAAGGCTTTCTTATGACATCTATGAATGGGAGGACGAATGGTATTCTTTCGCTTTACTAAGAGAAAGTTATGAAACTGGATAGATTGGACATGAAGGCCATAAAACTACCAGAAGAAAATGGATGAAGACAAGTTTATGCTCAGAAAGTAAACCAAGCAACATAAGAAATGACAATCAGAAGGTTGAAACAATCAAGAGCGAGTACACTAAGTTAAATAGTGTAAGAAGAAGATACATGAAGACTCTACTGTTCGATAGGCGTCAATTTAGAAGAGCTGGGTATAATTGATTACGTTCAAGCGGGAACAAGCGAAAATGTTCGGTATAGATACAATTTGATTCGAGAATACATCCACAGACCAGAACAAGAGGAAAGAGACTCTAGGCTGAAAACCTAAAATGGGTAATCTAAAAAAGAAAGAAAAAAAGAAAAAAAATAAAGAAAGAGATAGAAAAAAATAAAGAAAAAGAGTGATTACACTCAACTATTTGGGTTTACTAGAAGGTATTCCTAGATAACAGTGTTTAAAAAGTGAGAAATGAGTAGAATTTTCTGGGGCACTCCGCTATAGTGAAAAGCTCAGAATGTGGTTGTTTGCTCCATCTATCTTTTAAGTCAAAAGTGGAGTAGCTACATGAGTGAAATATTCAAATCATGACTATGCTGAGTAACTCGGGGTTCTGTTGTATGCTTCATCATTATCCTCGAGACAAAGGAATGTGATGAGTTGAATTCCCTTAAAAGAAAAAAAAGAGAGAAAAAAAAAAGAAAAAAACAAAATGAATAAAAAGAAAATACTATATATACTTCACACACAGATCAAACAATACAAGATTAAGACTCCAACTGTAAGAAATGATCAAGAGATACATAAAGAATCCACAATTTTGAAGATTTGTATAGAAGCTTGAATTGAAGCCAAGTCAAGACAAGTCGGCCCGAAGATTGTCAATTTCGAAAAGGGAAATGACCTTTAGGGTGAAAACCAAAAAATGGGCAGTCTAGAGTGATCCCGAAAATGAAGAGGAAAGAGAAGTCTGCCTGAGCATGTTGGCATCAATATCCAACCAAAATACACTGATCTGAAGATACAGAAGAAAGAAGTGAACTCTAGGTTAAAAACCCAAATGTGGGCAATCTAGAACGATCCAAATAAAAAAAAGAAAAAAAAGGGAAAAAAGAGAGGAACATTTCATCTGGGCATACCAATCACAAGAATTCCCAAAAATGTACATAATCCTTTATTCAAGGAACTTTGGAGGATCAATCTTTTTTACAGAAAATAAGCATTAATACACGGCCAGAATGTAAGGCAGGTCAAAAGAAAGATAGTGAAGAAATGAACTCTAGGGTGAAAACCTGAAAACGGGCAGTCTGGAGTGATCTCGAAAAAGAAAAAAAAGAAGAATACTCCATGTGAGCATATCCAGATCATACGAGCACAGAGATACGGCTTCGTCTAACCATGAACCAAATGCCTACATTACAAGCCTCCAAAGACCATTCTGATCATCCATAGATATCCAAGTCGAATGAGAATATCTTCAGATTTTATTCTGCCTATAAGGGTTAACCTTGCTTCAAGGAACGTCAATCTTTGGAGTGCTTGATCGACACCCAAATGATGGAAGAATAGGGCATGGTGAGTTAGTGAGATTAAGAGAGCCACCTTAAATGGGTTAGAAATTAGGTATATGATTGTGCCTTTTGAAAGCCTAATAGACTAGAAGAAACTATACATTTGTGTATATCTCCACAATAGTCAAGATCTTCTAAATATGCGCTTCATTAGAGTTGATCTCTGGCAATTTGAAGCAGTTGTGCTATGGTGTTTGATATTTTGGGGGCAAACGTGTTTTAAAAGGTTTTACATTTTCTCCTAAAGTTTTGGTGTTTATCATTTTTTTCAAACAATGTTTTTAAAATGTTTGGTATTCCCTCCAAGTTGTGATTTTCAAAATGGTTGTTTTCTTTTCAAACAATTATTATTTTTTGTATTGAAATATACACAAGTAAATTACCTTTTGCATTACTTTAAAAAATGAATGATGATGAGATTTAAAGCATAAGGACCGAGAGTTAGCTTTTGTTGAAATGATACGAGAAGATCAAGGATGAGCTCAGGGGATGAAAGCATTTTTGCTCACCCTAGTGATTAGAAATATATCAAGGCTCTGTATGATGGGTCATGAAATTCGAGGCAGTGGAGCCAGTGATTGAATGGGGCAACGCCAAGTGAAGAAGATGACAAGGGTTCTTATAGGAATAATATAAGGGCCAGAAGATCATTTATGAAGACAAGTGATAACCCTGAAGACAAGAAAACCTTCTACACGAAAGATTTGAAAGCATGTTAATTCATATTCGAAATGATTGACCAGATGAGGATTTAAGAGCATACAGTGAAGAAGTAAAGAGATGAAGAAATCTGAGGAACGATCTTTCAGGGTGTAAGACTTTAGAACAGAGAAAGACTAAAAGAAAAAGAGAAGAAAAAAAAGAAAAAATGTGAAAAAAAGAAAAAAGAGAAAAAAAAAGAAAAAGAAGGAGAAGAAAAATAAATTATTACATTGCATGCATCATATAGATAGAGGCATGCCATTTTTTGCTTGTTTTAGACAGGTATTTAAAGAATTGTCAAAAAGTTTGAAGAAGTAGATTTCATCAAAGAAAAAAAGATCGGCAACCTTAGTAGCGTGAGTCCAGAAAGATCGGCAGCCTTAGTAGCGGCCTTAGTGGCGTGAGTCCAGAAAGATCGGCAGCTATAGTAGTGTGAGGCCAGATAACGGTAGCCATAGTAGCGTAAAGCCGAATATTAAGTCATTCGGGCATGATGTGGCAGCCATAGTAGCGTGAGTCCAGAAAGATTGGTGGCCATTCTCGGCGTGAATCCCCAAATTTGAAGAAAGATTTCGGCAGCTTTAGTAGCGTGAGTCTAGAAAGATCGACAGGCTTAGTAGCGTGAGTCTAGAAAGATCGACAGCCTTAGTAGCGTGAGTCTAGAAAGATCAACAACCATAGTAACGTGAGGCCAGATGACAATAGCCATAATAGCGTAAAGCCAGATATTAAGTACTTCGGGCATGATGTGCCAGCCATAGTAGTATGAGTCCAGAAAGATCGGTGGCCATTCTCAGCGTGAATCCCCAAATTTAAAGAAAGATTTTGGCAGCCTCAGTAGCGTAAGGCCATAAAGATTTCGGCAGCCTTATTAGCGTGAGTCCAGAAAGATCGGTGGCTATTTTCAGCGTGAATCCCCAAATTTGAAGAAAGATTGATAGCCATTTTGGCGTAAATTCCCCAAATTTGAAGAAAGATTTTGGCAGCCTTAGTAGCGTGAGTCCAGAAAGATCGGTGGCCATTTTCGGCATGAATCCCTAAATTTGAAGAAAGATTGGTAGCCATTTTTGGCGTGAATCCCCCAAATTTGAAAAAAGAGTTCAACAACCATAGTAGTGCGAGTCCAGAAAAATAGGTGGCCATTTTCGGCATGAATCCCCAAATTTGAAGAAAGATCGATAGCCATTTTCGGCGAGAATCCCCAATTTGAAGATTTCAGCAGCCATAGTAGCATGAGTTTAGAAAGATCGGTGGCCATTTTCAGCGTGAATCCCCAAATTCCCAAAAATTTTGGTAGCCATTTTTGGCGTGAATCCCCAAACTTGAAGGAAAATTTCGGCAGCCTTAGTAGCGTGAGTCCAGAAAGATCGGTAGTCATTTTGGCGTGAATCTCAAATGCGAAGATAAAGGTTCTATATAGGAAGGGCCTATATTTTCGATTTCTCGCAGTGAAAGGTTCTATATAGGAAGAAACTGTAACTACGAGATTTCAGAAGCTAAAAGTTCTATATAAGAAGAACTTACGGCTCCAGGGTTTGAAGACTAACAGTTCTATATAGGAGGAACTCTCAGTCGAAAGAATCCATCCGTGACGTAGAATGTTTTATACAGAAGAAACCCGCAGCGTTGAATGCGAAGAGTTTTATATAGGAAGGACTCCAAGCTTTACTATCTCAGAGTGAAAAGTTCTATATATGAGGGACTCATAACTCAAGACTTCATAATGAAAGGTTCTATATAGGAAGGACTTGTAGTTCTAAGACCAGAAGGTGAAGAAGTTCTGTATAGGAAGAACTTACGAGCCTGAAGATTCGCTAAGGAGAAGCAGAGGGTTCCAGAAGAACACATGACTCCGAGGCTACAAACAAGGAAGTAAGATAAAAATGAGTGATTTTGATCTTTGCTTTGTTCTCGTTTCACAAGAACAAGCAAAGAGGGGCAACTGTAATCACTATTTTTTGTTCAAGTTTTAGTATTATTAGTACTATTTTAATAGTAATATTATTAATATAAAATCTATAAAAAAATTAAAAAATAGTATATATAATATAATAATAAAAAATGATTAGTAAAAAAAATAAATTAAAAATAAAAAAGCAAAAAAAAAAAGAATGGAGGAGGTAGCTCCACGTCATCATCAACCTCCCCACTTGTTTATAAATAGAGGCAGGGGGAGGGCTGTAATTCACGCCCAAAAGTGCCAACAATTTGGCAAATAAATTGGCACCCAATTTGTGGGCCGGGGTTGGGGCAGTGCCCTCGGCCCTAGTTGGTTTGATTCAACATTTGATCGGGGTCCTATTTTAGATCCGATCTAGTTAATTTTTGGAGAGGTCGTGGTAGATCTCGGTGGGGTTCGGTCGGGGTTCGTCATTCGAGCTCCTAGTTAGGTATATTTTCTCCTCTTTTTATTTGTGTTGTAAATTTTATGATTTAATGAAGTATTAGTTAATTTAAAATTGTGTTTTTTTAGTTTGTATGTTTATTTATGTTTTACATTAGTATTTATTTATGTTTTAAATTTATGTTTTAGATTAATGTTTTTATTTATGTTAGATTTGTTTTTATTTATATGTTAGATTAATATTTATGTATTTGTGTTTTAGATTAGTAATTTATTTATGTTAGATTAGTATTTTATTATGTTAGTATTTATTTATATTTTTATCGCTTTGTATTTATTTATGTTTGTCATGTTTTAAGTTGCATTTCGAGATATTATTTGTTAATACGGTGCCCTTTTATCCAAGCGTAAACGGGGCCAGTATCAGGCGTAGTGATGGTGGTTGGGCGTTTACTCTCGGATAATGGGGCTTTTAAAATTTACTCGCACATATAATCAAATTTTAATATTAATCGTCACTTTGATTCGCAAAGTCTAATATTAATTAAGCGGTAATTATTAAAGTACCAATTTTGGGCGGTGTTGGGGTGCTAATCCTTCCCCATCTGTAACTGACTCCCGAACCCAACTTTTTTTAAATCTCTGGTTTTTATGGTGTCCGGCTTACCTAAATGGCCGGTGGCGACTCCAATTTTAAAATAAAATACGGTTTTTTGCAAAACCCCCACGGAAGACATTATTTTCAAAACAAACAAAATAATAATAATACTTTTTAGCGAACCTAATAAAAGAGATCGCTACAATATGAACTTAATTTTTTGGTTTAAATTAGTACTAATCTGAACCGAAAAACAAGTTTAGATAATAAAAATGTATATTTACCATAAAATCAACATACATAAATAGATAAAATAATAATCACAATGAGATCATCCTAATGAAAAAAATGTTCTCTTAAGAGACTCATATTCGAACAAGTTTTTTTTCCCAAATAACAACACATCGAAGACATGGATTGTCCAAATATTTTATAATTTTTAAGAGTGTTAATTTTCCAATATTTATTTTAAATTTTCTCTAAGGAAATTACTATGTAAAGCATGAGGAGAACTATATATATATTTGTTTTTAAAAAAATTAATTATATGTATAATCTTAAGTACAAATAAACCTAACCTTAATAGCTATTTCCTTGACATTCAACATTAGAAACAAAGGATGGGAGATTGTTTAGCCAAGCATGGCTTCGAGGTTGATCATGGTGAGCAAGTTTTCAATCAACCGCCGGACGTAGCCCTTAGGGCTTTTCATGAGGATTGTAGGTGGTTGTTGATTTAGGTGTGTTTTGGTGGTTTATAATTTTTTATAAATTTATATAAGTTGTTGAGAGTACTCTCTTTTTCGACTAAATTTAAATTTTTTTTTAATAAGGTACCTAATTAACTCCTCTTTCTCTTTATCAAATAGAAACAAAAGAATTTATTAACAAGAAAAACATTCTTCAAGAGTCAAGACTCGTGCAAAATTTAAGAAACTTAAAGGCTCTTTCAAGCAAAAACCAATTATAGAAAAACCCGACATAGAAAAACATGCTGTCCAAAGTCATGTGCATATATCAGTTTCAAATCCAACATTTATTACACCACGGAAAACCAGAAGGATTTAGTCAGCATAGTGCCCTTAATCACGCGTTGGGTTTTTTTTATTAATAAAAAAATATTATATTTTTATACTGAGATTCGAATTTATAAAAAAATATGACAATATAAATATCTTTAGCTACTAGATTAATTAGTGAATCTCATTAAGCATTGAATTTTAATGTTAACAAATTGATTATTTTTCATTTCATAGTATTTTGTTTAGGTATTGTACAAAGGAAAAATCAATAAAATCTAATGTTATATCTACCATCACATATCATTCGGAAACATTGTTTCATTGCATTCTTTCGTAGTATAGTCTCTAGAGGCATTGTTTCTGCTCACAAGTAGTCTTCCGAATGCATGTATTCGAAAATATTATTCCCGCACATGTCTAATTTTGAGGATGCATGTCTCCGGAAAATATTATTTTTGTCTAATATATCTTTTGATTTAGTGACGGATCTTGACAATCTAGATTGAGGAAGTTTATTTACGAGGATTCGTCTTTGCTTCAACTTACATCTATGTCTACTCCTTTCTCCTCACATACTTGCCTAATAGACATGGAATGGGACAACAATCAAAATCAAATCAAAAATATTCAGTCAACTTCACTATCATACAAATGAGATAAATTTTATGATGACCATAAGCTACTCACATAAGTCTCATTAATATGATAATCCATATATTTGTAGCCTATTCATATATTTTTCACGTATCATAATCACCTTTAAGATTGACTTCCCTTAGCTCTAGGGGGAAATTGTACTATTAATCCCTCTAATAAAATGCTGATTCATTTTTAGCCCTCCAAAATAATAACTTAATTTAACCACCTTTTTTTGAACAATAATTTAACCACTTCTAACACACACAAAAATAGCTTTAACCCAATTTTTTTATGTTCTCATCTCGGTCGCTTGCCACTGATTTAAAAAGTATTTTATTTTAATTATTTTAAGATATTTTAATCAACACAGTCTCGAAGGTGGCAATTGCTTTTGGGCTTCAACTCAATGTTGGGTCTCTCCAATTTTTTCATTATTTTTTTGGAAAGGCATAGCCCATATAATCTGTCCATTAAAAAAACATTTATAAAATGGCGAGGAGTAATTAGGAGAATATTGTCCTTTAAAAATAATTTTAAGAGAATGAAAATTTTTTAATTTTATTTTGAAACTTAGGCTAAAATTTACAGTGCAAGTGAGGAGTGTTTTTTTATTAACGTTTTTGACAGATTTTAAATTTTTTTAAAAAAGTGACGCCTTCCTCCCAACTCGTATGTGCAAGTGGCGTCTTTCACATGCATTGTAAATTTTGATTTAATTTCTAAAATAAAATACAAAGACTTATTTTTTTAATTTTAACACCTAAACATCCTATATATCTAACGAAACCGAATGATGAATTGCTTAATTTGACTTGTATATATTAAAGCTACAGAGAAATGAACTCAGTTTTTGAATTAATGAGTCAAAAGTACATATAAATAAGTCGACTTGAGAGGAAGTCCATAACATTGTAGGTCGATTTCTAACATAAAAACGTATTCAATTACAGGTCATGTTAACAACTTTATTGACTTGATAATTTTATTTCTAAATGAACAAATAACCTATAGAGCACATCACTTCGATAAATATCATTTTCAAACAATATTATTTAAGCAATTTACCCGAGTTATCCCCTCTTTTTACTTATTTTAATTTATGGATTCTGTAAAACTAAAAGTAAGAACGGCTATATTAGAATCGATATTAAATATTACACTTATAACGTATTCTTTCCTTTAGTATTAATATATATTGATATCGATGTATTTTTTAAATATATATAAATATACTTCAATTATATACATATAAATATATTTATATAAAAATATAAATCTTAAAATAATTAATTAGGGTTAGTACTTAATGAAATTAATATATTTTATCTTTAAATCCAATTACAAAAATAAAAGTAATTAATACAAAATTAAATTTTGGTTAAAATATTACAATTTTGTATCAATAGTACGAGCTGGTGTATATCAATAAAAAACGATATTTGATAAAAAAAAGAATAAAAATATTAAAATATCAAAATAAACTGAAATTTTTGACAGAAATAAAATTTAAATTGTTCAATAATGATTTAGGACCGGTATGATACTATGTTGAGATGTAAAAATAATGGTGACGGTGGATTTTAGTAGGCAAGATAAATGACGTGAATATATGTCATAAATATCATATTAAATAGTGAATATATTAAATTATGTGTACTAAATTAACCAGGACCCCATGTTTGTTTGTAGATTAAATATAGCTTTCTTTTAATAAAATTTATGCTCTCTCTACCAACCTTTAATTAATTTGCAGGTTTGCAATTTTTTTTTGTATATACTGGATTATATTTGAAGTGAATGAATTAAAAAAATTACACCACAAATATTAAAAATTTGATACGTAAAAATAAATACTATAAAATTTTAAGGGTGTGAAAGACATTAAAATACAAAACTTATTACTTTCAGAAGGACTTGAACAAACTTCTGAATGAAATCCAACAAACAACTACAACCATTGACAAAGAAAACAAAGGAAAAAAAAACTTATTTTGTAAAACTACAACCATTGACAAATTTGACATTGATCACTACCTACAACATTGTACTTTGTAATATGTTTTGGTGTGCCCAAAAATTTCAAAGAGGATGGATCAATTATTTATTAAAGTTCCATTATTTGTGCACCATTGTTTAACCAATTTCCAAATGGTACCTAACAAGTTGGTAATTACATATTTTTTCTCTCTCAACCTTGCATCATTGCAATGTTTATATTAATTAATAATTACATTTATATTTCATTTTGTACTTTGGGGGTTTGTTATTTTAGTTCTATCCAATTTAATCATGATGTAATCAAATAATCACTTGTAAAATTATTAAAAATTGAGTTGATGTTTCTTTAAATGAATTTACTTGTACACAAGTTGTTATTATTGATCAAAAAGGTATTAAAATTCCCCATTTTCCATTGAAATAAAAATGAAAAAATGTTGCTTTGAGTCATTTGGGGTTGATGGGGAAGCTTATCATGAAACAACAATTTTATCTTTCCTTAGCTGGATTTATTAGGACACTTTTGGCCATGATAATGACTAAGTACCTATATTAATAGTAACTTTGTTTGGCCTATTTTGACCCTAACCCCCATTTTTTAATTTATTTTTCCTGGAGACTTTTGAGTTGAAAGTGAACCACCACCAACATTACTTGGCAAGTAAAGCATCTTCCTTGATACAATAACTTTGGTTACCATATTAAAAAATGATAAAGTTTTAAATATACATTATTGCCAATAGAGTCTCAGTTGTAGCGGATACGATTGAGATTTTAAAATTTTAAGTGTCTAGCTTCGAATCTTATCATAAATAAATTTTTGTATATATAAATTCTTAATTCATATTTAATTCTGATTTAAATCTCGTCACATATTACGTACTATATGTTATTCTAATAAAAAACAGCCAAAGGGTTAAGGAGTCATTTGTGATATCATAATAAATGCAATTTGTAGTTAACATCTCAATTACTTGATAGGACCTGTTTTCCTTCCTAATAAAATACAAAACTAATTTGGCTTCTTATCCTCAAAAACTTGTGAATTAGCTGAAAACTTCAACATGAATATATGGTTTTAAATAAATTCTTGTTAAAATATATAAGTTATTCAAGGCTTCACTAAATGAGCTGATTAACCGGCAAAGTTGACTAAAGAAAATAAGAGGTGGCATTTCTATTACTATATATCTATATATGCATGTGTTAAGTGAATATGTGCAATTTACATACACTTTTTTTTTTCAATAATTAACTTGTTTTGCTCATATTTTTTTAACAATGGCAACTAAATTTTATTAAAAACCATAAAAATATTACAAATACATCAAAAGAAGAAAAAAAGGACTAGTCCACTAAAAATCTCATACAAATGTGTAAAGAAAAGTAAACACTTTTATGGAGATTAGCATACCATCAAAACTAAAAAACTTTCATTAATCTCCTTGTCTCTAGCCAAACGAGACGCTTTACGGAATTAAAAATGAGTGGTGAGCGAACCAAACTATCATGCAGATTGCTCCGCTACACAGTTCTGATTACATCGGCTAACAAACCATCAAACGAGTGGGATCAATCTTTCCTATGACCACTAACATAATCAAATCGAAAATTTAGCGCCATGAGGATCTATATACGAGCATCAAACGACCGCTAAAATACTCTGAAATCATGCCAAACGACAGATGAAATAAACCACAAAAGTAAACGAAAAGCATGCCAGAAAAGCATAAAAAACGCGTGTCACAAAAGTAGAAATTTTTATTAAAATAAAGCAACATTAAAAGTAATAAATAAAAGAACCCACAATTCTTAACACGTTTAAATATCTCAAAAGTTTTTACACTTGCCTTTGTTGGTTTCCGTTTAATTTTATCGTTAACGGATGACATAACAGTTATAAAAAAGATAAAATAATATTTTTAGTCCTACATGTACAATTTTCTTTTATAAGTTTGACCCTTAAAAACTATAAATGTAGATGATTGAAAAATTTTATTATTTATATTTAATGATAATTTTTATTTATTTTTTAAGATTAAAAGACAAATTGATAAAAAAAACTATAAATATATGAGACTAAAAATACTTATTCTATTACTGTCAAGTAAGCAATTATCGGAAAATAAAACACAAAGTTATAGAGGGACTAGATTTTTGAATAAAAAAAATGTATAATCTCAATTTCGTAAAATTCAAATAGGAACTAAAATTAAATTTTAAAATACATAATAAAATAAATTTGGAATAATACAATAAACCATGACATATTTAAATCTCTCCTCATAAATTCATAAAACTAAAAGGAATACATATGCATTGGGTTTAAATTTAATGACAATTTTCGTCATATTTTATTAAGAAAATTGAAAAAAAAATTCAATTGCTTGTAAATATATGAATTTGAATCATTGATTTTAGTTAATTATATATAAATTATTAAATAACTTATTTTCAAGTTAATAACTTTTTTATTAAATAAAGAGTTTTTATATTCTAAAGAAAAATATCAATACCAGAATTTATATAAGATGAGACAATATAGACGTCATTAATTATTTGGTCAATTAATGAATCTCTTCGTGTTAATAATTTAATGAAAGGATTTTGGAATGTGTTCAAATATGATAATCAAATTCTAAATAATTTAATAAAATAGTCTAAAAATGTTGTACAAATATGATAACCAAATTTTAACATATTAAGAGATTCTCGAGTAGTCAAATATACTCATGTTATCTTATTTTATATAAATTTAAACATCAAATATTCGTCTTAAAAATATAAATATATTTATACTTAATAAAAAATTCTAACATTAAAATACAAAAAATTAAAACTAAGAAACGACCTCTCAACTAACGAACATTTTACAAAACACAAGCTTGAATAATAAAATAATTTCCTTTAGAGAAATTGATGGATACAACTGTCGGTAACTGGGATCAAGGATTCATAAAAATAATATAGAAATCTTGTCTCCCCCTTCTCCTTGTTGATCCTCAGAACTTCCCCATGTGCTGAAGCTTCGGTTTCATCAATTCTTCAGTGGCAACTATCATTTCTTTTTTACTTCCATTATGTGTTTCATTCTTCCAAGCTAACCAAAAGTACAAAACCCCCCTGCAGAAAGAAACAGCACAAGATCCAATGAAAAACTCCCCTACATTATCTGAGTTCATAAAACTTTTTCACATGTTCTAGTCTGTCAGTAAAACATAGCGTGTTCCTGTAAGAACACCAACAATGGATGAATTCAACCTGTGAAGATATAGTGTTTGCTTCTTTGTCTCTGTGTCTGTCTGACTGTCTCTCTCAGGAATTGCTGATGGTATCTTTCTAAAGGCTTACAAAAATGGACTTCAGGACACGTTTAGATTATGCTTTGTTCCAAATTTCACCAACTAGAACCAGGTAAAGCTAAAGTTTGGTTCTTTGATTTTGCATGAGTTGTAAAAATGTAATCTTTCCTTGATATTGATTCTGGGTTTTGGTTTTGAAGGTGTGATCTGGTGATTTTTGCTGGGAAATGTAATGAGAAATTGGCATCAGGGTTGCTGGAGCCCTTCATTTCACACCTTAAAGCTGCTAAAGATCAAATTTCAAAAGGAGGCTACTCTATTACTCTTCGTCCAGTGGGCTCAACGCCTTCCTGGTTCACAAAGGGCACTCTCCAAAGGTAAAAATTCAACCTTTGTTTTGAAATTTGTGGAAACATTTTGCTGCAATCTGGTTTATTTTTGGATTTGCAATGATGTGTTTAGGGACATTCACCTATAGGGGGAAACAAGATCTTGTTTTTTTTTAAGTCTTGTGTTATTGACCTGTGTTAATGGTTTCTAATGTGTTTTTTTAACAGGTTTGTGAGGTTGTTAGTACCCCAGAAGTTCTTGAAAGATTTGTGACGGTTGAGAGGGAAATTGAGCAGATCGAGAATTCGGTTCAATCGTACAAAGCAAATGCTTCCGGGACGACAGACGCTGATGGTATGTTTATGTTCGGTCCAATGTTTGACTTCTGTTGTCTGAAATTTCTATGATTTGATTTGGAATTAACATGAACCGAGTCTATTGTTTCAGGAAATTTCCAAAAGTCATATGCTTCATCTAAGGTATGTTTTTTCAGCCTTCTCCATTTTGTTTTGCTTCCTTTGATAGCTCACAATTTAATCCCAGAATTGTATTATGTTGCTGCATGTAGTCCAAAGGTGAATCCGATGGAAACGGCGACGATGTTCCGGAAGAAACTTCAAAGTAAATTACTTGTTCCTGCAATTAGCGACATTAGCTTGATGTCTTTTAAAAATGCATTCATTGTTCACCCTGGTGTCAATATGCAGGGTTCGTCTTCAACGAGTTCTGGAGACTAGGAAGAAAGTACTTTGTAAAGAGCAAGCAATGGCTTATGCTCGTGCTTTGGTTGCCGGATACGAACCTGATAATATAGATGATCTCATCTCTTTTGCTGACACTTTCGGTGCTTCTCGTTTAAGGTATAGATTACCATTGTCATGATCAAAATGACGTTCATCGGGATATGGTTGCCGATTACTCGCTTCTTCTTTTCTGTCAGGGAAGCTTGCATAGATTTCATGGACTTATGTAAGAGAAAGAATGAAGATAGGATTTGGATGGCTGAATTAGCAGCAATGCAAGCATCTAGACCAGACTTGTCTTACCTTGGAACATCCGGGATCGTACTTGCTGGGGAAGAAAACGACCCTAGTCAAAATCTTACTATAAATTTCTCGACCGCGAAGCAAACCAGTTCGGCTGATGCCTCGGAAGCCGGGAGTGGAGATATCAACCCTGGTAAGGATTGATACCAAAATTTTCTTCTGCTTCAGATGATGATATGTATCAATAATCTATGATTTCCAATAATTGTTTGTTTCGACTTGTTTATTCCGAAACTATTACTTGATGTTTCGAAATCTTTTAACATGTTCTACAGAAGGTAGCTTGGCATCCATGGATGGGAAATCTCTAGTACAAATGCCATGGCCACCCCATTTTCCTCAGTACATGCAAGGTTTTCCGGGTTCTGGATTTCAACAAATGCCTCCATATCAAGGGTACATTTTCCCTGGTATGCCTGGTCCCTCCCCATATTATCCAGGAAATATGCATTGGCCTTCGAATGTAGAGGATTCGAGTGTTGCTCGTGGTTGGGAACCGGATGATCGTAGAAGTCATAAATCATCTTCCAGGAGCAAGAAAAAATCTTCCAAAGGTAAGGGAGATGAATCCACTGAGTCTAGTGATTCCAGCTCTGAGAGCGAACCAGAAAAGGAAGTGCATAAGAAAAAGCATGGAAAGAAGTCTTCGTCGAGAAAAGTCGTCATCCGTAACATTAATTACATTTCTTCGAAGAGGAATGGGGATAAGGGCAGTGATTCCGAAGACGAAGAGTTCATTGATGGAGATTCTCTCAAACACCAAGTGGAGGAGGCTGTTGGATCATTGGGGAAACAACATAAGTCTACCTTGCGTCGTAATAAGAAACACGATGGAAGCAAGCATCGGAACACTGTGTCATATGATGAAGATGATCTGGGAACTAAAAGTTTGGAGGGAGAAAAACGAAGCAATCCCTGGGATGCTTTCCAGAACCTTCTCTTGCAGGACAAGGATTTGGATTCTGAAGTAGATAAACAGCCTGCAAGGTTGCAAGAGGAATATTTTGCAAGCAACGGGACCGAGGGAGTGACGAAGCAGAAAACAATCTCGAGTGATCCCTTTCTGGCCTCACAGATTGGTAGGGATCATGAAGGTGAAACTCGAGGCGGGAATTTCGGAACTAATGAACTCGGTGGCTCGGCTGTTAAGAGAAGAGAGAGCACAAACGAGGAGTTGCTTTTGTTGCAAGGCAATGATTCTGGTGTCAGTTCCCGAGCTAATATCTCCAATTATGCAGCGGAACCTACATTGGCCAAAAGTCACCGAGAAGGCGACTGGTTTATCAACAAACAAATGGATAAATCAACAAATCAGGATGAAATGATGGGCCTCAAAATGTTTGATGGAGAAAATGGTTCTTCATTAGCTGCTGAAAGCAAAAAAGATGTTTTTGTCGATGACTCTTTCATGATTCAAGTTCCATCGGTGGGAGAATATCAATCTGATGATCGGTTAAGGATCGGTATAGGCATGGTTCCCGAAATCGAAGCTACTCAACAGGAAAATGGCAATTCGGATACTGTACTGAAAGCTCCTTCAGTTTCGTATGAACCAGATGACCTTTACATGATGACCGGGCGTGGTTCAGCTGAAGAGAATGCCATGACATCTTGGACTCCAGAGATTGACTATGAAATGAATGCATTATCTGCTAAAGTTGCCGGAAGGCAAACTGATACTGAAATAACTGGTGCCGGTGACAATGGTCCTAATGCTAAAATCCCGGGGAAACTTCCGAACAAAGAAGTTCGTTCTAGAGTTTCAAACGGACCTCTAGTCAAGAGCAAATCTGACTTAGCATCAAAGAGCAGGAAACCACCAGCAGGAAGCAAAACCGCTATACGGAAAACTAAGTCCAATCAGGTATTTACTACCCTTTGCCCTTTAGGTTCGAGTCCGTTCCTTGATTGAATGAGATAGAAGTAGACTGCAATGCTGATCTGTTTCTGATTTCTTCTCCTTGCCTTTCAAATTTGATATAGGAAGAGGAGAATCGAAAGAAAATGGAAGAGTTACGGCTCCAGCGTCAGAAGAGGATAGCCGAGAGGAGTGCTGGTGGTGGTCTTACTCCGGTTACTTCCCGGAGGAGCTCAACAGAAAATAAAACTTCGACAGCTTTGACAAAGAAGATCCAACACTCGACTCAGGAGACTAAGAAATCACCAAAGCCAGTCCTTAGAAGTTCCACCATAGAACGCCTTGCAACTGCTCGGAATACATCAAAGGTCTCATCAGCTGAATCGAAATCGAGCCAGCCAAAAAAGTCAACATCGAAGGAAAACAATTCTTCAACCGCTCGAAAGACAGCTCAAGCTAAGGATAAGAAATCAAGCACAAACAAAGTCAAACCTTCAGATATAAAAAGTGGCACAAATAAAGTAGTTCCAAATGGCTCTAATGCACAAGGAAAAAAGGACTCCAAAGAGGTCACAGAAGCATTGCCAATGGAACCAGCAGCACCTGAAGCAACTCAACCTACTGACATTATCGACGATTTCAAGGACATTCAAGAGTTGCAGACTACTCCAATAGAAAAACCCGACGGAAACACAATTTCAAAACAAAACCCATCGGAGGACCAAAGCTCAAATGGAAATATAGCTACCGAAGATAAGCCGATGCAAATAGATCATATAAAAGGAGATGAAGAATTCACCAAGAAGACATCTAAAGTTGTTTCTGAAGATAACATAGCACCGGAAGGATTCGGTAAAGATATTCCCGAGACAACAGTTCATCCTGTGCCGCCAGTTCCAGTCAAGTCAGTTAGGTTTTCGACCGTAAATATCGAAGGGATCGGTGCCATGAATGAGAAATTTCAGCCTCGTAGAGTTTCCGAAATAGAGATCTCAACTCCACCTCCCAATGATGGAATGGACAAGGAACCAATGCTTAGCAGGAAGAAATGGAACAATGATGAAAGCCCTCCAAAAGTAGCCAAAGGGTTTAGAAAGCTCCTTTTCTTTGGAAGAAAAAGCAAAAACTATTATACTGCTTAGTGTGTGTTCTTTCCATTCCACAATGCTTCTGGTTCGGGTTTTTGGTTTTTTTCGAGTGCTTCAAAAGTTCGCATGGAACATACCAATAAGGCTTTTGATGTTGCTGCCATTCAAGGATTCATGGAACTGAAAAAAGAAAAGAGAGAGAGATTCATAACGTAATTTATCTTTGTTTGATATTATCATGTTGTAAGGATTAAAAAACACATTCTTTTTGTTTGATTGTATGCCTTTATAATTTGCATTTGTATACACATTTGAGTCCTTTTTGAAACATTTGTCATTTTTATTGCTGAGCTAAAAAAAATTGTATTTCAATTATTTGGTTTTATTTTCCGTATATTTAATTTTTGGTTGAATTTAGTCGTTAGCCTCTGTTGCATAAATTGCAGAATTAGTCCCCATATTCTAATTTGATTAATCTTAGTCCATGAATTTTTAAAATTTTAAAATTCAGTTCCAGGATCCAAATGCTACAAGAACAATGTGACTAACTTACAAGTATTTAAAATGATCAAATAAAATAACAAAAACTAAATCTACAACTTATGTACAGTACGAGAACTAATAGTAGAATTTGACTTAACATGTTTAAAGGCTACCATTTGAATAAGGATCAAAATTTCAAATCTTGAAAGTATCAATACTAAAAAAGACCAAATTATATGAGGACTAAATCTACAATTAAACATATTGCCTAGACTAATAGAAAAGGTTGACTTTGATTTTTTAATTTTTATTGATTAAGTAGAGAAGTAAATACATTATCGAGACAAATGTCAAGATTCAAACCCCAAACAAGATGGAGAAACATGATATAAATGTTAAACATTAATATTTAAAAAAAATAAAAATTCCTGATTTATTTCATGAAATGATAACCAACCATACAATTGGTTTTTAGGGAACTATACAATTTTTAATTCATTTTTTTTAAAATAATACACATAATATTATATTTTATGTTTTAGGGTATGGCATTATTTAATTCATATATAATAAATCAAATATTTTAAAAATATTTTTTATAATAAGTCATTAATTTCATCGATAATCAGTCGAAATAAATTTATTACATTTACAATTGTGATTCTATATTGTATTCATTTCATCATAAAATGTGACATTTAACAATAAAATTTCACCATTATTTTTTCTTGCTAAAGTGAGCAATACAAGCTATAAATGTTTGTACCTTGTGCTAGAAATAGTTATACCTAGAGATGGGCATACGTCGATTCTTTGGCCGCTCCGATCTCAATTTCGATCTGACAATTAAAAGTTTTCATCTGATTCAACCTGAACTTATGCTATTATTTTATATTGAGTTGAAACTTTTTCTATAGAAACTCGAATTCTATCCGAACTTTAAAAATTCATCTTTATAGAATCAACTCGATTCAAAACCCATTAAATTTGAATAATTTAACCATCCTACTTGTACCCTCACCAAGTTGGGATTCCAAAAAGGCAGTTAATTATGGCGGGTGTTTATTCCCTTTCATTGAAAGTACTCTTTCAACTAACTTAGAGTTTCCAAGCAGGCATCTCCCCTCTTCAATAACCTTGTACCCTGTGCTTTTTTTTTTGTCTTCTCGGTTTCAAGTTTTGTCCGACTAATCTGGACCAATCCGCATGGTACATTTAATTCTAGTGGGGTGTACATGTGCTTTAAACCGATAAACCAACCAGTTTCGGATCCGGTCCGTTGCTAGAGTTTATGGTTATACCAAATGCTTCAACAGATTCTATGATTTATAAACAGTTAGTTTTAAAAAAATGTTTAAAAATAATTAAAAGAAAGGTGAAAACCCCATTTGCAAGCTAAGGTGAGGTGTCATTTTATTCTGAAAATGAAATTCACAGAAAAGAAAGAAACAATGCTTTTTCAAAAGAATCTATTCATTTTAACCATTTGATTTGCTACTTCATTACTGATAGTGGTTTGTTTTGTGTGTATTTAGAGAGGGAAAGTTTGAGAGAGAAAGAGCAAACCAAAGAGAAAACAGAGCTATTATCAATGGCTTCTAAGCTTCTTCTGATTGCTGTCTTTGTTCTTGATCTCATTGCTTTTGGTTTAGCTGTTGCGGCTGAGCAAAGAAGAAGCACTGTAAGTATAAATACAATTTCTGGGTTTGAAGGAAAATGAAGAAAATCAAATCTTTTGTTTGAAGAACACCAGTAAATGTTGATTTAGCTGTATGGGCTTTGAGTTTTATATATGAAAATTGCTGCTTTTGATGGAAAGGAAGTGTCTTTGATTTTGGTCTTGATTCTTAGGCAATAAGGGTAGTTTAAAAACATGTTCTTTTATTAGTTACTATTCTCAATTGTCTATAAACTTACCAGATCTAAGCTGAATTGCCATGAAAATGGGGTAGATCTATGTATTATTTGGTTATGGTGATTGGGAAGTTGTGGATCTAGTGTTAACCAGACAAGACATGCTTATTGACAATTGTGTATTCGTGTTTGAATCTTTGTGCAGGCCAAGATTTCCCAGGACAATGAAGTTAATTATAACTATTGTGTCTATGACTCAGACATAGCAACAGGCTATGGTGTTGGTGCATTTTTGTTCCTCATGGTTAGTCAAGCCCTTGTAATGGCCGCGAGCCGATGCTTCTGCTGCGGGAAGGGCTTAAATCCCAGTGGTTCGAGGGCTTGGGCAGTTATCCTTTTCATAGTTTGCTGGTATGTCACAATGTCATCAAAGTTTTAGCTAACATTAGATTTGATTGTTTCATGGATTCTTCTTGGAATTGAGTGTCACAGGTTGTTTTTCCTGATTGCCGAGATATGTTTGCTGGCCGGATCGGTGAGGAACGCATACCACACCAAATACCGGACCATCTTCAGCGAGCAGCCTCCTTCTTGTGAAACTGTGAGGAAAGGAGTTTTTGCTGCAGGGGCAGCTTTCATTTTCTTAAATGCCATAGTCAACAAGTTCTACTACATTTGCTATTCAAGTGCCAGGGACAAAAGCTTCCAGGCTTACGGCGGAGAGGCCTCTGTCGGCATGGGAACCTACAAATAAACAAGACTGCAAAACTGGTGTTTATATCTTATTGCACTAGATGTGGCTACGTGTACTCCAATGTCTGGTATTTTGAGTTGCATTTCATGTGCTAAGGGTTTGACTTAGGCTATTGATTGTATTTTTGTATCAGATTCATAACTTTTTTCTCCCCATTCCGAAATTGAAGTTTCTGGTATACATATCAATAAAAAAAGATTGGTGTTGGTGTTCCGATTCGATATTCGATGTCAGTTATGTATTTCTTGAACCACTTGCATTATCTTCAATGAAGTTGCTGTCTGAAACTTGATTCTTTGCACAGTAGGAAGCCTATCAATAAGAAACCTCCAAGCATTAACAGTGTGCCTGATCGTATCCCGAATTCGAGCTTCACTATACTTTGAGCAGAAGTTAACCTAACAATGTCGACTTTTACGATGAATCCGACTTAGACTCATGATGACACCAAGTGAGTAACAACTCATTTGCAAATACTGCTGAAATATGTTCTATCTGTTTAAGCCATTACCAAACCTACCAGGAAAGCTTCAACCAGACAGCGGAGCCTGTCCGGAAAAGGCCATCGAATAACTGCTCCCCAACTATAAGCTCAGATCACTTGAGCACATGTGATAGAGGCATCCTTGGTTTCAATTCAAAGGGAAAAACCAGCAATGACATGTAATATTTCTGACCATCTTTGCTCTTCTAAAACCAACCAGGCAGGCATACCATAGTTGTCCAAACTTGGTCATCATTGTACAACAGATGACACAATTTGTTGTTTTAGATTTGTCGAAATTTGGACAATCCCTCAAATTGATATAACAGCAAAATGCAAACTAGAAAAGCTCATGTGGTCACAATACCAAAACAAAAACAAAGCTTGTTACTTTAGGAAAGAAAATGAAAAAAAATTCAATTTTGAAACACTGCTTAAAACTCTCCATTGGCAATGTATTGACTGAAGACCTAAGAGACTATTCATTTCCACAATATCTTTTTCAATTATAACAAGCTTGGCTAGCAAATAATGTGACATATAGAAAGTAGGTTGCTCTAGAATTTTTTTTATTAAATAGAGAGGTATTACATTCACATACCGAGATCTAAACCCATACAAGATGGGACTATATGAGCATCCTACATGCGAACCCCTGTCATGCCACATCAGAATTTATCCTTATTAGGGTCTATAGCTCTTAGCTCCGATGGTCAATGTTCGAATTTCAACCCATCAACTATTCCTTGTCGTGCAAGCAATCTACTAATGTGGTTACATGGTATTATCTGTCCATACGTTTTCTTAACCATTCGATAAGAATCACACACCTTGCATACACAGGTGCTTGAATTCGGATCTCTTAAGATGAACATCATCATTTTTTTCACTGAAACCATTTGTCGAGTTCATTCTTCGACTTAAAAAAAAAAAAAGTAAAAAATGATTTGGACATCATTGGTATTATTCATGTGGTTACATTGTAAGGCAACATTTGGTATACTTTTTGGCTTTTTGGCAGGCAAAAGGACACAAAAGGCTTTTGATTAGCAATAAAGTTGATGCCTTCTAAAAGTGTGAAACCCACTAAATTTCTTTACCATGTTTTGGTCCATCCTTTCCCCCTTTCTTTTTCTTTATTGCAATTAAGTGTACATTTATACAGTTGCACATGCTGCCTTTAAATCAAGTTTGGAAATTTTCCATGATTCAAATTTGTCCCACAATCTCATAGCCAGCTTTCAACTGTTCTAATGAACTCTCTTTATTGCTGAAAGCTACCTACAGTCAAGGACATGAACTTTGGGTGCATTGTATCACAAGTATATACACAAACTCGTATTCAAATTCAAAATCAAACTCGATAATGTTGAAATGTAAGGTGAAATATATCGGACTCTTAAGGAAAAATATAAATTTGAACTTTGAAAACGATATTTTTACATAAATTTAGCGATAAGAAAAATAATAATGGAAGCAATAAGTGAAGAGTAAATAGTAGTAGGCTCAACAAAGACTATGAATTAATGGACCACCAAAATCAAGTCTAACCTATCCACAAAACTAGGAACCCAGGTTGGGGATTTAATATTGAAATAGATATATACATTTATTATTATTGAATAAAAGGTAAATGTGTATGTTGGTATTTTAATTAAAAAATATTAGTAATATTTTTGACCAAACCTACCAATTCCTAAATCAGATGATATTATGGGCTTAAGTAAATTTAAATTTAAATTATTTTAAAAATGACATCAATAACAACAAGACCGACTAAATTAAAAAGTCAATTTACAAATTTACGTGATCAATTATAAATAATAATATAAAAATATTTTTAAAATAATTTATTTTTAACCAATAGAGGGGTCATCTTGTTCTTGTCAAATCCTATGACAAGCCATTCTAGTGCCCTTTATTACACTTGATATTCATTGTGTGGGCTAGAATTTTTTAAATGTTTTAATTATATTTCTTTATCATATAAGTAATTTTAAAAAAAATATATATTTTGGTATCTGAATTAAATTTAATATTTGACTTAGTGTAAATTTTTTATATGATTAGATATTTGAATTTATTTTTTATTTAATTTAGTATATATATATATTTAGTATTTTGGTTTAAATTAGTATTTAAAATTGATTTTTTATTTAATTTGGTATTTGAACTTGGTTTAAATCGGTTAAAAATTATAAGTACTATTCTGAACCAAAAATCAAGTTAAAGTACCAATTTCAACCAAGAAGTCAATAAGCCAAGCTCATGTATTTATTTGGACAAAAAATATATCAAATTAAACTTTGAAACCAACTTCGAGTACCTAAGTGAAAAAAAAAACTCATGTACCAAATTAAAATTTTGAAGCCAAGTTCATGTACCAAAATGTATATTAACTCATTTCAAAATCTCTAAAAATTCCCATTTAAATAGTCTAAATAATAATATTATTTTTACCCACTATCTATTGATCTAGGGGATGAGACACTACGTCCTTAAAATAAGATCTATGATTTGAATATAAATGTTGTGAATAAAATAAATTGGATTGGGATAAAATTGTTCTCATGATAAATTTTTATAATATTTTATACGAATAAGTCGATCAATAAATCAAATACAAATAAATATATCAAAATAATAATAATATTTTTCCAACTAGGCTACAAATTATCACCCACGGTAATAAATATTTCTCAATTCATAAAATGGTTCTAAAATTTACTTTAGTCACTCCATTTCTTTTTCTCAATATTATTCTAAAATTTACTTTAATCACTTATTTTTAATAGTGTACAATATTTATATTACTCGGATCTCTTCTCACTCATAAATCAGATGATATTAAACGTTTAAATATATCCATTTTTATATTCTCTTGTATACTATACCAATAACCATGTCAAATGAACTATATTCAATCAACTTATTTCTCGTATTTCAAATATCTTCTTTTTTACAAACACATTTAAATATTAAGCAAATTTGTACAATGTAAAGTTGAAACAATGACACGAGGACTGCTATAGAAGTACAGATTTTTTTTCTTATTATATTATATTATATTATATTATATTTGTGTGTATGCGTAAGGTGGGCTAATAAGGGAGCTAAAAGCTTTGCATTGCTTGCACCACCCTAAACACTGGAAGGCGCTGATTCTGAGATGACAATTCTTTGACCAATATCTTTTAAATTTGTTTTTGAAGATTGTGTTAAATGCTGTCGATGAGGTTTTAGATGTGTTGATAAAGTTTTGGTTTAAAATTTATTGTGTAGTTTTTGTTTAGATACATTTTTATTATTAACTTTTTAATGGTTGATTCTAGTAATTTAATTGTAATTATACGAATGTATTGATTATAATAATAATTTTATTTTTTACTATGTTATTATTAAAAAGATGTTAATTGGTTGGATCTTGGATCATCAATTTTAGGGGTTTTACTTTTCAAATTTTATATAAATTAGTCCTAAAAATAATGTTATTTGAAATTTTAGTTTTTTTTTTTGTTTTCTTTCCGGTTTACAGGGCTTCGCCCTGACTAAGTTGGACCAACCCGTGTCGCATACCTAGCTTTGATGGGTGAGTCCTTCAACGGGAATTTTCTACATACACAACGCCTCGAACTCGAAACCTGCTTAAGTGATATCAAGTTGGTTACTACTTGGACTTAGTCTTTTAATCATATATTTTTTGGTAAAAGGGTATGATTTCATAGATAAAAAACCATATACAGGGAGTATTATCACATGTCTCGTTAAAAATCTCCCTAAACTTAATCAGAGGAGAAGACTACATGTGATAATGCCTAGCAAGAATCCAATACGATCAATGAAATAAACAAGATCAACATCCTACAAACAATACCCTAACATAGAAACTCGGCAAATACTTAACTAATCACGTAATCTTCATGCAGGAATTAAAAATTAAAACATTAAACTAAATTCATATTTCTGTCGAAGAACTTGGACCCAAAGGTCATCCGGCCGGCTAACCAATGCGAAAGCCAGATTTTGCATGAAGGCCATGTTAAGTTCATTAGCACGGGGATGCCCAAACCACCACGCGTCATGGATTGAGAGATGGTTTCCCAATTAACAAGCGAGATTTTTCTCGTAGATGCTGTAGAGCCCCATATGAAACCTCTGATGATCTTGTCAATCTCAGAACACACACGAATGGGAAGCTTGGTGGTTTGCATAAAGAAAGACAGAATGACAGCTAAGACAGACTTAGCCAGAGTGATGCGACCAGCCATAGAGAGAGAGTGAACTTTCCATCCATTAAGTTTAGATCGAAGCCTATCAATGATAAAATCAAAGTCGGCACAACGCATGCGCTGGTGCAAAACTGGCACGCCCAAATAAGTACCCAAAGACGTGGTATGCTGATAACCAAGCATCGTACAAATAGCATCTTGGAGAGCGCTATCGGTGTTAGGCGAAAAATACATCTGGGTTTTTCGAGTGCTAACCTTGTGCACAGAGTAGCGGCCAAAATCAGTCAAGATGGTTGCAATAGTGCGCGCTTGATCAATGTCCGCTCGGGCAAACAGAATGCGATCATCAGCAAAGAAAAGATGCGAGAGGGGAATACCATTGCGAACCATACGGAACGGGTGCCAACTTCCATTATCAACGGGCATACAAAATGAGGTCATCATTTGCCCTTTTTCGGTATTTTTATGCCCGAACACAAAAAGTTAAATTATAAGTTTTAACTTTAAATTTTAAATCATAAACCTTAAACTATAAAAATATACACTATCCTCAATTTCTTAAACCCTAACTCTAAACCCTAATCATAAATCTAAACCCTAAACCTAATTTTAAGTATAAAGATTAAATAGACACAAAAAATAGAGGATTTCTATTCCATTTACTACTTATTAAATTTAAAAGACAAATATTTAGTATTTAACATTTATGTTTTTCTTTTTTGTTTTTACTCATAAAAGGAGGTAAAGTAACTTATAATCACTAAACTTGCAACTTTCACAATTTAGTCCCTATTTTTTGTCCACGTTAATCTTTAAACTTACGAACTTTTTTCCATTTTGTCCTTTCAATTATGTGACATTTTTGAGATTGTGGCACAAGACAATATTAGAATATCTCGTCAACAAAATGATCAAAAGTCCAAGTTTAGAAACTAAAGTGGGTCTAGAAATACGGTTTAGGGACTAAGTAGAGAAAATTACCAAGTGCGGGTACTAGAATTTGCTTTATCCCTAAAAAGTATATACTTTGACAAGACCAACTCTAGTTTGGTTTGTTGCATTAGGAGTGAAGGTGTTATGGTTGTTTGAGACACTGACAATTTCGTTATTGAAAATATATATTTAAAATATATGTAAAAAAATACACCACTATAATGAAAGTCAATGATATGACTTTGGGTATAACTTGGGTTGCCTAAGCCTTAGCTGCAATCTATGTCACCCTCCACTTGTTTTTCTTTTTTTTTTGTATTTTGGACCAATCCCAATATTTTCTTTTTTTATTTAATCATTTGCATCCGATTAGTTGATCAACTATTTCAAATTAAGTTGTGTAGAAGTATAATATAAGGACGAACTTTTAATTTAATTTTTTCTATTTACAATATCATAATCTGAATCTCTAATTTTATTTAAAAAATTCAATGTATCATCTCGTTAAATCAATTTATTATTTTTTATTCTTATGTCTACTTTCGCAGTTGGCTTCCACTCTCTTTCTCTTACACTTTTCCCACTATCCCATGTCTGTTTCTCCATTTTCTTGCAATTTATTCAGTTATTTTTTTAACATAAATTTATTCAGTTATTGTCTCCATGTTTTTATTTTAGAATTTATGAAATAATATAGACAAACAAATTGGCACCTATGTTAGAAAAAATAAACTGCAAACCCCAAGGAATTGGATATAATTTTTCATATTAAACTCCACAATCATAAACATGACACGCATGATTTCATGATTGTGCGAACTATTAGGAAACTATATTAAAAATGTAAGAGTGCAAAATTACAAAATTTAAGGATAACAAAATTATGTTATCAATAGAAAATACAAAAAAATATACAAATATAGAAGAACTTAAAATTTTTAAGAGTGCAGCTGCCTCTAACACCCCTGTGTCCGTCCCTGATCTTAAACTCTCACCTGCCATACTTGACTAATTTCATCTAATTGTTTTGCATGTGCAATTACATCATTCTTGATTATTAAAAAAACAGTGCCAAAAACAACGAGCTCCCCGTGTATGGTTTCCTTGTGATTAATTTTCAGACATTATTTTAATCATAGATTAATATGTAGTTAATCCTGGTCTGAAAATATTAGGTGGATTTAGGCTAATTCCACCGACTCTTTCATTTGCTTTTTAGGGTTTAGCTCCTTGGGGTTCTCCTCTTTTGGTTAAATTATATCATAAAAATTCTTGCACGAGCTCCTCATGCTTCATGTTCATGAATGAGTTGTAATTATACCCTTTTTGCTGGAGATTTGAAGGGAAAAAAAGGGGACATTTTTAAGGTTAAAAATGGGATTTTGATAGCTTTGGAGGCTAAAAATTAGTATATTATTAATTCTTAAGCATGCTTGTGGTTCATTTTTCAAGGTCATATGATATATATATATATGCACATATGTATAGCCCTCTATTGTTATTTTGTCAATCAATCATATCTAATTTTTGTTTTGCAAGTTGTTAATTAGGATTCAAAAGTCACCCCAATTTCCAGGGATAGATAAGAAAAAACTTATTTGAAAAATAGTTATTATTATTATTATTATTATTATTATTATTATTATTGGAGTTTGTATATGTGGATTCAACTTGAAAGGTAGGACATGATTATGCATTTAATACATGCATATTTGAATTTTTTTTATCTTTCATTTATGTTTTACGCTATACGTTTGAATTTCATAATTGTTATTCTAACTGTAACACCCCGATCCTATCGGATCTGAGACACTACATTTGGGTTACCTTAAACCCGGCCCATAAAATTTTGTTTGATTTTAAATTTCCAAGTTTAGCCAAAAATAACATTCAAAACAAGTTATTTAAATAAAGTTTCATAAGCATTTCAAATCCAAAATATAGGTGGAGCTCCGTACGATTTAAACATCGTATATCAAAATAAATATAAATAGAGTTACACACCAACAACAATAAGGTCCTATGGATACATAGCCCTACAACTAAAATCAAGGTACTGTACTCGAGATGATTCGATGCTAGGAAGTCCTCGTCGATGCGCTCCTCCAAAGAGTGACATGTTAACCTACGCATAGAAAAACAACATATCCCCACGACGAGCTAACAAAGCTCAGTGGTACATGTCTACTCTACAAAACTTCATGAAATTCATAAAGGTAATCATGCAAAGTAAGCAATGAGAACATAGCATGAATAAATAAGAACACATATATTTTCTCCCGCTAGGAGACAAACTTGTTTAGCCCGAAATCACCTAGTCGTCAGGCTAGCCGTACGTATATTCAGGATCACCTAGACATCGAGTATTTATCCTCGTACATACCCGAAATCACTTAGGCATTAGGTATGAACAGACCCATCTATTCGGGATCACCTAGGCATCGGATAGGAAGAAAAACCCATACTCAGAATCACCTAGCCATCGAGTAGCGCGCGTCACTCGGGATCACCTAGTCATCGAGTGTGTGAAAAAGAAAGGAATATTACATCAATTCAATTACTCGGGTATCCGGATCCCATATCAACAATGGGCCCTATGGCACACAACACCATTACATATCCATACAATCATATGGTTGCTATCAACATATAAGTCACCCAAGGAAAATTACTGAGTTCTTAATTTTTATGCTTGAGTATATGACAGATTCTTAGTTTCTAAGTTTTACAACTCATTTCATGCCATTAAGGGTCTATCAGATTGAACGGTATAATTTTTTAGCCTTCCTGGAAAAATCAACATTTTTGGGCAGATCACCCAGTGGGTATCGATACCCAACAATGCATACCAATATGACCCTCTGGGTATTGATACCCAATATAGGCGTACCGATACTCAGCCTTAAGAATAGAGGGTCGACTGTTGACCCCGTACCGATACACGAAGAACATATACCGATACCAACTAGGTATCGATACGCCCTAACGCGTACCGATACTATATTTCGCTACTGGAATTTTAAAAGAATATGGGGTATCGATACGGCTCAAGCCTGTATCGATAGTCCTCTTAAGATTTGCATGTGTTCATTCCCCAGAACACAAGGTATCGACAGCCTCTCGTGTATCAATACTGAAGCCCAGAAATGGCTTTCAAGGCTCAGGAATTCGCTTCTCAAGCCCCTAAATTGAAATCTTAATCCCTTAACTCAAACCTACATCTTATAGAAGATTATTAGGATGGTTTACTACCTTTTTTACGGGGTTTAACACAAAATCCGAGTTTCACCATTAACATTCATATTCAAGCTCTTAACACTCAAAAACTTAAACAATGCAAATCAATCACATTTATGAAAAGCATGAAGCACATTAGAGTTAGAGATGTACAAACCTTGCTCAAAATCTCAGAATCTTTCACCCCAAGCTTCACTTCACTTTTTCTCTTTGCCTTGGGTGTTGGATGGCTCCCCAACTTTCTTAGCTAAACAACAAGTGTAAAAATGAATTCTTTACACTCTGAAAAGCTTAGAAACGAGATTCAAATATACTTACAACATGAATCCACCCTAAAACACCCAGTACCCAAAAACCTCAATAAAACCTATATCACTATCTTACCACCATTGCCAACCATTCTTACATTAAATGTAGATCGCGGTGTGGGGATTAAAATATCTAAAACCCAAAATCTCGGATGGCAAGATTAAAGGAAAATTTTAGACCTTTACCTTGAGCTCTCCTAATATTTCTTGCAAGGAAGAGATAAACTTTTTGAAAGGTTGAAGGTGAGTTATGAGGATGATGTAATGAGCAACTTTTGTCCAAAGAAGACAAGGAGATGGGCTGCCAAGGGTTGGTAAAATTACATTCATAACCCCTCATCTATCACACAAGGCCTAAACCAAGCCCAAATTATTTACTACATACTTAAAACTCAATGCCCAAGGCTTGGGTCAATGCTAACTCTATGACTCAAAAATCTGGGTCGTTACAACTCTTTCATCCTTAAAGAAAATTTTGTCCTCAAAATTTACTTGATCTAAAGAGGTGCGGGTACAACAACTTCATATCATCTCTGGTTTCCCAAGTGGCCTCTTCGACACCATGGTTCCTTCATAGCATCTTGGCCAACGGTATTTCTTGTTGCGTAGCTCTTTGATTCTAACATCAAAGACTTTGATTGGCTCTTTCCTATAGGATAAATCGGTACTCACCTCAATTTCCTCAAGAGAGATGACATAGAAAGGTTCAGAGCGGTACCATCGAAGCATCAAATCATTGAAACATAAAACACATTATGACTTCATTTCAACTCTAGTGGCAAGGCCAAGCGATAAAGCCACCGGTCCAATCCTCTCAATAATCTCATAGGGTCCAATAAACCGCGGACTCAACTTCCCTTTGCGCCCAAAACGCGAAACCCTTTTCCACGGTGACACTTTAGAAACAACTTGTCACCAACCTCATACTCAATATGTTTACGATGTAAATTCTTATAAGCCTTTTGTCAATCAAAAGCTGCTTGCAATTTATCTTTGATTACACAAACCTTCTCCTCGGTTTGTCTGGTCAAATCAAAACTTATAACTAGCCTTTCGTTTAACTCGGTCTAACACAAAGCAATTCTATACTTATGCCTATACAATACCTCGAAAGGAGCTATTTGGATGCTCGACCGAAAGCTATTGTTGTAAGAAAATTCAACTGACGGAAGGTGCTTCTCACAACTACCCTCAAATTTAATGATGTAACATTAGAGCATATCCTGAAGAACATATATAACCTTCTTAGACTGACCATCCGTCTAAAGGTGGAAAACCATACTGAAATATAATCTGGTGCCCAGCTCCTTGTGTAACTTCTTCTAAAACCTAGAAGTAAACCTCGGGTCTCTACCCGAGATGATCGATGATGGTACCCCCATAAAGTCTCGCAATCTCTCTAATGTACAACTTGGCCAACTTTTCCAATGAGTAATTCATTCGCACTGGCAAGAAATGGGCAGCCTTAGTCAATTTGTCCATAATGACCCAAATCGCATCATGTTTCCCTTTTGTCAAAGGTAAACTAGTCATGAAATCTATTGTCACTCGATCCTACTTCCATCGTGGCATCTGAATCTGTTGCAACATTCCTGAATGAACTTGATGTTTAGCCTTAACTTGTTGACAAGCCATGTATTTGGTTACAAACTCTGAAATGTCCCTTTTTATTTTTGGCCACCAATAAAATGGTACCAGATCTTGATACATCTTATTACTCCCCGATTGTACAACAAAAGGACTACTATAAGCTTTCTTAAGAATTTTGTCCCTCAACTCATCAACGACTGGTACACACAAATAATCATGAAAGTACAAGACTCTATCTTGTACCTTAAATTTTATCGTCTCGCCATGCTATACCATTTTGATCTTGGCCACAAGATCCTCGTCTAACATTTACATCTTCTTAATCTTTTACACTAAGGCTAGTTCTACATGAAGCTCAACCAAAAGGCCACCATCATCGGTCATCCTCAAACGAGCAAATATGGCCCTCAACTCTAACATAGATTTGCGGCTCAACGCATCAGCAACTACATTGTCCTTTCCATGATGATATCCTATTACACAATCGTAATTCTTGAGTAGTTCAATCCATCGATGTTGCCTTAAAATTCGTCTCTTTTTGCGAGAGCAGATACTTCAGGCTCTTGTGGTTGGTGTAGATGTAGCATTTTTCACTATATAAATAATGCCACCAAATCTTTAGGGCGAAAATAACTGCTGCCAACTCCAAGTCATGAGTAGGATAATTTTGCTCATAAACCTTGAGTTATCTCGAGGCATAAGCTACAACTTTTTTTCTTACATAAGGACGCAACCAAGTCCATTCAAGGATGCATTGCTGAAAACCAAAAAATCTTTATCTGACTCTGGTTGAGTCAAAATTGGTGCCTCTGTCAAATAAGTCTTTAGCTTATCAAAACTCTATTATCTTCTTTCGTTCCACTTAAAAGGAACTCCTTTCTGAAGAAATTTGGTCATAGGGACTGCTATGATAAAGAACCCCTTGACAAAGCGTCGGTAATAACCCGCCAACCTAAGAAAACTAAGAACCTCTAAAATATTTCTTGATGGTTTCCATTCAACCACAAACTGGACCTTCTGAGGGTTTACACAAATCCCTTCTGTTGAAACAATGTGGCATAAAAAGGCTACCTCATACAACCAAAATCCACACTTGTTGAATTTAAAGAACAATACCTTTTCTCGAAGAGTTTGAAGTACAATGCAAAAATGATAATCGTGTTCCTCCTATGAGCTAGAATAAACCAAGATGTCATCGATAAAGACAACTACAAATTGATCTAAAAAGGGCTAGAAGATCTTGTGCATCAAATTCATGAATGTCACTAGGGTGTTAGTGAAGTCAAACGACATCCCTAGAAACTCATAATAGTTGTAATGAGTTTAAAAATCATTCTTGTAAATGTTTTTGTCTTTAATTTTTAGTTGATAACACCTCAACCTCAAGTCGAACGTAGAAAATACGCAAGAACCCTTCAATTGATCAAATAAATCATTAATTCTGGGAAGGGGATAACGATTCTTTATTATCATTTTGTTGAGCTAGCGATAGTCTATATACGACCTTACAGACCAATCTTTCTTTTTCATGAACAAAATAGGAGCACCCTAAGGTAAGATACTTGGTCGGATGAACCCTCATTCTAGAAACTACTGAAGTTAATTCTTTAACTCTCTAAGTACAGTCGGTGTCATACAATAAGGAGCAATGGACACCGGTGCTACCCCCGGCAACACCTTAATCCTGAACTATAACTCTCAATTAGGAGGTAATCCTGGCAATTCTTCAGGAAAAATATCAACAAATTTACGTACAGTCCAAAGACTTTCAGGTGTGGAACAAGAAATCCTTATGTCAACCACGTGAGCTAAGAAAGCCTTACACCTATGTAGTAGCATGTCTCGAGCCGACATGGTTGAAATCATATTAAAAAGGTAATAATTATGTTCACTTTGCACGAGTAATCTTTCTCCACCAGATCTTTGAAGTGTCAAACTCTTTAACCGACACCTCAAGCTGGCATAAAGCTCAAATAACCAATCCATACCCAAGATTACATCAAACTCTTAGAAAGGTAATTCTGTCAAATTAGCTGAGAATACGTGTCCATGAATTTCAATCAGACATCGGTGATACACTTTGTCTACCAAAACATTAAACCCCATAAGATTAGACACGCGAACACCCACTTCTAAATCCTCAGCTTCAATCATCTACCATTGGCATATCTCATTATGAATGTATGAATGTGTGGATCCATAGTCCACCAAAGCAACAATAGGAAAAGAGAATAGGGTAAAATGTATCTGATATCACATCTTTAGCCTCGCAGTCATCTCTAGCCTTCACAGCATAATGTCTCACAGGAGCCCTAGTAGTGGACCGCTCGGTGCCTCCACTCCTCTATCTTAACATAGATCTTCATCATCTTCTGTCAAAATCTCGGCTTCTCTATTCTGACTAATAAGTCATTTGAGACTCAGTAAAGTATTATAAGCAGCTTGCGAATAATCCTTGATAAAATGATCTAGAAATCTACATCCATAACAGGTCTTAGTCATTCTGTAGCACTCGTCCGAGTGGTCCTCATCGTTTACGCAAACGTCGAGTCACTGATCCCCATGAACCACTTCTACTAGCCATTAATGAAAAAGTCGAGTGTCCCCCACGATAACCCAATTCAAACCCCTAGTTGGATCTATAAGACTGATTCTTATTGTTCCTCCTCAAATCTCGTAAATCTCTAGACCTCTTACCCGAACTCTATTATGAACCCCCAGTCTCATACGTTCTATACTGACCTTGGGCCCCCTAGCATGCCCTAAAATTATGCTCCTAACCTGTTCGAGCGATCTAGCACTTTTGGCTAACTCCGCAAACGCTTTTGTGTGGGTCAGCGGTCACATAAATCTGTAGCTCGGATTTCAAACCCCAACAAAACCTTTTACATCTCATTTTCTTAGTTACAACCAACTCAGAAGTGAATCTACTCAGTCGCAAGAACTCTTGCACATATTCGAACACTAACTAGTTTCCTTGTTCCAAGTGAGAGAACTGGTCCCTCAAGATATCCATCTGAGCTTCCCAAATATACTTGTTCTTGAACTCTTTCAAGAAGTACTCATAAGTGGGTAGTGCAGAGTGTAATCCCATTTTCACTATCCCCAATTACTCTCAAGAATTACCCTCCGAAGGATGGTAATGCAATCAAGTCTATCATCTAATCTACACTATATCTGTCTGAATGCCCACTGAACGTCTCGCAGCCACTGATTCCTATCAACAAGATTGTAATCACCCAGGCCACACAAAATCTTTAACCCTATAACGACGGATCTTCTCTATAGGGGTCTCTCTTAGTGTGTCATAGGGCCTCGGCAAGGCCCTAATAAGACGACAAATAAAGCCACTTAAATTTTGGAAGTAGGCGGTATCATTCTCTTTGACATCTTCCCCTTCTGTATCTGGGACGTACCCATCCTCATAGTCGTCCGTTAGAGGTGCATGACTCTCATCATGACCATTGTTACCACGAACCGCACTACCTGGCATAATAAATTTTGTAATCAAATAAAACATAGGAAGCACATCAAATTCCTAGACTTGGACGAGTACAATATTAACTTTAGGGGCTTGTATCCACTAGACACCTTATGACGACTCTCATGTACCCTAGGATTTCTTAGAACCGGCTAAACCTAGGCTCTAATACCACTAAATATAATACCTCAATCCTACCAAATCTGAGACACTACATTCGCATTACCTCAAATATGGCCCATAAAATTTTGTTTGATTTTAAATTCCTAAGTTTAGCCAAAAACAGCATTCAAAATAAGTCATTTAAATAAAGTTTCATAAGCATTTCAAATCCAAAGTATAGATGGAGTTCCGTACGATTTAAACATTGTATATCAAAATAAGTATAAATAGAGTTACAAACCAACTACAATAAGGTTCTATGGATATATAGTCTTACAACTAAAATCAAGGTACTGTACTCGAGATAATTCGGTGCCGGGAAGTCCTCTTTGATGTGCTCTTTCAAAGAGTGACCTGTCAACCTACGCACGAAAAAACAACACATCCGTACGTTGAGCTAACAAAGCTCAGTGGTACATGTCAACTCTACAAAACTTTATGATACTCATAAAGGTAAGCATGCAAAGTAAGCAATGAGCACATAGCATGAATAAATAAGCAACACATATATTTTCTCCCGCCAGGGGACAAACCTGTTCAGACCATAATCACCTAGTCATCAGGCTAGATATACGTATACTAGAGATCATTTAGACATCGAGTATTTATCCTCGTACATACCCAGAATCACTTAGGCATTAGGTATGAACATGTTTATCTATCTGGGATCACCTAGGCATCAGGTAAGAAGAATAATGCATGCTTAAAATCACCTAGCCATCGAGTAGCGCGCGTCACTCAGGATTATCTAGTCATTGAGTGCGCAAAAAGGAAAAAAAATATTACAGCAATTCAATTACTTGAGTATCCAAATCTCATATCAACAAGGGCCCTCATGGCACATAACACTATTACATATTCATACAATCCTATGGTTGCTATCAACATATAAGTCACCCAAGGAGAATTACCAAGTTCTTAATTTTTATGCTTGAGTATAGGGCAAATTCTCAGTTTCTCAGTTTTACAACTCATTTCAGGCCATTAGAGGTCTATCAGATCGAACAATATAATTTTTTAGCCTTTCGGGCAAAAATTAATATTTTTGGGCAGATCGTCTAGTGGGTATCGATACTTAACAATGTGTACTGATACGTCCATCTGGGTATCGATACCCAATATAGGCGTACCGATACTCAGCCTTAAGAAGAAAATGTTGACTGTTGACCTCGTACCGGTATACGAGGAACATGTACCAATACCCACTCGGTATCGATATGCCCTAATGCGCAACGATACTATATTTCGCTACTGAAATTCCAAAAGAATAAGAGGTATTGATATGGCTCAAGCCTATACTGATACTCCCCTTAAGATTTACATGTGTTTATTCCTCATAACACAAGGTATCGATATAGCCTCCTGCGTATCGATACCGATGCCCAAAAATAACTTCCAAGGCTCGAGAATTTGTTTTCAAGCCCCCAAATCGAAACCTTAACCCCTTAACTCAAACTTACGTCTTATGGAATATTATTAGGATGGTTTACTACCATTTTTATGGGTTTTTAACACAAAATCCGTGTTTCACCATTAACATCCATACTCAAGCCCTTAACATTAAAAAAGTTAAACAATGTGAAGCAATCACATTTATGAGAAGCATGGAGCACATTGGAGTTAGAAATGTACAAACCTTTCTCAAATACTAGAATCTTTCACCCCAAGCTCCACTTCACTTTTTCTCTTTGCCTTGGGTGTTGGATGACTCCCCAACTTCTTTAGCTAAACAACATGTGTAAAAAACAAAGTCGTTACACTCTGAAAAGCTTAGAAAGGAGATTCAAATGGACTTACAACATGAATCCGCCCTAAAACGCCTAACATCCAAACCCCCCACTAAAACCCATATCACCATCTTACCAGCATTGCCAACCATCTTACATTAAAATGCAGATCGCGGTGTGGGGATTAACATAACTAAAACCCAAAATCTCAGATGGCAAGATTAAAGGCAACGTTTAGACCTTTACCTTGAGCTCTCCCAAGAGTTCTTGCAAGGAAGAGAGGAACTTTTTGAAAGGTTAAAGGTAAGTTATGAAGATGATGTAATGGGCAGCTTTTGTCCAAAGAAGACAAGGAGATAAGCTACCAAGAGTTGGTAAAATTACATCCCTAGCTCCTCATCTATCACACAAGGCCTAAACCAAGCCCAAATCGTTTATTACACACTCAAAGCCCAAGGCTCCCGTCATCTCTAATTCGATGACTTGAAAATTTGAGTCGTTACACTAACAATATTAACTTCGAGGTTTGAACTTTGATTATATTTTTAGAAGTATAATGTGTCTTATCAATGCACTAGGAATGTAATTATGTTGATAATGATGTTGTTCTTTCTAGGTGGCCCTAGTTCTAGCAGCATATCCTCTAAGTGTACGCAAATTTATCTAAATTTAAAAACTCATATTAAAATACTACTCGGACTAAGATACTACTTTGTAATTGAATTAAAATGCTAAAAAACTATGCTGCCGATGGAATTGGTCATCCATTCCCCCAACTAATTTGGCTCAATTACTCTTCGAACCTTAATTAATTTTAAAATTAATGAAATTATGTCCTGTGTCAATTTTTCATTTAATAATTTTTCAGGTCATTATCAATTTTGTAATTTGATAAATTAAACTCGAGTTCTTATATTTTGGTTTAGATATTAGTGATTTAAAGTTGGTTTTTGGATATATATATATATATATATATATATATATATATATATATTAGAGTTTTTCACCAAGATAAGACATTAAGAATATTAATCTCGTTTTTCCTTCGAATCTAGTATTAACAAATTAATACAAATATTTTAGAAAAAATTAAAACTTAAAAGTACATAATAGAAACATAGAAAGAATTTAAAGATTTAAATTTAGTTTTAGGGTAAAAATATTAAGGAACCTAAAATAAAAATATAATTTAAAATTAAAAAAGTAATATATTAAAAGTACTGGTTGGGTACCCGATTACAAAAATAATTCTGCCCAACTAGGAAAAATCCCCGATTGGGTATTTTTTTAAAATACCCGATTTTTTAATGTTCGAATTGACGGGTCAACGAGCCAGATTAACCAGGTCGGGTATTTTTGAACACCCCTAAATCCCTGCACTATGCTTAACACTTAATAATATGCATATTTTTTTTTAAAAAATTTTATTTTTAAAAATTATATATAAAGATCACAACTCCTTGTTTACATCAAATATTTTAAAAATCCAACACAATACTAACTTAATTTTTGTAAATTATAATTTCAAGTTCTTTTTATAGAAATAATGCATCAATATGAAGAAATGGAAAAGGGTTATAAAATGCTGAGATCTAATCTCATCTTCTTAAAATGATTATATATAAATTAACAGTATCAATCTAGTTCATAAATGTATGCCTTTTTGCTGTTGGTATTATTCAAAAACACTAGAGGAAAAAGGTAAGTCGAGTCGTTATAAATTTCAAAATTTGAATTTCAAACTCATCGAATATAACTTTTTTTTAACTAAATAGATGGGTTAATTAAACTAAACCCGAATTTAATCATACATCGAATAAGTCTACCAATCTGGGCATGGTTGGTGTTGGAGTGGAAACCAAAGGCATTTACTAGCAGCACGTGATTAAAGGCAATATATGATGATTAAAAATCAAGAAAATGAAAGCTTTCTCTATCTTTGACTTGCCCTGGTCTTATGCTCCTTTGTTCTTCAATGTTGTTTGACAAACATTGTCCCCAACCTAAGGCTTAGGTCTCTAAGACTAGTCCACCCCCTTGAGAGACCCTAAAATTTATGTACCTATGAACAATCATGTAGTCAAATTATAGCAACCCCCTTTCTCTTTGACATAGTTAGTCTGCCATCAACAAACTCGAATCTTAAACATAAATCGTGAAACGTATATAAGAGATGGAAAAAAGTCTGTTAAAACTTTCTTGAGAAGTCACATAAGTTCCAATTGTATCTCGAGTCGAGTCGAGGCAGATTTGTAAACAGGAGACAAACTTTCTTGAGAAGAACTATTTTCCATCCACTGAATTTGTACATAGTACATTACTTAAGGGTCATCAAATAATCCAACAAACATTTATGTCCAGGAATGGAGCCAGGAAATTTAAATTGTGGTGTCAAAATTTTGGATATTAACTCATATTTTATTAAAAATATGTGGAGTCAAATGACGAGTGTCAATTTCCTTTACAAATTTTTAATTATTTTTTAAATGGTGTCATTTTTTTTGAAATGATGTTAATTTTTATATAAAAATATTTTCCAAAAATTTTAGGGTGTCAAGTGACACCTCAATCTATTGCCTGGCTCTGCCAGTGTTTATGCCTCAACAAATCTTATTCACCATCAACTTACTTTTTTGGTCGCCCTTCCGCTTTTAGGGTTTCATTTTGGTTAATTCAGTTCGACCTACATCATACACTTGATTTGGTGGGTGAGACTCCCAGCATGGATTTTTTGCATACACAACTCTTTAAACTCGAGACATGCTTCTTCAATTTTCATGAATTTGATATTTAAAAAAAATAAAGGTAGGTGGAATTAAGATATATATATATATATATATATATATATATATATGACTTTTGGGATTATCAAAACATAGATAATGACCTTTCATACTTATTAATATTTCTACACATGGAATCTATCAGAAGAAAAAAAAAATCAACCTACATATTGAAAAATGTCGTCATCATCTTCTCAAATCATAAAAGCCAAAAAGGGAAAATTTGAAACCCTAAACTAGAAATGAGAAAGAAAGAGAGGGAAAATAATAGAAAATGGTCCCCAAAAGTGGTTGAAATATTAAGCTATGGGATATGTCATCTTCACTTAATAGTAATGGGCTGGGGTTGAAGACAAACAGTTGGTAGTTGCTTAGGTTTAGTTGTTCTCTTTCCAACAATTTTCACCGAATGGCAAACTTTTGGGCTCTCAATGGTTTGATCTTTAGGCCCATTATTCCCTTTTTCAACCATACAATCCACGTGGGGTACAATAATTTTGTGTTTAAATTAAAAAAACGTTTAATTGGTCGAGCACTCAAGCATTTTGATAAATAATAGAGTTTGAGTATTGTCAATACTAATAAGTGTTGAATATGAGGACAAAGTAAACTGCACTGATAAAGAAAGATTACGTTACTAATAACTGGTTGGTCTAGTGGAATGAGTCACTAGATCCTATAAGCAAGGTTAGAGGTTTATGTCCTAGGGTTGTGAATGGAGCAATTGGAATGGAAGGATCGTCCTCATATTGAACCTCTACAATACCTGATACAAATTATTTAGCAAATAAATTAAATATCGATGATTACACTAAAGAAAAGAAAAGAAAATCAATTTTTAACCTATAAATTGTGAATATAAACCGTAAAATGAACATGAATAATTTTGTTTGATTTGATTGCAATTAAGAAGAGATTTACTAAATGTATATACATCCAAACTTTATTTAACATTTTGTTAAATGTATAAACTTTATTATTCTCCATGTTTGAAAGTGATGCCTTTCTAAAACATTATTTCCTTTTTCTTTTCCTACTTTTGAATTGACCAGACATGTTATAAAAAAAAAAAAAAACTTTTGTCTATCATACAAATTAAGGTTACTGTTTTTTAATATTATCAATAATTTTGTTTCTTTTATTTGGTCCTCGAAATTTCACATTAGTATTGATTATTAACAGAAAAAATAAATGTTTTGATATACTAAAAATAAGATAATTTGAAAAAAATAAAAAATAATTATTTATATATTTATAATAAATTCTTTAAATTTTATATCTTGAATATGGAATAAAAAGTTCTTTGGTCAATACATTAGATAATAATATTTATCCGATATGAAACTAAATGTATGTTTTTTCTAAAAACGTGTATTATTGAATTAAAATCAAAATTTTGTAGATATATTTATATTAAATTAAAATTTATATATTATATTGCATATCGATCAAAGTTGATGGGTAGTTTTGAGAACTATCCCTGAAAGTAAATACTTTTCTTTAACCTCTCATATTGTTTCCTTTTGTTTGTTTACTGAGAATATTTTATTAGCAAGGGGGGAAATCATCCACGTTTCCCAGTTCATATTTCATTAACCCAACAAAATCATACTATCAATTCCCCCGTCATTTCTCCCACACAAACACATCAAACCAAACCCCACAAACTCTCCTTCGTCCTTCCTCAAACCTACCCTTTCTTTTTTCTTTTCTTTTCGTTTCGATCTGGTTTTCTCTGCCTCCAAATACCTTTTCCGCCCTTTCCTTCCTTTGATTCAATCCGAACCCAGATTTTGTTTGGTTTGGTTTTTGATGGTTCTGTGTCGGAATTGAAATGGAAATTATGCTCATAGAGAAAGCATGAGCAGAAACCCCATTGATAGCAATAACAACCAGAAAGATCAGGAATTGACCCAAGAAGAAGAGTCTAAAGAAGTAAACGAAGGTCAAGGGGAATTAGTAGTTGAAGTAAACGAAGAAGAAGAAGAGTATTTCTACGAATCCCTTGATCGCATTGCTTCTTCTAATTCTTGTTCCTGTTCTAACTCAGCCTCACCTTCTTCCGACTCGGATTCCGACCCAATTACCCGTTCCAGCAATGCCCGACATCCATTCCCCGTCCCGAAATTCCCCATGGCCGTTTCCAAGTTCGATGTCTGGATCTCCGAACCCGCCTCCGTTTCCGAAAGAAGAAGCCGGCTGCTCCGTGAAATGGGGCTCAGCCGCGATCCGGGCCTTTCCCGGACAAGACCCGGCTTGGAAACGGAAGTGGGTGCTGTCGATGCCGGAGGGAGAGGACCCGAGTTTGGGAGAAGATCAGTTTCGTCGGATCGGCTGCTAAAAAAGGAATTTGAAGGGCAAGATCGTTGTTCTTCTGGAATTGCACGATCGAAATCAAATGGTGATTGTAATGAGCTTTCTGTTTCTTCTTCGATTCTTTCCGTTGGTTTACCTTTTGTAAATAATAATACTGAATGCGATCGTATTAATGTTGCGGCTCCTAAGTTAAGAACCCGTGAAAGCAATGAATCTATGTGTAATAAGCAGCCCACTGGGCGGAGTAGTACGAGTATGAATGGGGAACTTGTGTCTAAATCATTTGACGGCGGAGACGCGACGGTGGAGAATCGGAATCCAAGCGAACAAGTGTGTACCATTAAGAACCTTGATAATGGGAAAGAGTTTGTGGTGAAGGAGATTAGAGAAGATGGGATGTGGAATAAGTTGAAGGAAGTTGGGACTGGGAGGCAGTTGACCATGGAGGAGTTCGAGATGTGCGTCGGGCATTCGCCGATAGTTCAGGAACTGATGCGGCGGCAGAATGTGGAAGAGGGTAATAATATGGATAATGCAGATTTGGATGCCAATGGTGGTGGCGGTGGTGGTGATGTTTCCAAGTTTAAGAAGAAAGAGGGTTGGTTTAAGAGCATAAAGAGTGTTGCGAGTAGTGTGAATGTGATTGGTCATAAGGAAAGGCGGAGTAGTGACGAGAGGGATACTTCGTCGGAGAAGGGCGGGAGGAGATCGAGTTCCGCCACTGACGATAGCCAGGATGTTCCGTTTCATGGGACGGAGCGAGTGAGGGTGAAGCAGTATGGGAAATCATGTAAAGAACTCACCGCTCTTTACAAGAGTCAAGAGATTCAAGCCCACACTGGGTCTATTTGGAGCATTAAGTTTAGTATGGATGGAAAATACCTTGCTAGCGCCGGTGAGGATCGTGACATTCATGTGTGGAAGGTAGTTGAGTCGAAGAGGAAAGGGGAGTTGTCTATGGAAAAGGCCGATGATGTGAATTTGAACTTTCTGCTTGTGGCTAATGGATCTCCGGCAACTACTCTTTTGTCCCCAATTTCAGATCACCATCCTGAGAAGAAGAGAAGAGGAAGGCCGTCTATAAGCCGAAAGTCATTGAGCTTGGACCACATTGTTGTGCCAGAGACTGTTTTTGCACTTTCAGATAAACCTTTTTGTTCTTTTCGAGGACATTCCGATGATGTGCTTGACCTCTCATGGTCCAAATCTCAGGTTAGGCATCATTCTTTAATGCTATTGTGTATGTTGAGAAATATGTACCAATATAGAGTGATTAGTTTGATCATTATTGAGCTTTCCTTTTACAAAGCATTTGTGGTATATTTTCGTGCTAGCCCAAGTAGACAGAGGAATGAATTTTTGTTTTCTCTTCTAAACTGCGCTGTGTGAGATGGACTTCTTGATCAAATTTTGGTGGCAAATTGAAATTCAGACCTAGGGCGTCTGTGTGCAGTGCGGTTAATGAAATGTTATATTCGAAAAATGCATAACTTATTTGTTTAAATGTGAATTTCATCAAAATGTAAGAACCACTGCGATTGCTTGTGTGCTTTTCACTCGGTGAGGAAATAAATGGTCATTATGCTACTTGTCTCCATGCTTTTCTTGACAAAATTGTAATTTGTCATCTTGAGCCACAAATGATCTATGAAATACAAAATAGTAGTAGAATTTCTTCTAAATTGGTTGGCAAACAAGAAGTAGAAATTTGTGGATCTTCATGGTGAAATTTTAAATATGTATAGGTTTTCAGTTCCTGAAAGCATAAGTTATATTTCTTGCCGGTTATTTTTGTAGGCTATATTTTGGCTCACGAAGGAAATGATCTAGCAAGTTTGCTATGCATTTATTTTGCCATATGCAACTTGAGCATTATTGAAAAGTGTACTTTCACATTGTTGAGTTACATTGGTTTCAGTTTGTTTAAAGAGTGAATTTTCTGGCGAGAGGCTTGATCTTTCTATTCGATGCGTCTTTATCCCTTTTCTATGGTCTTGGTTATGGTCTTTGATGCCTTCTTCCTTTGCCAAGGATTTTGGTCAAGGTTTCCGAATGATGCCCTTAATGTTCCTTGTATAAAGCGCTCATGAATGTTACTGTTTCTGATTCTACACTCTTTCAGATCATCATAGGACTACGTTCGAGTTCTGCGCATCTTTAATATTGAGTTAAAATATTAGAAATTTTTAATTTTCCACCACCACAATTTTTGGTAAAACACTCACAAATGTTAATGGCGTGTAACCATAATTGAATGCCTTAAAAGTCCTTCGAATTTTAAAGGCTGCTTCTCGAGAGGTTATTTTTAAAATTTTGTTATGAACGTTTGTTTCCAGCTTCACTGCTTAACCTCTTTTAGAATCATGAACCCTTAAATTGCTGGAGGATATTCTGGTAAGATTTCTATTTGTTCTTTTCAGCAATTGCTCTCATCTTCAATGGACAAAACAGTGAGGCTTTGGGACTTGATTAGCAAGACTTGTTTGAGAATATTTTCACACAGTGATTATGGTAAGTAACTTGTAAATTTCATGTCTTCAATTTTAACCCCCCCCCCCTCCCATAAACAATTACCCTTCCCTGAGGAAGTGGTGCTAAATGTTATGAAATTTACTTATGTTTTTGTAGTTGCAATAAGCTATGTATTAGTTAGAAAAAACGTAAAAGACTCTTTTAAGTCTTAATGTAGATTCAATGGAATCAGTAGTTCAAAGATCCACAATAAAAGTAATAAGTTATTATATATTTATCATTTTCCGTCTCGTGAAATAGATTTATATATTGCTAATCATATATCACGTTTTGGTGGATCTTCCTTGACACAGTAACTTGCATCCAGTTTAATCCCGTTGATGATAGATATTTCATTAGTGGATCACTAGACGCTAAAGTTCGCATATGGAGCATTCCTGATCGTCAAGTCGTCGATTGGAATGATCTGCATGAAATGGTCACTGCTGCTTGTTATACACCTGATGGCCAGGTTGGGAAATGATCAATTTCGAGTTCATTCTATATAACATACAGTTTAGCTCATGGAACTTCTAATTGTTTTGAAGGGTGCACTGGTTGGATCATACAAAGGAAGCTGCCGCTTATACGATACTTCAGGTACAAGTTCATGAGTTCTATCAACTCTCGTGTCTGCATATAGTTCATTTGCCATGGAAGTTTTCTTAAACGTTTGCGTATAAACATTTTTTCCAGAGAACAAGTTGCAACCAAGAAGTGAAATCAATTTGCAGAATAAAAAGAAGAAATCTCATCAAAAGAAAATTACAGGTTTCCAGGTAATCTGTGTGTGTGGAGGGAAAACATAAATCCTTTTCTAGTTGAAATAGATATTCCTTACTTGAATCTATTGCATATTTCTTTCTGCCATGTATTCACTCTATTCTTCACCAATTGGTTGCTTTCTTGAAACAGTTTGCACCCGGGAGTTCATCAGAAGTATTCATCACATCAGCAGATTCTCGAATTCGTGTTGTTGATGGGTCTGATTTAATTCACAAGTTTAAAGGTAAATCTTTGTATTTGTACAATATAAATATTGAATACAATGGTGGTTGGATTTGGAAAGGATTGACCATAGATAGTGATTTTCGCTGAGAGCTAGGAAGTAGAGGAGACTGAAGATGACTCTTCATATTCGTACTTACCTCAACTAATAGAGATGGTATGTACTGGTGTATCATGGTCCGCATATCAACTCTTTAAAGTTGGTGTTTCGGTTTTAGATTTGGATGCTAACTTTGCTTGTTGCCCTTGAAAAAGTGTCAATGTTGTTGTCTAGTGTGTATTTATATTATATAAAATTCTGGAGTGGTGCTGATTCGGCTGAAGTTGCTGTTGGTTACGTGACAGGATTTCGGAACACAAACAGCCAAATCTCAGCTTCTGTTACGGCAAATGGAAAATATGTCGTCTCTGCTAGCGAAGACTCTTATGTTTATGTGTGGAAACAAGAAGCGGAATCACAGCCTAGCAGAAAGAAAGTAGTCACCGTAACATGCTCTTATGAACATTTTCACTGTAAAGATGTATCGGTGGCCATCCCGTGGCCGGGCATGGGTGACACATGGGGACTAGGAGATTCTCAATTGAATGATCAAAATTCTTTTGACGACCCTATCGATGAAGTTTCAACAGCCAATCATCCTCCTACACCCGTCGAGGAGTACAGTGGAAACGAGGGTTCGTTATCAGCATCCGGGTGCACCAATAGCCCTCTCCACGGAACCATTTCTAGCGCAACCAATAGCTACTTCTTTGATAGAATCTCGGCTACATGGCCAGAGGAGAAACTTCTTTTGGCAACTCGGGCCAGAAGCCCCAAGATCAGTGTGGACTTGTCACCTGGTGTTAACCCAAACATCTCAGCCTGGGGTATGGTGATTGTGGCTGCCGGGCTACGAGGTGAGATCAGAACTTTCCAAAATTTTGGATTGCCGTTTCGAATCTAACGAGCTGAAGGAAGAAAATGGTAGGGAAATATCAAGGGCCCTTTGGTTAAATTGTGTACAGAGAGTGAGATATTGGTTGAGATATGTAATATTTGCCGAGTTTCATTCCTTTCTTTGTGTCTCTGCTCATTGGACGTGGGGGAAATGGAAAAACCACTCCATTTGAGCATTATTGAGGAAAGTATAGATTTCTTCAGAGAGAAAAAAAAAGGAGAAAAAAAAAAGAACTACACCATGAATTTAGATACCGATGTGTTTTCCGATATCAGAAATTGTAGAGTTAAGATGTTAGGGCGAAATGCCTATTGAATTGAAAATGAAATTCTTTTACTATTCTTTCTCTTCACTCACAGGAAAAATGTGTTGAAAGCAACTTAAATTTCATAAGGGAATCTCGCCTGAGATGGTTGGACCATGTCGAGAAATAGATACGCCATTCTCCGATACCCTCATAGAGTGGATATAGAGGATCACTTTCAAAGAGAGACGAGAGACATTAATCTCATAAAAGAGAGGTCCTGTAGTATAAAAGCGGTGGGATTGCACATCCATCTTAATCATATACATGATATTTTCGAATCCACTTGCACTCATTATGGCCCGCCATTGGATAGAGCCTACAATACAACAAAGGCGTACATTCAAAGCCATTGGATAGAGCCTACAATACAACAAAGGCGTACGTTCAAAGCCATTGGACTGCTGTTCCCCAACTAAAACGACTTTGAATTATTGTGTTTTTCCAAAGAAATGGATTTGAATATTCAAACAAACTTCCCTATAAATGCAAACATTTAGATGTTATTCAATATTAAAAAGCGTCATAGATATAGCCTATTAAATAAATAAAAAAAGTCATGGCCTGTCGTTGTACGTTCATGGAGCTTGCTCTGTTTCTAACAATCATAGCAACTTCAGTGGCAGCTCAAGCAAACCCGGGTGCCAAAGCCACTGCGGCAACATCACCATCCCTTACCCTTTCGGAACAGGCAGTCCCAAATGTTACATTAGTGAGAGCTTTCTCATTCGTTGTAACACCACTTTCGACCCTCCGAAAGCCTTCTTAGCCACCACCGATATCGAGGTTCTCCACATCTCCGTGGATGGTTATCTGCGGATCCGATATCCGATAGCCTATGACTGTTATAATTCATCGGGAAGGAGCCGTAATTTCAATGCGGGATTCAGGCTCGAAAAATTCTTCATATCTCATACGAGAAACAAGTTCACGGCCCTAGGCTGTGACACCTACGCTTACATCGAGGGTTTTGTCAGGCGGACGTATTCGACCAGATGCATGTCGTTTTGTTACAACGCTTACATCGGTTGCAGTCAGATTGAGATCCCTAAAGGAGTGACCGATTACGAATTAAGTTTCGATAGCTAGGGGAGTCATTCCAAGGTGTTGAGCTTCAATCCTTGCAGCTATGGATTTGCCAAGATGGAGTCTATAACTTCTCCCTATCACATTTTCTCGACCCTGATTTCGGCAAAAACAAATTCCCAATCCTTCTTGATTGGACGATTGGGAACCAAAGTTGCAGAGAAGCTAGAATGGATCCACAAAATTATGCTTGCAAGGAAAACAGTAGCTTGTATTGTTCCGGAAAATGGCAGTGGATATTTGTGCAAGTGTGTTCATGGCTTTCAGGGTAACCCCTACCTCTCCAACGGCTGTCAACGTTAACAATGTACAATCGATCGGTTCGATTTTTATATATCAATAATCGAATAAACTGAATTAAATTAAGTGTTAAAATCTAATAAACCGTGCTGGAAAGGTTCGGTTCAGTCGATTATTTGACTTTTATCCAAATCTATCATGTAAGGAAGATATTATATATGTTCTGTATTTTATGATTCCTTAAATAACAATATTATGTTTGCTTACATTTGCAAAATTGCGATTCATTTTCTACTATAAATAAATAATACATTAACAATGTAGGCTTATATTCAAGGCATAATACCTAAATATGCCCTTAACGTTTTGCATATTTTTCACTTTGACCCTTATTCTCTTTTTAAAGTGCTTTAGCCTTTAACGTTTCACTTTGAACAAAAAAGTCCTTCGTTGGATGAAAATCGTTAGTGGAATAACAATCAACTGTTCGCGCTGACTAAGCAGGTACATATGGATTGTTATGATGACTAGGCAGGTACACATGGATTGTAAGGATTCTTTTGCTAGAAAATGAAACGTTGAGGGCTAAAGTGTATAAAAAAAAGAGTCAAAGTGACAAATATGTGAAAAGAATAAGTACAACTAGGGGTGTAAATGAACCAAGCTCGAACGAACAAGATTATGTTCGTGTTTGTTTGTTTGTTTATTTTTAAAGGTGTTTATGTTTGGTTCGTGTTCGTTTAAATTTTTAATATTGTGTTCATGTTCGTTTATTTATTTTTGAAGGTGTTTAGGTTTGTTTGTTTAGTGTTCACGAACGTGTTTGTTTAGTGTTCACGAACATGTTTGTTTAAGTGTTCGTTTAAGTGTTCACGAATATATTAGTTTAAGTGTTCGTAAACATGTTCATGTAAGTGTTCGCAAACATGTTCGTTTATTCGTTTGCGAGCATGTTTGTTTATATGTTCAAAAATGTTAACTAAATTAACAATAAATAAATAAAACAAAAGCAACAAAATAAAACTTACATTTCAATATGAACTTATATAGCATTCTTAACAACAACAAAAAGTAGTATTAGATGCATCCACAAGCATTTTCATCCTATAAACGAGCTTTTTCGTTAACATAAATGAACCAAACACACTTTTACTCGTGTTCATTCATTTATTAAATGAATATAAATATTTTGTTCTTTTCGTTGTTAGCTTAATAAACGAATACAAACGATTCGTTGAATGCTCATGGGTGTATTTGGGGGTCAGGCAGAGAAAGCTCAGCAAACTAAAACAGCACAACTTCCAGCAAAATGGTGGAATTTTGTTGCGGGAACGGCTCTCGAACGTGAAGAGTGCGGTGAGAAAGCTAAAATCTTCACGGCCGAAGAACTCAAGAAAGCGACAAACAAGTAAACAACTACCATGAAAGTCGAATTCTGGGACGAGGAGGTCAGGGTAGTGTTTTCAAAGGAACATTGCCCGATGGTCGTAGCGTTGCCATAAAGAAGTCTATCATCGGAGATCAAAGCCAAGTTCAACAATTCATTAATGAAGTTGTCGTCTTGTCCCAAATCAACCATAGAAATGTGGTGAAGCTCTTGGGATGTTGTTTGGAGACACAAGTCCCTTTGCTAGTCTATGAATATGTAAGAAATGGAAACCTCTTCGATCGCTTGCACAACACCGATCATGCATCCGTTATGTCATGGGAAACTCGTTTGAAAGTAGCCACAGAAGCGGCGGAAGCCCTTTCCTATTTGCACTCCGCCGCGTTTCCGCTAATTATTCATCGTGACGTCAAGTTGACCAACATACTCTTAGACGAGAACTACAACGCTAAAGTATCTGATTTCGGTGCTTCGATATTGGTCCCTTCGAATAAAGAACAGATAACAACACTTGTGCAGGGAACTCTGGGTTACTTGGATCCTGAATACTTTCATACAAGTCAATTGACGGAAAAGAGTGATGTCTATAGCTTCGGGGTTGTTCTCGTGGAATTGCTAACAGGTTTGACAGCGATTTGTTTCGAGAGGCCGGAACACGAGAGGAACTTGTCTCTGTACTTTGCTTCTGTTATGCAAGAGGGACGCTTACCGGATATTATCGACGGACGAGTGGTGGACGATAGAAACATCGAACAGGTCATGGAAGTGGCAACTTTAGCTAGGAGATGCGTGAGAGTGAAGGGAGAAGACAGACCAAGTATGAAGGAAGTTGTGTCTGAATTAGAAGGACTGCGGGCAATGGGGAAATTTCGACGGGAAGAAGGTGATTTATATGAGGTAGAGTTTGAGGATCTGCTTTATGTCTTGTATAACAATGGCACTGAATGTGATGGCTCAACTAGCATCTCGTAGGACCTGATAGCAATAAAAACCATGTCATATCTTGCATCTACGGTGCACGATAACTTTTTCTTGCTTACACTTTGTAATTATATGTCTATTTTCGGCATCTCTTTTTATATTTCACACTACTAAAAAATTAGGGTTAAGATTAGAGTTTAAGAAATTAGGGTAGAGTATATTTTTAGGGTTTAAAGTTTATGATTTAAAATTTAAAATTAGAGTTGGTACTTAAAATTTAATTTTTTTGTGCTGGGTAGAGAATTTTTGTCCACCTACTATACATATCCATAATCACTCTTATATATCATTATAATGCGGATAGCCATAAACAATGGTGAATTAAAAGGGTTTAAATTTTACACAAGCATGTTTATTTATATTATAAATCAAAATTAAATATAAACCGTAAAAAACTCAACTTTAAACTCTAAATTTTATATTTTAAATACTAACCTTAAATTCTAAACCCTACAACTCAAACCCCTAAACTCTAAACTCTGAACTAAATCCTTAACCCCTAAAACTAAAAAGCTTGTGTAAACTAAAGTTTATACCGCCTATATATTTAAGTTTTTCTTGAATTAAAGACAACACTTCATCTTCTTGTAACTATTGGTGATTGAAACTCTATAAATAGTGACTATGTATAAACGTAATGATGTTTATTTTAAGAAATTTGAGTCTCAATAATTTTGTCTGCAAGGTATATACTATCAAAAGATTAAAAAATATATATAAATACTATACTATAATTTCCTTAACTTATTAAAAACTAAATAAATTCCTAAACTCTCCTCCACTTAATTAAAAATTAGAGATGCTTGAATTTAAGGATTGTGTATAAAGAGTCAAATGTTGGTCACCGACTTAGGTTAGACAACTAATAATTTCTTACAAGAACAAATATAATATAGAATTTCCTTTCGTTCCACCATTTACGTACCCAATTGAAGTTTGTGATGATTGATGAATCCCTCTCTTTCCTTTTCCTTGCTAATTTAGTTATCCAGAAAAGAAATAAAATATCATTTTCTGTTGTGATGAATCCCTCCTTTTCCTTCTCCTTGCTCATTTTACATAAAAAAAAAAAATCATCTTCTGGGGGATGAATCCCTCCTTCTCCTGTTCCTTGCCAGTTTATAGATTCGGCTTGAGATGTATTATTTAGAAGTTTTGAATTTAAAGGTCGTGTTTAAAATTTAAAATTTATATGTCATATCTCAAATGTTTAAGATTTAACAAATATAACGGTTAGCCATTATTGAATTATTATTTAAGATTACAATTTAAAGGTCGTGTTTACAATTCAATAACTTATTAAAAATCTTCATACCCATTTAACGGTTAGCCGTTTTTTAACGGCTAGATTATAATTCAATAATCGCTGTAATGATTAACAAATCATTTAAATTAAATAGTACGGTTAATATATCACGAATGCAAAGGTGGAGCCACATGTAGTTTAGGGGGTCAATTGACTCCACTTGATTTGGTGTGGTATAGGATTTTTAATAAGTTAAATGGGGCTTTCAAGGAGTTAGTGTACCATTTTTCATGGAAATATTAGAATTGATCCCATTTAATTTTTTTGGGTATGAGGTCAACAATATTTATATTGCAGAGGTACGAAAATCCTCGTACTCCAAAGTTTACTCTAACCCCACTATATGATACTCTCGACTCTGCAATTGCACGAATGCATTTAAGGATGAGTAGAAGGAAATGGTTTAAAATAATTAATATGTAAAATTTTCCATTGAAATTGGACAAAGTCCACAGAAAGGATTAGAAGTATTCAACATAGAAGAGGAAGGAGGTGTCTACAATTCACATAAATGATACATTGATAGCTTCGACTGGGTTACGCTAACCTAGCTAATAACTATGACTGCTACTTCCCAACTACAATGGCATTTAGTCTTCTCCTTGACTGGTTCAAGTGAAAGTCCACCACTGATTAATAGGCCAGTCGGCCAGATGAAAGGCGGAGTAAGCTCTCACTGGTAAGATGGGAACACACGCAACAAACCTTTACTAATAACATACAAACTGAAGGCTCTTCTCCGATTTAAAGAAAGAAAAAAAAATGGTGATGGGCTTACGTTGTATGTTGATGGAGCTTGCTCTGTTTTCTCTTATGTTAAAAATCATAGCAACTTCAGGGGCAGCTCAAGCGAAACCTGGGTGCCAAACCCACTGCGGCAATATCACCATCCCTTACCCTTTCGGAACAGGCAGTGCCGATTGTAATATCAACGAGAGCTTTTTCATTCGTTGTAACACCAGTTTCGATCCTCCGAAAGCCTTCTTAACCACCACCGATATCGAAGTTCTCCACATCTCTGTGGATGGTTATTTGAGAATCCAATATTCGGTGGGGTATGACTGTTACAATTTATCTGGAGGTAGTGCTTACTTCAGTACGGGGTTCACGCTTAAAAAATTCTTCATATCTCATACGAGAAACATGTTCACGGCCATCGGTTGCGACACCTACGCTTACGTCGAGGGTTTCATCGGGCGGACGTACTCGACCGGATGCGTGTCATTTTGTTACGACCAGACCGATGTTGTGAATGGATCTTGCTTCGGCATTGGCTGCTGCCAGACGGCTATCCCTAAAGGAGTGACGGATTATGATGCAAGTTTTAGTAGCTATTGGAATCATTCCAAAGTGTTGAGCTTCAATCCTTGCAGCTATGGATTTGCAGTGGAAGATGGAGCCTACAACTTCTCCCTATCACATTTTCTCGACCCTAATTTCAGCAAAAAGAAGTTCCCAATTATTCTTGATTGGACCATTGGGAACGAAAGTTGCACAGAAGCTAGAATGGATCCACAAAATTATGCTTGCAAAGAAAACAGTGCTTGCATAGTTCCAGAAAATGGCGGTGGATATTTGTGCAAGTGTGTTCATGGTTTTCAAGGTAACCCTTACCTCTCCTACGGCTGCCAAGGTAATGGTTTGGCATAAACATGTGATGATCATATAAGATATATACTTTAATTTTGTCAAATATTTTACTTTTCTTTCTTTAAAATGTTTGAAAATTTGCAGATATTAATGAATGCGAGACACTGAAGCCTTGCAGCAGAATCTGTCATAATCTTGTTGGAAGCTATAATTGTTCATGCCCCGAGGGTTTTGAGGGTGACGGCCGGAGAACGGGAACGGGCTGCAGTCCTAAAGCCAAGCCGAAATTTCCCATTCTTGCTGTTACACTAGGTTGGTGGTACATATAAAAGCTAGAATAATTTATTTGGTATATGCTCATTAGAATTATCTTTGTACAAAATTATATATAAAGAGATCAAACTAATCAAATTTTGAAGTCCAAATACAGGTATATGCATAAGCCTCTTATTTTCACTCCTATGCTGCTCATGGGTGTATTTGGGGGTCAGGCAGAGAAAGCTTAGCAAACTAAAACAGCACAACTTCCAGCAAAATGGTGGGATTTTGTTGCGAGAGCAGCTCTCGGAACGTGAAGAGTACGGTGAGATGGCTAAAATCTTCACGGTTGAAGAACTCAAGAAAGCGACAAACAACTACCACGAAAGTCGAATCCTCGGACGAGGAGGTCAGGGTACTGTTTACAAAGGAACATTGCCCGATGGTCGTAGCGTTGCCATAAAGAAGTCGATCATCGGAGATCAAAGCCAAGTTCAACAATTCATTAATGAAGTTGTCGTCTTATCCCAAATCAACCATAGAAATGTGGTGAAACTCTTGGGATGTTGTTTGGAGACACAAGTCCCTTTGCTAGTTTATGAATATGTAAGAAATGGAAACCTCTTCGATCACTTGCACAACACCGATCATGCATCCGTTATGTCATGGGAAACTCGTTTGAAAGTAGCCACGGAAGCGGCGGAAGCCCTTTCGTATTTGCACTCCGCTGCGTTTCCGCCAATTATTCATCGTGATGTCAAGTTGACCAACATACTCTTAGACGAGAACTACAACGCTAAAGTATCTGATTTCGGTGCTTCAAGATTGGTCCCTTCGAATAAAGAACAGATAACAACACTTGTGCAGGGAACTCTGGGTTACTTGGATCCTGAATACTTTCATACAAGTCAACTGACGGAAAAGAGTGATGTCTATAGCTTCGGGGTTGTTCTCGCGGAACTACTAACAGGTTTGAAAGCGATTTGTTTCGAGAGGCCGGAACCCGAGAGGAATCTGTCTTTGTACTTTGCTTCTGTAATGCAAGAGGGACGCTTGTTGGATATTATTGACGGACGAGTGCTGGACGATAGAAACATCAAGCAGCTCATCGAAGTAGCAACTTTGGCCGGGAGATGTGTGAGAGTGAAGGGAGAAGACAGACCAAGTATGAAAGAAGTTGCGTCGGAATTAGAAGGATTGAGGGCAATGGGGAAAATTCGACAGGAAAAAGGTGATTTATACGAGGTAGAGTTTGAAGAACTGCTTTATGACTCGTATAACAATGGCACTAAATGTGATTGCTCAACTAGCACCTCGATAGGGCCTGACAGCATGAAAAAACATGTCAGATTCGAAATCTACGGTGCACGATAATTTAGGCTCTGTGAATTGTAAGGTGTACGTTGTGAAACCTATTTATCAATGAAGGACATTCACAATGATTCACTTCAATATCAAATTTGAGCATTACAGCCAAATAATCAAGATTCTTTCTATTTATTCCTTCGTTTTCAGTTCTGGAACGTAAAATCATTATCCAGAACCGTACAAACCGACCATCGAAAAGTTAACCCAGGATGCAACATTCGATACAATCATGATTAAAAAGCTATCTGGACAAGTGAAGAAAGAAGAGTATTCCAACAACAACAAAATGATGAAACTGCCAAGTTCCTGAAAAAAATACTTAACTGCTAGAAAGTCGAAATGGCAGGCTTCCGTGCGATACCGATGTGTCTATATGCCAACGAACGTCAAAAACCTCAACATTCTACAACGGATGAGAGAAGGTTAGCCAAAAGCCGGCCTTTGCATTGTCGCCAGAAAATTTCTTCAGTACGTAACAGTAATTAAGCTGGCAAAAATACCATGTCAAAACATGAACCATAAAGAGTAAGCTAAAAGAAATGTGAACATTTTGAATTTTAAGCCATTCATTATCTTTCCACCTAGTTCTCTGCTGCTTAGTTGAAAAGTTAAAAAAAAAAGGGAAAACGGAATTAACCTCCATGCGAAATCGATTTGCAGTGATGACAATGCCAACTCCAGCTGAACTTCTAAATGACTCTATGAACTTCTGAATGGAGAAACTTCGGAATTCATTCTCTGTTATGTTAGCGACATTTCCGGCATATGCAAAGACGTGTGCATGGACTCCCCTTTCTCGAAGCCACGTAGATGGAAGATCAAAAGAAAGGTACCAGTAACTGTAAAGTTTTCTCCAATAGCATTCTCAACATTGATTTGTCCCGTAGGCTCATCGGTGCCAGATGCCCTTGTCTTAAATCCCCATGATGCTTTTGGCCCTCCTAAAGCACAAACCGGAGACGGATTGCCACCTAAGAAGAATTTTTCTGGTAGGGATGTAGTCCTGTTCAAGAACCCACTTCCCCATGGAAAAAGAACACCACTAGAAATCCCAAAATTAAGCGCTGCACGATAAAATCCAAGAGGAATAGCACAACGAAGATCGAACTCCTGTTTGAAAATCAGGTGAATTGTACAATTAAATTGACAGCAAAAAAGTACAGTAGTTAGCAGCTACTGTATATAACAATAATAATGATCAGATGAGAAGTTCTATAAATGAACAGAAACCAAGTACGACCATGAAAAGCAGTGGTAAATTCAAATGGCCATTTATATTCATACACAAAATTCGGATACTAGAAATCCTGAAAGGATGCTAAGTCTAGATAGATGGTTTTATGTCAGTAATCAAATGGACATGCCGATATTCCAAATCAAGACAAACAAAACAAGATTTCTATTATTTCCTCATAAAAATAACCTAAACTAGGCACATTAAAAAAGAAAAGCTCCACAATACCTACAGATAAGCTTTCTGGCCAATGGCTACTGCACTAGGTTTCGAATATAGTGTTCATGCACATACGTAAAAGAAAAAAAAATATATAATGATAATAGATCATTCCTAACACTCTTTTTGTCTACTTGTCATGAAAACACAGCACACAGATGCTATTCTAAATCAAAGTCCAAACTGATTACGAAAAAATACATACAACTAAACCTGCAATAATTGCAGAAGTCCGTGCTTATTATCAAACCTGGTGAAGGAATCTTAAACTTTGACTATCAGGTGCAAGGCCACTGATATGAGTTTTAGCAACAAATGCAAATCCTTGAGTTGGCCTCAGAGGAGAATCTCTCTTGTCAACTTTTAGTGTATACTTCAGAGATGAAAGATAATCATGTCCAAGCTGCATCCTTACGGACGAGGATGATGTTTAAGATGGATCTGCTAAGTTACACCAAGCAAGGTGGTAGTCCAAGTTCTGATATCTATCCGAATACAAGCCAAGCGAAAGTCCAACGGGTCACTCTTTGAAAGAACAAAAGGTTAGCAAATCTTGGGTCAACATGTACGCACGAACAGTCACAGGAGCTACCAATGTTCTCAATCTGGCCAAATATACACCAGCACTTACCTCTGCAGCACGGTCGAAACATAAGCAATTGAACCATCCCATAGATCCCCATACCCTAACAAATTCTTGTACTTGATTGATCCTTCCACTGAGGAAGATTTAGCCTACAAAAACATCATACAATTGTAATTCATCAAAACAGAAATACAGCAATATATACATATTCCAATAATGTATGTTTCTCGTTTTCACAACCTTGCGCAAATGTAAACTAAGAATTCCCAAACTCAGAAATGAAGAATTTATACAAGCGGATTAAATCAGAAATTCAGGATCAATCTCTCTAATATATCTCTACCCCAAGTTTAAGCTTACTTATACCTTAATCTAGATCAAAATTTGCCTTTTTTATCCCAATTAAAAAGCAATGGCAAACATCTTTTCTGAAGAAAGTAACAATTTTAATAAATTTATCGCATTTTTTAATCTAAAATCAATCTAATTACATTAGATTATTCGCAATAACTCGATTACCAATAAAAAAAAAGCCATAACATTTTGTAAAGCAAATATACCTCAGCTTTCGTATAAGCTCCGATCGCTCCCGACAACCGATTATTCACTTCCTCAACCTCAATAATAACATTGGCGCTTCCGGAAATCTCCGGCGGGCCTGAATCGATCATTATCGTAACCAAATCGAAAGGTCCTGCATCGCGGTGGCTTTCTTCAAAGCCTCCGATTCCTCGGCTCCGATTATGTCGCCTTTGGTATTCGTGATCCCTTTGATGATCACGTCGTGGACGTGGACCGGAACTGGACCCGTTAACATACTTCGGACTAGTGTGTCCATTTTCAGCCTCACCGAGCGAGGCGTGGCGGGTTCGAATGAGACGTCGTCGTTTTCTTCTTCTTCTTCTTCTTCTTCGTCGTCGTCGTCGTTATCATCATCATCTTCAAAGATGTCATCTTCATCGTTATCGTAATCTTCACCGCCGATATCAATGGCAGTGTCGGGTTGCTGGGTTTCTGATTCGGGTTTCGGGTCAGTGTTGGGCATTGGTGAGAATTACAAGAGAAGAAACAAGGCTAGAGTGAGGAATTGAGGGCTGAAAGCGAGTATTACTCGCCCATTGGGTCATTGGCAGTTAATTTGATTTCGATTAAATCGCTTGTTTTAGTTAATTTGATTTAAGCTTCTACTAAAATGGTTAAACCAATTAGTTTGATTATAAAAATTAATAACTGGTTATAAATACATTTTTCTAATTTTAAGCTTTTTATAATTTCGATATAAATTATTGATTCGAATTAAGTACAGTAAATACTCATCGTAGTGATACCCTCGTATTACAATTTATTTAGCTTTTCTTTATAAGGATTTTGAGTTTTTTAATTTGAAAAATGTAAATACTTTTAGATTATTTTGTGAAGGCTTAAATAAAAAATAAATTTTCAAACTATACATTTTTTTAATTTTATGTGTCTAAAGTATTTTTTGTTAAAAATAAGTACTTAAAGTTTACAGGTTACAATTTTTGGTGCATAGTAGTTAACTACTGTTAAAAAAATTTATTAACCAATCAAAATATAATATGTGACATGTTTATTTTATTTTTTTAAAATTAAAAATCTAAAACAATTTTTTACACAAATTTTAAATTTACATAAAATCTTAAAATTTAATTTTTATAAAGCAGTTCCTAAATCTTTAAAATTTCCCAAATTCAAACCTCTAAATCGATGGTGATTGTCGCCTCTAACACTCCTTCGATTGTCGAACTTAGTCGATCATTTCTATCAATATGGTATCTGCAAAAACGATGAACGACGTGTCAGCCAAACGTCAAACGCGAAATTGATATTCGACTGACATGTCGTTTATTGTTTTCGACGACTCCGTATTAGGAGAAATGATTGACTAGGTTTGACGACCGAATAAATGTACTCAGGAACGACAATCAACGGTGAAAGCAACAACGATTTGAAGGTTCAGGTTTTAAAAATTTTAAGGATTTTGAGACTATTTTATAAAAAAAATAAGAATTTTAAAATTTTCTGAAATATAAAAAAATATTTTTTTCTTAAAAAAATTAAAAAAAAATCAAATTATTGTTACATGTCAAGTATTAATTAGTTAACAAATTTTTTAATAGTAATTAACTATCGAACACTTAAAATTTTAACGGTATAAACTTTAAACACCTATTTTTAACAAAAAAAATATAATTTAAACACTTAATTTTTGTGAACTAGATATATTTTCTAAAAGTGGTCATGAAGTATTGATGAGTTTAAACAAAGACGCGAATAAAAAATATATTAAAATAGTCAAAAAAGTGAAGTGCCTTTCAAATTATCTCTATTTCATAAAATAAAAAATAAACTCAACCCGGTTGCAAATTTTTTATTCCAATATCATTATTTAACATTATAATATCAGATAAATATCTGATTAAAATTAAATTACTAAACTCGTGAATTTAAAAATCTATTGAGATTGAACCTAATAAGTATCCTAATAAAAAAACAAATGATGTTTATCCTAAGAGACACTGATTCATATCATTTTTGTTTATATGCAAAATATATACGCATTATCAAAGAATTAAGAATATTTATAAACATATACTATTTTCTAAACTATTAAAAAAATCTGTTTAGATTTGGATTTCAATCCAGTTGAAAGCATATAGCTTTGGACCTTATGGTTAGAAGCACATTGATTTGGATTTTAGGTAAAACAGATGCAAATTGAAAAGAAATTTTGCCCAACAACTCTCATTGTCAAAATTTCTAGGAAAATACCCTTACAAGACAGGCAAATGGAAAAAGTTGCAAGAAAAGTAGAGTAATTGCCTTCAAACTCATTATTTACAATCCCAAAGAAATCTAAGCAAACACCAAAAAAACACAACATAGATAAAAGTAACAAAACAAAGGACTAACTTGGGAAGAAAAAACAAGAGAAACCCTAGTGTTTGTTTAAGCTTTGGGATAAGAACAGATCCATGACAACATTTTATTTATGTTTAGTTTTCCCATTTTTATATTATTGATGGGAACCCCAGTCATCAGTCCAATTAGTTTCACTTCCCACACGTGGAATGCTGTTAACTCTAGAGTAAACATCAACCTTAAAACTCGAACCACAGATTACTCCTTCACTGTCCACCCTTGGCATCGCCCTGATTTTGTTCATGGGATGCTCAAAGCTCATCAGCCCTCCTTCACTGTGGAACATGAATCCTGAAACACACAACACCGACAACCATTTCAAATCACGCAGCAACTGCAATTTAAATCTCTTATTTCGGATATACCTTTTGGGAAAGGAGCAAAGGATTTGGCACAGCCTTCTTTGATGACCTGATATCACTACAGAGCCATCAGCTGCAATTCCCCAGTACAGCTTAACACCACCATCAGATCCCTGAAAAAAAAATACCACTCAACTTTAATTTTAATATCGATTTTACCACTAAACTAAAAATTATTATCAATTTTACCACTAAATTAAAAATCAATGATGTGTACCATTTACGTGTGATGATGTAGAGATATTTCAACGACCTAATAATATAAAGATAAACAACACCATTGGCTACTAAATCATTCCTATTTTCTTGTTTTGGTCACGGAACTTTTAAGTTTTATAAGGATAAACAACATCATTAAACTTAAAATAGATGATGTGTACCATTTGTGTGTGATGACTAGAGATATTTCAACGACCTAATAATATAAGGGTAAACAACATCATTGGTCACTAAACTATTCTCAATTTTTTATTTTGGTCACTAAATTATTATTTTTGACAAAATTATCACTAATAATATGTTTTTTTTTGTATTTTAATCATCCGTACTTATAAAACTCACGTAAAACAATAATTTAATAACCAAAACAGAAAAAAATAATAAATTAGTGACGATTTTATCAAAAATAATAGTTTAGCGACCAAAATAGGAAAGAGAAAACAGTTTAGTGACTAATGATATTATTTACCCGCAATATAATTGAACGATATTTGGTTCAAGTGGTATAATCGGTTCTAAATTGAAAGTGTTCAGTGGAATCCAGCGTAGTTTAGGGTTCTATTTACCAGTGCAGCAAACACAGATCCAGTCTTGCTGTCATAGATAACAAACGCAAAGCTTCCATCCATATCCTTAACCACCTGATCAGCAGGATAAGGACCCCTATCTCTCAAGGTCCTATAAGCTTCAATCACAAACATGGCCTCATTGCTCCCTTTTGACAGCCCATATTGTCTATTCAACATGAACAGATTGTTCAAGCTCCCTAGGAACAGGCAATATATGTCATCAAACCCACAAAACAACCTGCAAAAACAAGTGTAAAAACAGTTGATTCTTTCATAATCACCAGCTATTTTCCCAGACAATTTTTTTTTTGTTACCTCTGGTTCATTGAAGGCAGACTTTCATGGCGGACATAAGCCAAAACAGCAGTGTTGCCAAAGCTCATGGAGAAGGTGTTGTGAGGGTGATGAGACAGGAAATCATTTAAGGTTTCTTCAGGCTGTTTAGGCTTCTTTGAAGATTTGTGAGAAGCTGGACTGTTCAGCTCCTCTGGTGGATTAGCAAATGCCTTGTGGAAAATGGCCAACATTTTTCTTTTTCTTTCAAAGTAACCCTTAAACCAGATACACAAGGATCTGATGAAAAATAAGTAAATAACTATATGAAAGTTGTAATGAAAAATGGGAGTAGAGATGGGTTTGAAGGATTCCAATCACTATTTATATGGTATTTTTCGCTTTGATGGGGATATTAAATTAAGGTAAACGAGATAAGGATACTCGAACCCCAATGCATTCTTATCTTCTGAAATTTTCTTTTGTTTTAGTTAGTACATGTTTTCTGACATAGACAGTACTATCTTTTGTCTCAAAGTGGAAGCTGCTGGTTTGGTTTCCTTTCTTATTTGCCAATCATTGAGGGAGTTGTTTGTCTTTTTATCTAGGTTTAATCATAAAAGGTTCAGATAAAAAATAAATGACTAAATTACGGTATTATTGTCTCAATATTCCTTTTGAAAAAAAAATCTAATAATCATCTTCTTCGAACTATATTTGGAAAAATACCCCTTATTCTGCATACATAAGCAGGGTTCGCGTTTTGCACAACGCGAATTCGCGTTCAACGAAATGCGAATTTTGGCTTATGTGGCGTCGTCTTTCGTATAATCGTTTATTTTAATTGTTAACATAACTTGCGTTTACCGAAACACGAGTTCTACGATAAATTCACACAAAATGGCAAGAAGATATCGTGACAGATAATCAAGGAACTCGCGTTCAATGGAACGCGAATTCATCGTGTAATTGCTGAATATGCATGAATTGATAGGCATGTTGTAGGTGAATTTGCACTGTGTTTGGTGATAATTTTTCTTGTTATTGAACATCGACGTCTTACTGTGGATTCATCTCTGTAAAACAGTGTAAAAATAATCCAGTATAAGGTATTGAAACGTTGGTAAAAAATGCATTAAAAACACTATATAGCCTTGTTTTTGTGCATTGAGTAACATCAAAACCAGTGTCGGTAGGCATGTTTTAGGTGAATTTTCACTGTGTTGGGGGATAATTTTTCTTGTTATTGAACATTGACGTCGTACTATGGATTCGTCTCTGTAAAACGGTGTAAAAATAATCCAGTATAAGGTATTGGAACGTTGCTAAAAAGTGCGTTAAAATGCTATATAGCCTTGTTTTTCTGCATTGAGTAACATCAAAACAAGTGTCGGTAGGCATGTTTCAGGTGAATTTGCACTGTGTTGGGGGATAATTTTTCTTGTTATTGAACATTGACGTCGAACTATGGATTCCTCTTTGTAAAACGGTGCAAAAATAATCCAGTATAAGGTATCCGAACGTTGCTAGAAATTGCGTTAAAAATGCTATATAGCCTTGTTTTTGTACATTGAGTAATATTAAAACAAGTGTCGGTAGGCATGTTTAATTTGATTTTGGGCAAGGACGTATGATAATTTCTCTAGTTATAGAACTTTTACGTCGTAGTACGACAACATAATTTAACAAAAGTCCAGAAATCAGGGAGTCTATTTTATCTGAGCAGGTTTAAATATCACGTTGAAAATGCTATGTTGTCATTTTTTTATCATGAAGAACATGGAAACAAATGGTAGACATGCATGTGTAATTCGATTTTTGTATATTTTATCGGATCCTCTCACCATTGTTTACAGTTAGAAGACCATAAAATGCTATAGAACTTTTTTCCTTTTATAATTTAAAAGTACAGCTAGAAGAACAACTAGTTGATTCGAGGCCCTATCCTAAGAGGACATTTTCTCATGTCGTGTTCAGGGTTCCTACATTTTGTACACAGCCTAGGTTGCCATGTCCGTTCTTTTGGAACCATATCCTCGGCACAATGAATCCTAGTTGAGCACGGACGGCCTTTTTTTCTTGCGTCGCAAGGAAGGATTTGGCTGTATCTTAGGTTCATCGTCGACTAATGCATGATCGTGTTCATTTCCGATAGGAGGAAACTCGTTGCGGTATACCTTGAAAACATTTTTAAGTTGGTATACCGGATCAACGAATGTCATTGCGTCTAAATGAGCAGATGCACATGCAGCAAATGCGTGCGCACACGGGTACTTGAAAGTCTGAAAACATCCGCAGTCACATGTTCTTCGTCGTAGGTTAACAATGTAATTGTTCTGCATGATGCCTTCAAGCGGGCGCGAATATTCAGTAACCTGAAAGCTGTGTTCGTGATAGGAGAAACATATAGAACCCATCGCGTTTGCGTGCGACATGGATATTTGAAATGTTTGCTGGAGATCTGGATGGAACTTGTGGCTACCTTCCATCCAGTTCATTGCTTGTTTTCCCGAGGTTGCAAAAAGGGCAGCCAGTCGATAATATGTCGCCTTGACAATGGATGTGATAGGTAAATGATGTGTTCTCTTTAGAGACGAATTGATCACCTCAGCCAAGTTCGTTGTTATGTGACTATATCGATGCCCCCTATCATAACATCATAGCCATTTCTCCATCGGGATATCAACGCTATAATTATATCCATCTATATTCCTTAATCGCAACTCATGTAATAGCTCCTAAAACTCATCAGCTCGGTGTGCGTTTCTTATTACATAAAAGATTGAATAATTAATAAGAAATAATACTAAATGGCATGACAATGGATATAATTTTGATAGTGAAAGGCTTACTCATATGAAGAACCATTATACGATCATCATCATTCTTGTATTGCTGGTAGTATTTACCAATAATGAATAAATAGAGGTTCCCAAGACGGGCCCAATTGCGCGATGGATCCCCAAATCCCTACGCCTCTGTCTGACATAATACATATCTCGTCTGTTTTTTCTCGTAGAACACGGCACAGAACATATCTGCGCAGATTAGTGAGAAAAAAACGTTCACGATGGGGTATCTTCCTTTTCAACAATAGCGAATGCGACCGGAATACATTTTCTATTTCCATCTTGTGCAACTGCCAGTAGTAAAATCTGTGTGTACCTGTCATACAAGAAAGTTCTGTCGATCTGTACCATCGGCTTGGAGTGGCGGAAAGCTTTAACGCATTGCGGGAATGTCCAAAAAAGGCAAAAAAATTGGCGCTCCCCAGGAACAACCCGATCGTTGTAGTAAGATGGCATTATCTCAAGTTCCATGACTATTTCTGGGTTGTATTTTTGCATCAGCTTCAGCCATGTTCGCAACTCGTTGTATGATTCCTCTCACTGACCATATAGTTGTTGGATGGCGCGATATCTTGCATACTATGCCTTATCGTATTTAATTGTATATGTAAATTGAGATTTAATAGAAGTTATATATACGGACACAGTTACCCGTGGATTAGCTTTCACGAGTGGAAGGAAATGATCACAAAGCACGTGTACATCTAAGTTCAGATGATCTTGACTCAAGCTTCCGACGGAGCATGTATGAGGTCCGTTGTATTTGGTTATCCTTCATAGGTTGTTCAGTTTTCCTCGGAGATCCCTCGGACACAGTAAACAAAGCACGGACCCTCCACTGAGATCCCTCGGACTTGTGGGGGCATTCTGCAATATATTTGTCGGTTTCAGTTTTCCTCACTGTAGAAGTAACTGATCTGCGTATACTGTAATTCTTAATAGCAGCTATCGCCGTTTTTTTATCTTGAAGACCATTCTACGATGCAAATCCCCATCATTTCGTTCAGTGTAATTCTCCAACTGTGGGTATTCTGGAAATTCGGTAGCGTTAAATCCTTCCATATCCGCTGTTGTTAAGTAGGATGGTGGTTCGTAATAGGTTGCGCTACTAGCATGATAACTACTCTGGGCAACCATTTCAATAACGACTGACTGCTCCTCTGGAGTCAAAAGATTTGGCTTCCCATTCGTCAAATACCACGAAAAGTAATCGTGGCTGACCATCGTATCGAACATAACATACTCACGAATGGGCTGTCGTTGCAGATGTTCTCTTTCCCTTCACTAAGCAATCCACTGTACGTGCCTCACGGACCAATCCACCTACCACGCAATATTAAAAAAAATAATTATTTCTCTTTGTATCAATATAAACTTCGTTCAAATTGATAAAAAACATTGAACCAATTAAATTTATTATACCTCGAGCTTTCCTTATCGAGTTAACCTATGTAATTCGTCAAAATTTGGAGGGTTCGACGGGATTATTTGGATGCAACCAAACTAGCGTAAGATGCGATCGGTCGGATGTCACTCAACTGCTGAGTAGAAGATGAGTGGTACCGTCGTCGTCCAAGCACTCTTCGTCCCCTCTGAAAATTCTGGGAGGCATTCGTGGATACTCGAATCCGCATACGGTGTCCACAAAACTGTACAATTTACAATTATAACTTAAATTGATAAACTTTATTTTAAATTTTTACATCAAATTCAATATTAAATTCAAACTCCAAATATTTACCTCATTCCCGGATTCATTTCAATGTCCTATCTGATAGCCTTCAGACCTTTTGCCAGACCAACATGGCTTAAATTACCGCTCCACCTATAAAACAACCAACATAACTTTAATATTAAAAATGGCTACCAAAAAATTATTAGTTTTTTTTAAAAAAATTATTTTTTCCTTACCTCCGGCATAGTGAAAAATGTAAGGACTCGACACGCTCAATTCAAGGCGTAAAAATGGCATTCTGAACCACGCCCAAGACTGCAACAAAAGAAGACAACCTCCAATATCACGCTTCTCGGGATTTATGGTATTGCACAACTCTCTAAACAGAAATGCCAGTACCGTCGATCCTCAGCTCAGTCTACCGGCTTCATCAAAATCCTGCAAATGTCGCAACCACAACATGTGTACTTTGTTGCGAGATTTGTCCGGCACCAATATCCCGCCAATTATTTGTAAAATATGCGCGCGAGCATATGCCTACAATAAAAAAATTATATTCAAATATTGAAATTTATTTTTTTCAGTAATATTCAGAAAAAATATTATTTACCATCCTTATATCCGTGTTCACGTCCTCCGATAAATGGCTATAATTTTCCCGCAGCCACCGAAAAAACACAGCGCCACCATCCATTCGATCTGGCGCAGCCCCTAGCAACTCAAAACAGAGCCCACGCCAGTCACCACTACTGTGATCGGTAATAGACTCTCCGTCTACCGGCAGACCCAAAATATGCGACACGTCCTCCAAGGTTATCATCACCTCACCGCACGGAAGGTGGAATGTGTGTGTCTCCGGCCTCCACCTTTCTACAAGGGCGTGGATCAAATCAACATCTAATTTTGCACCGCCAATAATTTTGGATGCATACAAAAATTCAGCCCTAGAAATATATTCTTCTAGACGCGCGTCGGGTCCATTCGTCATCCGAGTGATAAAGACTTCGAGACGATGTTCCATCCCATCCTAAAAAAATTAAACATCCACACCTTAATTTCAATTCTAAACTACCGTAATTTTTTAAATTTAACTAAACCAAAACTAAAAAATTAAATTTAAAATAAATAAATAAATAAAGCTTACATTTTTTCGCCAAAAATCGAAGACGCGTTTATGATCCAGCCTTATCAGGGAGCCCTCCATTATAACGAATCTGAAATATTATAGGAAGGGATTGAGAGAATATTTTTTTTGTTTCGGTGTGATTTTTGTGTGGGGTAGGGGTATTTATACACGAACCCGCGTCGGTTCAAATTCATGTTTAATTGAATTCGCGTTGTGTCAGACGCGAATTCACTGAATATACAGAAATACGCGTTTCATATAACGCGAATTCTTATTTTTGTCAGACTCTGAATTTGCAGAATACGCGTTTCGTACAACGCAAAATTATCGATTTCAACGCGGTAATTAATTTTCAATCGTTTCATCTGACTGCGATAAATACCAGACAATTTATCTAGTTGAATACGTGTTCTACCAAACGCGGATTCATTTTACACCATTTTAAAATAAAGTTAACGGATAAGACATGCCACATTGGATAGAATACGCATTTCGTTAAACGCGTATATTGAAATCGCGTTGTGCAGAACGTGAATCGTGCTTATATGTGCAGAAAGGGGGTATTTTTCTAAATGTACTTTAAAGGGGGTAGTTATCCGATTTCTCCCCCAAAGGGGAATATTGAACCAATAAAGCCCTAAATTACATTATTTTTTAATTTAAGTGTTTAAAATATTTTTTTAAAGTAGATGTTTAAAATTTTAACAGTTATAATTTTAAGTGTTCGGCCGTTTAAAAAAAGCGTTATCCAATCAGAAAAGACATATGACAAAAATATTATTTTTTAATATTTTTTGGAAAAAACTGTAAAACTTAATTATTTTAAAAAATCCTTAAATTCTCAAAAATCTTTAAATTAGTCCTTAAATCTCTAAAAATCCTCAAATCTTCAATGTTGTCGTCTTTGACCATACCCGTTCGATCGTTGGACCCAGCCGACCATTTCTCTCAATGTGTCATCGTCGAAAGCCGAAAAATGTTGTGCAAATCGAATGACTATTTCACATTCAATATTCGGCTAGCACACAGTCCGTCAGTTCTCGACGCTGGCACGTTAAAGGAAATAGCCGACTGAGTTTGATGACCGAACGAGTGTGGTCGGCGATGGTGATCGATGATGGTAGCAGTGAAGATTTGGGGTTTTAGGATTTAAGGATTGAGGACTATTTTAGAAATTTTTAAAATTTCAAGAAATTTTGAAAATATTTAAATTATTAAATACAAAAAAAATATTTAAAAGAAATTATAAATTAAAACATGGCACATGTTAAATTTTTATTGGCTAACATATGTTTTTAACGGTAGTTAACTACCAGGCAGCTAAATTATAACGGTTAAAACTTTAGGCACCTATTATTAATAAAAATAATAATTTAGGCACCTAACGTTTAGAAAATGTATAGTTTGGGCACTTATTTTTATATTAAGCCATCATAAAAATGTCTAAATTATTTTTCTAAATAAGTACCCAAATTATTTTTTGATCTAAACATGTGTTTAATATTTTATTTCACGATATTTTTAATTTTTTTCCTTTAACGACCATAAAAAATCGTCATCCAATTATTACATGATATATTGCCTATTTTTATTTAAAAAAATTAAACAATCATTAACTTCTTTCAAAAAATTTCCAAATTTTTAATGTTTTCCAAAAATTTTGAAATCCTTAAATCTTTTACCAAATTTCCAGATTTCACGTTTGACGTACGTAGTTCGTTTGATCGTTTGTTTATTGATTTCTGATGATGTAAGGTCGAAGATTCGACGAAAGAAGGGAATGTTGGTGGTGGTTGAATTGAGGATTGGAGGAATGAAATTTAAGGAAAATTAAAGATTTTAAGGTTTTTATAAAATTAAAGATTTTTTATTTTTTACATAAAAACTAAAGAAAGTTTTGTAAATAAACCATGTGTCCGTTTATAATTGGATAACGAAAAAATTAACGTTGAAGACGAAAAAAACTTTACAATAATTATGGAATAAAATGTTAATCACATATTTATACTAAAATATAATTCAGACATTTATTCAAAAAAAATTTAACATTTATCTTAAAAAGTATATAATTTAAACATTTTTTATGGTTAAGCATGCCATGCGCTGAAATTATTGCCAATGTTACATTATTAGTCCCTAAGAAGCTATTCAAATCATTAAAGTAAAGCTTTTTTTATTCATTTTCATAAAGCAAAATGGTAAGCTTGATTCTGTTAGCTCAAAGTTTTTTTCCCTCCTACATTCTATATGTGTCTCATGTTACTGTTCTTTTTCAATGAAAGCCTGTTTTTTTATTATTATTATTACAAATTGTGATGCGTAAGATATTAAAATTGTTAACAAGTTTGGGATGTGGTTTGGTAGGGGAAGACTTGGTAAAAACCAGACAAAACTTGAGAATCAAGTTGCAGCCACAACAAAAGAAGGCCAATGTATTTTTTTCAGTGATCTGTGGATTAATCATCAATGGCACACTGTATTTCAGTTTTGTCCTTGTTGGGACAAAAAACCATTGAAGAATGAAATGAGTAACCTTATCCTTTTTCTTTTTTCTGTGATATTTTCCATCCATGGCGGATACTTATTGTATTTGTTCATGTATTGGCTATGTCTAACATTTTATTTTATAATTATTTATGGATCGTCCGTTAAAAATTATTATCTTTTACTGATGAGTTCATCATGCTATTGTTTTTTAAAATAAAAATATTCTGTCTCTTTTTAGTGTTCTTATTTATGCCTCACTAAAAAATAGGTTTATGGTTTAGGGTTAGAGTTTAGGGAATTGGGGTAGAGTATATTTTTTAGGTTGTTGGGTTTATGATTTATAATTTAGGGTTTAGTGCTTAGAATTTAATTTTTTAGTGTTGGGCATAAAAATAGACACTAGAAAGGAACATAGAATTTTTATTATTATTTTTATTTTACTCAACTTGTCATTATAAGCAAAATCGAACTAATTTAGGACTAATTTTTGAGAGTTTAAGTCTTGATTTCACTTTTTCATAGATAAATTCTCAAAATTGAATTGTTTTAGAAACTTAGGTTTTTTCTTGCAAAAAAAAAAAAGACACATAAATCGAAATTAATGCACTCAAAATTGATTAATTATTAAAAAATGGAGTGCTTGAAACTTAAGTTTTGGTAATGTGAAATTGTTTTTTTTTTCTTTTTTCCTTTTTTTTTCTTTTAGTCTTGAATCATGTATACTTACTTAAAATCTAGTCAATATCATCAACAATTTTTAGAGTATGTGGTTAAAAGCTCTTAATTAACATCTTCTCTTCTCTCATAGGGTGTGAGTTTAATACCTATTGAGAGTAAATTTTCTCTTTTCCTTCTCTTTTATATATATATTGTTAAAAAACCTAATAAATACTCACTTTATCAGTCTTATCTTTCTAAGTTCGTGTCATATAGACAAAAATTACACCTTTATCTTTTTTGTCAAAGAGAGTACTATCATTTTCAAAGTTTTTGTATTATTTTAATATTAAATTTTTGAAAAGAAATATTTGGATAAAAAAACTTATATACAAAGATATCACCTCCATATAAAGTCCACTTCATTTTTTTTTCTTTTCCATCCATGTATTCTCAAACTTGAATTTTCATGACCACTGTACGAAACTCCATACACTAGAATGAACCTACATTTGTTGTATCTCAATTCTCATGAAACAGTTGTCTGTACTCCCATTGGATTGGGTTTAATCTTGTTAGGTATACATTTTATATTGAGTTATCTTTTAAAAAAAATTGAGATGTTTTCTCCTTAAATTTTAAATCGTGGTTTTTTTGTTTTTTTATAACATTTTTTAAGAAAAAAATTTAACCAATCAAAGTGCGTTATATGACACTTTTAATAAAAAATTTCATTGATTTTAATAAAAATGGGTTATTTTATATGTTAACTCTTTCAAATTTTATTTTTATTCAAATTAGTCTTAATTTTTTTATTAAATTTTAGATTAACCCCTATTTATTTCTATTATTTATAATTTTTTTGATGAAAAGAGGAGTGATTGCATTAATTAGAAAGATCATATACCTCACATGTTAGCACGTGCCTCATTAAAAACCTCCCTAAACTTAGATAAAAGAAAATAGTACATGTACTAATATACCAACCAATTATGGGTGATTTAAAACATCACTATGTAGCAACGGAATAACCCGTATATATTTCTATTCTTTATAATTTAATTCAATATTATTATTTTAAATTAAAAAATTAATATTAAATTAAAAATGTAATAAATATTAAATATTAAATTTAATTAAATAAAAATATATTAATTAAATATTTGAATCTCTCTCCCCGTCCCACTGTTCATCTTCTTCTCGTTCAAATTTTCAGAAACCCATTCAAGCACAATTTTTGCTTCAAAATTCCATCAAATGCCAAAAGGTCCAAAACTTTTTTAGAAGTAAAATTCAAAAATTTTCAATTCAAGCTCTGTATCTCATATAAACAATATGGCAAATACCCATTTTGTCCTCCATTCTCTGTAAATTTTACATCTTCCATCACCATTAAGTAAAGGGCTCTTATCCAATGTACAGATCAACATCACCACCGCCACCACCACGAATGCCATGTTCCACGGCATGTCCAAAGCCACCACCGGCTTCGAGTACCCTCACTCCGTCCTCTTTTCCTCAAGCTCGCGTGATCTTCCCCAACAAAGCGTCAGCGTGACGGGATGAGCCGCTAAGGTTCAGTCGCCAGGATAACAAGCTGATGGAGAATTTCAGGGATTTTTTCTATGGTTGCTATTGGAATTGCGGCTTTGAATCGAATTTTAGATGAGGAATTGAGATTCAATTTTCTGGGCTTACTACTTTGAATTGAGTGATATTCTTCCGATCATTTTTATTTTTTAAGAATCTAAATTTTTTTAAAAAATCACATAACAAAAACATAAAATTTAAAATTTTATAATACATAATCTAAACATAAAAATTAGTGATTTAAAGTTAGTTGTAAAAGAAATATATATATAATTAAAGAATACATTAAAAATATTAATTTCAATTGTGATTTTTTCATTCAAATCTCATATTAATAAATTAATACAAATATTTTTGAAAATTTTAAAACTTATAGGTACATAATACAAATATAGAAATAATTTGGTAATTTAAATTTAGTTTTAGAGTAAAAATATTAAGAACTTAAAATAAAAAATAATTTAAAATTATGTATGTTAAAATTATCGTTTCGGGTCGAGTATCCGATCACAAAAAAAAAAATTGTCCCATACCTAACCCGATTAACCGAGAAAAATCACGGGCCGAGTACCCGACCCAATCGAATAATTTTTTTAGAGAAATACATGATTTTTTAAGCTTCGGGTCAACGGGTCGATCACTCAGGTCGGGTATTTTTGAACACCCCTATTTCAACACCATTTTCTTAATCAGCGACATTTATGTTTAAAATATTATTGGAAAGATGAATCCAAGAAATGGCTTCATACAGGGATGAAATATTTTAGCTAGGAGACTCGGATTCAAACAGTTTAAGTTGTAAGTGTATGCAAGTTTATTTAGATTTGAAATCGGATACAAATATTGTCTTATACTTGGGCTTTAGCTAAGTCCAAAACATGTACTAATGGACAAAAGCAAGCTTTGCCACGAGCTTTAGCTAAATCCATGCATAATTGACTGCATGGGGGTGAACCCATAGATTTGTATTTTAGTTTGATCATCTTTGTTTACTAATTGTTGCAATTATATACTTTTTGTTTCAAGTATAAGCCTATATTTTCCTAAAAAAGTACATTGGGTATTTAAATTTAAGTGATTTGCATTAGAGTCGAATTTTGGGAACTTTCAATTTAATTTTGTGTTAGTTTTGAATCCTATCAAAGTTCTTAATTTTTTAAAGTGTAGAAATTTCAATTAAAACAACTAGTACAATATTTATATACTAGAATCAATTCTTACAAACATTGAATTATATATTTAATTTAAAAAATCAGTAAATTCAATTTAAATTTATTAAAATTGATCTATCTGGATGAGCCACTAGATCCCATAAGTAAAATTAGGAGTTTAAATTATAAAGTTGTGAATTAAATATTTGGATTGAGAGGGTCACCTCGTGATGAACTTTTGCAATACTCAATCTGGATTAGTCAACCAGTGAATTAGAATATGGCGGTTAAACCCCAAAAAAATCTACACATAATTCACACAATATATTACTCAAACCCAAAACTTTAAATACTTTTCATTTGAATTAAGACATCATATATTTCTTTTTCCCCCTCCGTATGTGTGGAAACAAAAAATTTTCATAAGCGCCTTAATTTTAAGGTTTATAATTAAAATTTAGGGTTTAAAGGTTATGAGTTTAGGACTCTGGTTTGAAATTAGAGTTTAAGGCTAGAATTTATGGTTTAGATGGTAGGGTTTAGAGTTTAGGGTACTATGATTAAGAATTTGGGTTTTAACATATAAATCGTAAATTCTAACCTTAAACCCTAAATTCTAAACTACAACTCATAAATTCTAAGCCTCCAAACCTAAACTTGAAAATAACCAATTCAACAGTTAAGCGAACTTGAGTCTTTTCATGTATCATGTTAAAGATTTTCCAAAATAATAGAGGAAATTAAGAAGAGAAAGTCGGTATATGTAGCTATCAATTTATTCACACAATCCGCTGGAAAATGTTGAATTTTCGTACAAAGTATACAAAAACGGTATATTCCAAACAAAGATCTTGAGAACATCATAAATTTCCGAATTATGATTTCTAATTGTATCTGGAATATTATATATTTACATAAAATTTGATATTCCATCCTATTTTATATCGTTCTAAATTACTTTTATATGTAAATTATTATTTGAGATTATCTGGTCTAATAATAATTTGTCCTGTTTTTCTTATATATATATTTTTTCAATTATGGTCCATTCGTTGTTACATGTGGACTTATTTGTCACATGGTGAAAGTGAAACATACGGATTTTGACAGCTCAATTTATCTTTAGATTTTTCATGTGCAGTTGTCAATGGACTTTTGTCAGTTGTCTTATCATTTGTCTTCTTTGCACTATTTTATCATTTATATATTTTAAAAAATATATATTTATCATGTTTACGGGACATTTTATGCAAATATTCAATTTTTAATATTATTTACAGATCTAATAGTTAAAAAAATTAAGCTTTGATCTAGTAGTATTTTTTTAAGGGTGTTCAATTCTGGTTATTCGATTTTTTTGGATATCCGATCTTTTAAGTATTAGATTTTTTATTCGATTTGATCTGTAATTATCTGTTACTCATAAAATTTGGGTACACGCAAAATTGAGTATTGGGTATTCGATTTATTTATTTTATTTTTTTATTTTAAAATTTAAAAGTTTTAAAAAATTACATAACAAACACATAAAATTTAAAAGTTCATAATACATAATACAAACACAAAAATTAGTGAATGAAGTTAGTTTTAAGATAAAAATATTTGGATATATATATATATTAAAGTTTAGGGAAAACTATATATTCAATACCCTAACTATGTATGTGTTATTGTTTTGGTACCCATCTATTATTTTTGCTAAAATGATAGCTAACGTTATGTTTTTGTTCTGTTTTGGTACCTCCGCCGTTTAAAATTAACAGAAATGGTGACGTGACTTGGGTTAATAACAAATTTAGTCCAAAACTTATACAATCTATCAATTTAATCTAAAATTCTATCGATTTAAACATTATTTTAATTTTTGGATTAAAATTGTAAATTCCTCATTTTTCTTCTTCTTTCAGTTGAACATTTTTTTGGCTTTTGTAGTTTAAAAAATACGACAGGGACAATCAAAACTATAGGATTTGGGAATCAATTGAGGGCTAATGCGGGGTCCATTAGAGGACCCAAACTTCACGATCGGGATATCAGCGAGAAACGAGGGGGTGGGAAAGGGATGAGACAAAATTATATCAAAATTAAGATGATTTTTTACCCCAAAATTAAGATGATGTTTTAAATTAATGAATTTTGGATTGGATTGATAATATATATGTGTTTTGGACTAAAATTATGATTATACCAAGTCACATCATCATCTCCGTTAGTTTTTAACGACCGAGTATCCAAACAAAAAAAGCGTAACATTAAGTACCATTTTGCCAAAAATAATAGTTGGAGTACCAAAACAGTGGGCATAGTTGAGGTACTAAATATGTAGTTTTTCCTAAAGTTTATCACCGAAAAGACATTAAAAGTATTAATCTCGTTTTTTCTTTCGAATCTTGTATAAACAAATTAATACAAATATTTTTAAAAAATTTAAAACTTAAAAGTACATAATACAAACATGGAAAGAATTTAGAGATTTAAATTTAGTTTATAGGGTAAAAATATTAAGGAACCTAAAATAAAAATATAATTTAAAACTAAAAAATAAATATATTAAAAGTACCAGGTCGGGTACCCGATTACAAAAAAATTTAACCCAGACTCGGCCCAACTACTTAAAAAATATCCTAGGTCGGGTACTTGGCCCGGTCGGATAATTTTTTTTTAAAAGTTATCATAGTTTTTAAGGTTTAGGTTGACGGGTCGGGTCAATCGGGTCGTGTATTTTTTAACACCCTTAATTTTTGGAACATATTTGGTTGATGTGATGAGTTTTTTTGAATATGCATTTTTTTAATAGTTTTTACGAAACTCGTCTTACTAGTATGACGAGTTTTAAAAATTTTATTTTTAAATGATTTTTATGAAACTTATTCAATTATGATATTTTAAAAATAATATTTTACGAAACTCGTCATACTAGCCAAACTTTCAAAAATAGGTGCTAGATCGGAAATTTATGTTTTTTGAATCTTAGATCCATAAATAATATTTTTTTTGAACAATTCTTACCTAGGAAAGGAGAATTTTACTCCTAACGGGTATTGAACTCACAACAGAAAAATAGGAAGGTGTCAATTGAAAGTTTTTAACCATTTACTCTAGAGGTTATTGACAAATCCATAAATAATATTAAAAATGAATTTTTTTGGAAAAAAAGTCCAATGACAACACATAAATCAAATATAATATTAATAAATTAGATAATATATATTATAAAAACTTTGATACACATGCCGTGTAAACTTTAGTTTACACGTGCCTTTTAGTTTTAGTTTAGGGTTTAGGGGTTTAGGTTGTAGGGTTTATAATTTAAGGTTAATGTTTAGAATTTAGAGTTTAGGGTTTAGAGTGTGGGGTTTAGTTTTTTAGGGTTAGGGTTAGAAATTTAGGATTTGAGTTTTTATAGTGTAAATACACATGCTTGTGCAAAATTAAATTTACACAGCCTGTGTATCAAAGTTTTACCCTTATATATTATCACAAAATTTTAAAATTAAATATATTTGATATATTTTTAATGATATGTTAATATTTTATTTAATGATAATACATAAAATTATAAATTATTAGATCGAGTATCGAATATATATATTTGAAACATATTATGACTGAGAAGTGAGAACACTACGTTTATAGTTAAGTAGTTCAATTTGATTTTGAATTCTATAAATATTCAATTCCACCGAATGTCAATTTTGGTCAAGACATTTGGGTTTTTGTTCATAGAGAAATAAATCAATTTGCTTCCAATAATTTTCCATATATGATGTTGAACTGTCACCACTCCCATCTTAATTTATTCCTTCAATTTACATAAAAAATGACTACATGATTCAATATGAACATGTTACATGAGTCATTGTCAAGCTGGTGTGGAAAGTAGAAAAATAGTGTTTCTATACAAACTTTTTTTAAAAAATTTAACCACCAATATTTAATATATTGTTTATTAATTCGAGTCGAATACTGTAGGGATTTACTATTGGGGCGACCCTCCCAACTCAATTATTCTATTCACAACACCATAATTCGAACTTTTAACATTGCTAAAAGGATTTAATGTTTCATCTCACTAAACTAACTGGTTGGTGTCCTACAAAATTTTTTTGTTCTTGTATGATTCTATATCCTTTCACTATTATGTAGTACAATAATTATTAGAGAAATTTTAGATAGAATAAAAATACATTTATTCTTGCATAATTAACCAAAAAATAAAATAAAAACCATACCATTAGAAAGAAAAATGAACTACTCCTATGCTTACACAAAATCAAAAGGTTAGACAAAGCATTTAAACGATGTCTTAAAAATGAAATCTCTTACCAACAAATGTTGGGTGCATTGGTAAGGCACATTGCATTCTCAAAGAGAGGACACAAGTTCAGACTTTAGAAACAACACTGTTGGAAGAGACATTCTCGCACTCCAAACATGAACCATAAAACGAACATGTATATTACCAAAAAAAAAAAATCTCCAACCAAGAATCTTAGGACTCTACATTGAAAACATTAAAATGAGGTTAAATAAAGGTCAATCACGCAAAAAAATATTATCATAAAATTTATAAAAAAAACATTATAATTTTTTAATATTTTGTATAATCAAATTACGATAAAATACAAATTTCATCACTAAATTTTGATCGTAACTTTTGTTTCCGTTACAAAAATTAAATTAATCACCATTTATTTGTTCCTCTGTTATTAAATAATTAACGAATATCTATTTTTTAAAATTTTTGAAAATACCCAAAATTTTTCTTAATTTTTGTGCAAATAACCTTCAGTTTAAAATTCTCTTTGATTTCACAATGATAAAGTATCTTCTTGTAAATCTTAACGATAGAGAGGTGAAGAAAGAGCAGATGACTTATATATCTCGATTCCATATTGATCGAACGATAGAGAATGTCTATTAAAGTGATTTTGGGGTTTCATGAATTTTTGAATTTGAGATTGAATTTTATAAATTTCAAAGAATTTTTTTAAAAAAATCTAAACTGATAAAGTGATAGAACAATAAAAATAATTAGTCGAAGTGATTTTATGATTTGATGTGTAATTTTATGATGTAAAACGGCACAAGGATCACCATTTCTAAATGGCCATGGTTAAACTTAAATTTGATCATCAACATATTAAAAAGTAAAAGCAATTGTGTCGGATTCAAACTCGATAGCTTTTCCACCGTTTGTTTGTTTGTTTGCTTGCTTTAGGAAGATGCTTGAAGGGGATAACTGAGGAAACTTCCAAATACAAAACTGAGACTGTTTGTGAATCCACCATTTATTTAATGGCTATAAACTATATCGATCATGTTAAGAGTATTATTATTTTTATATGTTTTTTCTAATTGATCAAACTACAAAGCATGTGAGAATATTCTTGAGATCGATGACTTATTTTTAAGAAGTGATATGGTATCATGAAATTTATATTATGTATACTAAACAACTTATCAATATTTGGCAAAATGAAGAAAATCCCAAAATGGGATAGTAAAAATTAACATTTAAGGTTTCGAGATTAGATATGAGGATTATTATCCTATACAAAGGCAGTAGAAACTTTTTTGTTTCCACAATGGTTTGATTTTTTATTTTAGGGTTTAGAGTTTAGGGGTTTTAGTTTAGGGTTAGAATTTAGGATTTAGAGTTAGAATTTAAGTTTTAGGGTAATATGGTTAGGGATTTAAATTTTAACATAAAACCCCTAAATTTTAACCATAAACCTAAAATTCTATCAACCCCTGAATTTAAAACTACTACACTTAAACTCATAAATTCTAAACGGACTCCCTTAACCCTAAAACTAAGCCGTTTATGTAAACAAAGTTTTCATAAGTGCTTGTGCATGGAATAATTACCCTAGACCTGAATGGATTTTAATCCACAAATTATTTTCCATTTGGAAAAATTCTGTTTGCAATGCAACCTACTATGCTAGTAATTAGTAAAAGTGAATAAAAATGTAAAAAAAGTTAAAATTTAATTATCTCCAAAAGATTTATGTATGGTCCCATGTCCTATAATGAGAGGACCTATTCATCGAAAAAGTTTAATCAATTCATTTGCCATTTACTATTATCCCACAACAAAATTTGTATTATTCGTTTCAATTATGGTCCCAATCAATAAATATATATATATTTTAAAAATATACACATCAATTATGATCTCAACCGATAAACACATTTTTTGAAAAATTATATTATGTGTTATCATTGTCATATTATTCGTGGTTTCAATCAATAAAAAGTACTCATTTTATTAATATTTTTTACATAACATCAACTTACTTAAATATTAAATTCAAAAAAATTGTTTTTTATTTTAATGTACAATAAATATGAGTGAAGATTTTATTGGTAAAAAAGATGACATAAAAAATTAATGAAATTGATGATTTTTATTAGTTGTGACCATGAATGACATGGCGAGAATGACACATGATATACTTTCTCAAAAAGTATATAATATAATTTTGTAAATTAAGATATGTATATTGGTTGAGACCATAATTGATATGAAGGGGAGAATTCATATATTTCCATATCAGATTTTAAAAACAATTTTTTTAGAAATTACTATTTTTTATAAAAAAAAAATATGGAATGAGCGATTTATATTGATTGAGACCATAACTAATGTAGTAAGAAGAATTCATGATATAATTTTTTTGTTAAATTTAAATGAGTAATTTATTATCGAGAAGTGTTTTGATAGGGGTGTGCATTCGGTTAATTCGGTCGGTGGCCGAATCGAATTAACCATAACCGAAAATTTTAGAACTTTAACCGTTAACCGAACTGAATTAGCCTTAACCGAATTAACCGAATTCGAGTTAACCGAAATTTGTTATAAAATTTTGGGTAAATTACACAATTGGTCACTAAATTATGGTAAAATGACCTTTTTAGTCACTGAACTTTCATTTTATACTAATTTGATAAAAGTTTAATGAACATTTTATAATATATCAAAAAAATTAATGATCATTTTATAATTTTTGAAAGTTCAATGACCAAAAATAAATATATGTAATATATATAATATTTAATATATAATAATTTCGGTTAATTCAGTTAATTAACCGATTTTGAACTGAATTAACCGATAACCGAATTTCCAAAAAAAATTAACCGTCAACCGAGCTTACCTAAAATTAACCGACCGAATTAACCGAAAAAAATTCGGTTCGGTCGGTTAATTCGGTTAAAACCGAATAATGCACACCCCTAAGTTTTGATCAGGGATGGAGCTAAAGGGAGGGTGGGAGGGGCAATTGCCCCCCAACTTTGAATGACCTAATTATTTTTAGGCCATTGATAGTTTTAAAACCTTTGTAATTAAGTCCTTGTCCCTCCCAAAAAGTTTTGGTTTATTATTTCTAAGACCCTTTAAGTTAAAATTAATGAAATTAAGTCACGCCCCTCATTTTTCCTGGTTTAATCACTTTTTAAGACCCTTCAATTTTAAAATTAATGAAATTAAACCTTCATTTTCTTAATTTTTATGATTTAATTAGTTTTTAAAACCGTATTTATTTCAAAATTAGTTAACTTACCCTCCTCGTGATTCAATTCTGGCTCCAACCCTAATTTTGATGTTTCACATTTTAAATCTAAACACAAATTAAATTATTAGATTAATTATTATGTCATTTTATTAAGAAACAAACTACAAAGAAAATTACATATAAAACCGAACCTGCTGTAACTCATTTATATATTGCAACTTAATTAAATAAAACTTGGTAGCATATTCTTTTCAAAATAAAAGTGAAAACCCTCGTACAAAAATCTTCCAAGTTGCAAGAACTTGAATATGTGTAAAAGCAAAGAACTACTATAATAATGACAACCTACACTACACTTTAAAATATGAAACGGCAAGCTGGACAGCTTATCTGTAATCCCATTTATTCACTTAATTTCATATTATAAGACAAAATTTAATGGTCCCTACACCTTTTTCTGCCAGCAATTTGGTACTTTATACTGTACCCTCCTCTTCCCTTCCATTTTCCAGCCAAACACGGCCACCACCACCCTTATATAATCTCCAGCTTACAGCATCCATCTTCAAGAAATTAATCCAGAAACAAGAACCAACCCTTTATCTTTTCAAGTTACTCAATTTTCCCTAGTGTGTTTCTTTTGCATGGCAGTGAGGTTATTGTCACATGAGTTATCCGATTTGTGTCTTGGCAAGCCAGCCCTGAGGTCACTTTCGATAACGTCCACCGTCGCCGAGGCTCTCGAGGCCTTGAAAACCTCCGATGATAACTCTGTCAGCGTCTGGAGTTGCGATCATAAGGCTGCCGGTTTCTGCGACAATGATGATTACGAGGATGATTATAGATGTGCAGGCAAAGTTTGCATGGTGGATGTGATTTGTTACCTTTGCAAAGATGAGAATTTGGTGTCGCCTGCGCTTGCTTTGAAGGAGCCTGTTTCTGTGCTTTTGCCTAAGATTCCTGGTCTTGTTTTGCATGTGGAACCCTCTTGCAGGTAATTGAAATGTTTTGGCCTGGAATTTAAATCGCGGCTGCGGCCGCATTTTCGGTTGCGGTATTTTATCGCAGTTGCGGATATAACAGATATTATTGCGATCATTCAGGATGTTATTTTTCACGATAATTGTTTCAGTCGCTATCATTACTATATGACGGCTGCTAGCGGACCGTTTTGAATCTCTTATTTTATCTTCATTGAAAATCGAATTGATTATAATTATTCTCTTTGTTTGATCAGCTTGTTAGAAGCAATTGATCTTATACTTGGAGGAGCTCAAAACCTTGTGGTTCCAATCAAAACCAAGCTCAGCCACAAGAGAAAACAGCACCAGAAGACAGCACCAGCGGTCACTATTCACAAAGGCCGTGAATTTTGTTGGCTAACACAAGAAGACATAATCAGATTCCTACTCGGCTCCATCAGCCTCTTTTCGCCGTTCCCCGCCTTGTCCATTGACACTCTCGGCATCATTACCTCCGAAATCCTCACCGTCGAGTACCATTCCCCTGCCTCTGCGGTCATAGGAGCCATTTCTCGATCTCTCTTGGACCAAACTTCAGTGGCCGTCGTTGACGGCGAGGGAACTTTGATAGGAGAAATATCTCCCTTCACCTTGGCCTGCTGCGACGAGACGGTTGCAGCAGCCATCGAGACATTGTTCTCTGGGGATCTAATGGCCTACATCGACTGCGGAGGTCCCCCAGAGGACTTAGTCTGAGTCGTTTCCACGCGGTTGAAGGAGAGGAACTTGAATGGAATGCTCGAACATTTGACTATGTCAATGTCATGTGGTGGATTCTCATCATCATCATCGTCATCATCCGATGAGGAATCGACAGGGGCTCCAATGTCAACGTTGCCGAGGTCCCTGAGACATAGTAGGTCGATGAGTTATTCAGCCAGGATGGTGAGGAAAGCCGAGGCAATCGTTTGTCATCCCAAGAGTTCATTAGTTGCAGTGATGATCCAAGCCATTTCTCATAGAGTTAATTATGTTTGGGTTATAGAAGCTGATTGTAGCTTGGTTGGAATGGTCACATTTTCTGACATGTTAAAAGTTTTCAGGGAACATTTGGAAGCCATTGCTTAAAATTTTTTGAGTTTGGTAATGAATGGATCTTTCTTTTTAATCTGTTTCTGATCAATCCTGTTTAAAAAAGAACCAGAAAGATGTGGAATTCAAACCAAGTATATTGTCCCATGTTAAGACAGAAAACATCCTATGTACAGTTTCCACATAGTATTAGCTCATGGTGTTTTTGTCTTCTCAGCAGACAAAAGATTAGGTTAAATAAGGATTTGAAAATGGTGGGGGAGAAAATGATAGCACCCATATCTTGTGAAATCTTGTCTCAACTCATCAATTTATGGGTTTTTTTTTCTTTTATTTTGAAGAAAATATATTAACGTGAAAAAGATGCCTTTCTATCTCTCGACATGCTTTTATCACTTGATTAATAGTCCAGGATCGGTTACCTACGAAGAGCAGGATGTTGTCTTAGGTTTTTCACGTTGAAGCTGCTTGCTTGCTATGTGAAAATGGCTTGGAGACCCTTGATCACTTATTCTGGGAATGTTCCTTTGCAGCTACAATTTGTGACTATTTTTCTGACGTGTAAGATTGTTCTCTTTTAGTGGATGAATAAAATTTTTGGTATGGATCCAGCAGCATGGTAAGAGAAAATCTCTGCTCGCCACTATTCTCTGTTTGACTTGGGGAGGCTTGGCGTATTATGTGTGACAAGGATGTAATGGGCGAGTGCATGGAAAAAGACCTAGGCAAGCTATGGATATTTTTCTCTGATTAAAAAAGATGTTCGAATGAAGTTTAGTGGTTGTACTAAGTTAATTGACTTGAACCCCTCTTTATTTTTTGAATGGGTTTCTAGCTTTGTTGTTATAGTTTGGAGATTTATGTGGTTTATTTTTGTTTTGTATAGGGGTATGATGTTGTTGGTTTATATGGAGGTTTTATAACACTTTCGACCCGTATGGTACATTTGGGTCTTAAGCCTGAAATCTAACCATAAATTTTTTAATCTAGTTTAGTTCAATCCACAATAAATTTCCAAAACCCATTTTATTGCAATCAAATAAAGTACAAGTAATTGAAACACATATACAATATAGCTCTTTTTAAAATTACTTTATAAAACTTTTGACTCGATCGTTTGAAAATTCAAATACAATTTACAATGTACAATAAGTTCCTTCGAATACTTAACCCAATAAACTAAGTACTGTACCTTGAAGATACGAGGCGCTGAAATCCTTCATTGATGGTGTTCTTTCAAGAACGCGACTAATCTACTAACCTGCGAACGAAAACAACGATTTCGAACGCTGAAACAACAAAGCTCAGTAGATACACTTCCACTTGATTATGCTTCATACAAATCCTAAAATATGTGCATGTAGATGAATGGCATCGTGGGAATTTAACAATATATGGCGCTACCTCTGATCGCCTAAACACATGGTTAAAATCATACAAGCTACCACACATGGCACACTAGGCCCAACCATCCCGAGGTCTACCAACTCCGTCGGACTAAACAAACAAGGGGTTACCCGGGTTCGCCCATCGGGTGCCTTCGAAGAAGAGCTCGGAATGCCCATCGAGATTCTTCAAAGAGCTCGGTATCTCTTGTCGAGCAGCCTGGAATGCCCATCATGCCAATTCTTCTAATAAGCTCAGAATGACCATCGAGCCATTTCTTCAATGAATAATATGCTCGGAATTCCCATCGAGCTAAATGTGCTGCAACACTAACCTCTGTATCTGGATCCCACCAAACAAGAGTGACTCAACCATACAAGTTCCCTACCCGACACGCAAACATACATGACCCACCAAGGGTCTCTATTAGTGTCCCTACCTGACACATGACCATATACGATCCAACAAGGATCCATACAAATGTCGTAACCTAGCATACGACCATATTAAACCCACCAAGGATCCTTATGGTTGCTATTTAAACAAGGCATACAGACATTTCCAAGTTATTATTCATTATGGTCCTTCTCAAGGTTAATTTCTTCGTTTCTCAGTTTTACATTAAGTTTTACCTTCAATGGGGCCTGCTGGGCTCAAATATTCAAATTACTAGCCTTTCAAAATAAAAACGTAATTTTTGGACAGATTCGACAGGGCATACCAATATCTGCCCTGCCGTACCAATACGGACCCTACCGTATCGATCCTCATGTTTTCTATACCGATCATCGTGCCTCAAAACAAGGTCGTCCCACAGATACAATATGATATCGGTACGAGACCAACCTATACCGATACGCAACCTGTACCGATGCGCACTCTTGCGTACCGATCCCCAACCTGAAGGGAGGGTATCGGTACAAACCTATCCATTTAGCTACGCACCCTCTTACCGATCCTCACCAGGCATATCGATACGAGATATCGTCACTGGAATTTGCAAGAAACAAGAGGTATCGATACGGCCTGACCCGTACCGGTACACCCTTTTACACTCACCAGGTTCCCGTTGTTTTTAAAAAAGAGTACTTGTACAAGTTCATCCCGTACCGGTACTCGTGCCCAAAAATAAGTTTTCTGGAGTTCGAAACTCCATCCTTAATCCCCTAAAACCCAACTCCAAAATCCCAAATCAATCATATATGTTATGGGAAGAAGTTTAGGTTGGTTTCTACTAATTTTACACCATTTTAATATAAATTAAACAACTTACCATTAAAGGGGTTTATGCATTCAAACAACCACAATGCCATGCAACTAGTAACTTTGAATTCAGTTGCACAGATGATGAAATTGTCTCTTGATTTGCGTAACTTTGAACCCAAGGAAGCCGTTAATCTTCTCCGAATCCATCTAACTTTTGTTTTCGGTATCCCTAGTAAGCTACCAGTCTCTTGCATTCTTAAGTCTTCGTATTTTACTAGTAAACACTACCATAACTTTTTATTTACTCATCTTGACACAGCTATTAAGTATTTAAGGATTATAGTAGGAACCATTGAAGAAGATAGTAAAAAGGCAGCTCGAAGACGATTAGTATGACTGCTTGTTTCGAACTATTATTTATTGAAGTTTGAAGATATTTAGATGCAAAACACCATTATAGATTTGTATGATTAAGCAATTTAGGAAATCTTATACATTGCAAGCTAACTTGTGTTTAATCATCATATAAATATTCGTTTGCAGATTATTGAACATCTAGAGAAGGAATCGATTAAATGGAAGGAAGAAGAGAATGGCAGAGTAAAATCGATTCGAGTCAATGTAATCAACCCAAAAAACCTGTTTTTTGCGAAGAGAAATCAGTAAAATGGGAACCTTCTAACTGAAAAAGGTTAAATAATTTAGAACTACATCAATAAAGGAAGACAGAACACTTAAAAAACTAGGTTGTCTTCTCATGCTTTCATGGCTGCAAAACTGAAACATTTGATGCGAAAAACATCCATACAATACAATAGCAAATGTTTTCATGTTAATTCAACCTGGTTTTTCTTGTGTTTTAGTACTTTCAGCAACAGCTCTTCCACATAAGAAAACTAAACAATGATCATTGTCCAGTTGTTGGTTTTGCAAACAAGATAGCTACATATATTGCTCACACCAAAACCTTGTGGTAATGGCTATCAAATATATACAATGTTTTAAAAGATTTATCCAAGGAGAAACCAGAAATTGAAATGACAAAGGAATGAGATGTAATGACACCATATTACATTAAAGATTCATGGATTCGATGATAACTATAGTCTATAACATCATTGAGTAAGTCTCTGCGTGTCATTTTGGTCATCGAGCGTTTCCACGAGAAGGAGAGGTGCAAATTGGGCTGTCCCTTGGTGCTCATCTGAATCCTGGCAGTACGAAAGAATTAGGGTATCGATTGACATCTCCACCACTGCAAAGAAGAGAGTTGCGACAACATAACCAAGAGCCCAGCAAACCTGTAAAAACATTATGTAGGCAGCGGTTTCTCATTATCAACATGATTATAGAGCTTAATATGTTGGTGCTTGCATGTATAAATGTCAAGTCTCTCAGTTATGAAATGAATTAGAATAACTATTAGGTAACATACCAGCACGGGAAACAATGGGGAGGATAATTTGTTATGACCAGAGCTATACTTGTGAGTATCCAACACAAGGAAACCTAAAACAGCACTAGAAAGGCTGACAAACAACTTTCCGAGAAATAGGATAACATCTCCGATCACATTAACCCGCTCTATTCGAAGAATGTTATTCATGATCAATTCTGTTGCAATTGCAGAAGCCCTACAGAAGCTTTTCCCTGTTATGGCAATCTGCAAGAACAATAAGTTATTAATTTAAGAAAAGTTTGGACTCGAAAGAAAACAAAGAATAAATGAACTAACAGCAACTTGATGACTAGAACTATTAGAATGTATTCAATGTGTTATAAAAACAAGATCACGAGATTTGGAGATAAGAACAAAAGTGTAAGAAGATGGATAGAGAATGAAATTTTGTTTTACTTGTCATTTTACTTCTAGTATGCAAGTAAATAACTAATGTTGGAGCATGAACAACAAACTATGTTTGTCCGAATATTCATTTTTCTTGAGGTACTCGTTTCCATACAATTTTAGTTTTTTTTTTTTCCAAAACTAGTTCTAGAAGATTACCATTATATAAGCATTTTGATTCACTGATTTGATTGTCCACTCAATACATCTCAGGCATCCCTGTGAAGTATGATACCCAATCTTTCCGAGCCAGCTATCAGGTGTAGTGTCAGCAACTTTGAGTTTCCGACGAAATGAGTCAAGAATGAAACGAACTGATTCCACGAAGGATACAATCAATGAGCCAAGGGCCACAGAACCAAGGCTGTATCTTACAAGCTGCTTCATAGAGGCAAAAACTGGAAGAATTGGGATCTCTGGCTACAAGAGCGAACCACAAAATACTTGGTGAAAGAATAAATCATCCCAAAATAAATTCCTTCAAAAGAAAAAAAACGAAGCGAAGAGAGACAAATTCTTATGTAACATGATGTGCAAAATGCAAATCCATAACCTATTCTTTATTTCGTTACTAAATGACTAACAAATAAATATTAAGTAATTGATATGTTACTTCGACATATATACAAAGTAACTAAAAAATATGTCAACCTTGCTTAAGCTGTTCAATGATAAGTTAAAGGTCTTCAGCATTTGTATTTGAAATATGGTAAATTAGTTGTATGTTTCCCCACAAAAACAGCAAATATCCCTCTAAAACTATACTGGAGTTTGGTAGCTTACCGATGTTTCACCACAAGTCCAATAGTAAGAGGCAACAGAACCAGCAATCACAGTGGAAGAACATGCGATAAAAAATTTGTAGCCCAGTAACAACCAAACAGGTGGAAGAAGATTGCAACAGCAATATGAGGGGTGTAACGGATGCTATAACCACAGCAACGATCGCAGTTCACCTTTTTCAACACAAGATCGTAAGCACAGCAGTTGGTATTACAGTTATTCTGGACAACCTGACCAGAACTGAACAGATGGAGGGCAGCTGATATCCAGAACATGTAAAAAATTGCAAGAATCGAATACGGTATGATTGGAAAAAATATCAGTGCTTGGACTTCTCCTATAACCTTTGCAGCAACCTGTGTAGAGTCAGAAGCATAGTATCAATTCTTAGCTCTTTTGATTTTGTGTAACAAAATTAAAAATGGAAGTCTTTAAAGACTATTCTAAGCCGCACTAGCTGATGCTAACACAAATCGTCTCAAGTGATTGAATTATTTGCATGCTCCTAGATGCAGAAAGAACTACATATGGTAATCAGAGCATACTTGCCTTGAGGACTGATGTTCCCATTAGGATGCGCCGAACAATCGCAATTGATGTTAGGACAGAAAGAACCATAACAAAAGTCATAAGAATCGCAGCAGCACGTAGATGATTTAGTTCCTGAAAGAAACAAAAGTTTAATACATAAAAAAAACAATATACCCGTTATAAGAAAAAGTGTCCTAAGAAAGACAAAAGCAATAACCCACCCGTCCAAAAACATGTATGTATGGGTCATGATCACCAATGATGGGGGTGATGGCATCGTTCCCAATCCATCCAGCTAAAAGCAAGAAGAAAAAGATATATTTAGCATTGTATTGAAAATAGTAGCTAACCTCGCATTCAAAATACATACACGATATTCATGGCAAACAGTAAAGAAGACAAAGTGGTAAGAAGTATACTTCTAACCTTTTAAGTAGTAAAACATCGTAACGATTATCATGAGAATGTTAAAGAGGGCAACTGTGATCCAAGGCATTGCAACAACGAAATGGCGAATCATTAACAACCATACTACTGAAAGAAATAGTGGCAATAGCCCACCGCAAACTATCAATACAGGCCATGCCTTTCCAATATCAGCCATGTAACGCTGCAAGTACATGAGATTAACTTCAAGTTCTAGATATATGTATATTAATATTATATATGCAATATAATTAAGATGCATCCTTTATAAGCAGAAACGTATTGTGGGAAAGTTGCTCAACCTTTAAGACAGATGACCGAGAATCGATGAAACTGTGAATAGATTTATCTATTACAATGTCTTCATTGATATCCACTCCACCCATCTGTTTCCAGTGCTGCAAAGATGCATTTGAAGCACGAGCAATAAATTGGCAACTCCAGTAAACTGAAAAGGCAAACAAAATAATTCATGAGAAGGTAAAAAAATGTACATATGCTTGATAAAATAAATATTTAACTACTGAACAAGCATCTCCAGTTTACCTACCATTCACACTCGGAAATATAACCGGGTAACATGGACCCTGAAGTTGGAGCGACGCATTTCGCATTTCTGGTGAAAGAAGTTCATAATAATCGTAATTTCTATCGATCCAATCATCCATTGAGAGGTGGATATCCCCCTCTGGCTCTGGATAATCACAGACCCAACTTAGTGAATCATCCAATGGAGTAGGGCAATCCAACAAGCATATACTCCGAGCATTAGACAGTTCAAATTGGCTGTCCTTCACACCACTTTGATAAACCTGATTCGGATTCAACCAATATTTGAGTTCCAACTGATGAAGGCCAGGATGAGCATGCTTGTCACCACATACATTCCCTTTGTAGTCCAGCCCGTATGTAAGCCTGATATCGCCATCCAACATAGAAAATAATATCAAAATCCAAAAAGAGAATAGAAAAAGTTAAATGAAAACAGAGTAGGTAAAACTGAATTAAGCTACAATACACAAAATGAAAAGGCAAACAGCATCATTTAGATTAATGATACACAGGTGCGAACCAATGTACCTATTAGCAAAATGAAACTTGAAATTAGATGCTAGTATCATCTCAAAACATAACTAAGAACACGGTTTTAGTATTAGACAATTGGTGGCTGGCAAGCATAACTTCTATAGGAACTGTGCAGCATTAATATCCACCGGAAGTTCTAGTAATCTAGAAAGACCTTTACAAGCTAGGATGACCTTGATACTACCTGCAGTTGCATCTCCCCGAACAGAAGCAATAAACATACAACTATAATAGTAAAGATATACAATGTGGTCGAAAACTATTATGACCAAATTGAAGTCTAAGTTTTACAAGTCTTTAACTTCAAAAGCACCATATTCCCAATATGTCAATCTCTCATTTCTTAGTGAAACTTGGGAATAACCCCAATAGGTAGTCTGCCAGCCTCAGATTCTAACCGAATAACACCAGTATGTCAATCCCAATTATGTGCCAGCCATTTTCTATTATTTTCCTCAATTTTCTTAGCAACCAAACAAAATGGGAAACAATAAAAACCTAAATGGAAATGCATGTTAAGCAAAAACAATGTTGCTTAACAAAACAAATAGAGACCCATTTGAGCTATAACTATAAATAAACCAAAACAAGGAATCTGTTTTAAGAGATAAATAAAACATACCATAAAAAAGACCCAGAACAAACGATCTATACCAAAATAAAAGGTACCCATTTGGGGATTCAGCAAGAATATAAACTTCATTAAAGGAAACCAAATGGAAAAAGAAAAACAATACCTCAATGGGTTTCCTTGGTTAAACCCAAAGCTAGAGTTAACAATCATGGCAACCCAAAATGCTATAAAAATGACAAGAAATGCAACATCTCTACATTTCCTGTTGTGCCTAATGATCCCTTCATTTTCTGTAGTTCCATCACTCGATGGATACCTCTCTAGTACTGCCCCCAAAGGACCCCTCATTTTTTTTCTTCTTCTTAAAATTAAACAAGAGTTTTAAGTGTGTGTAAAGGAAGAAAATTTACAGAGAGAGAGAGACTGAGAGAAAAAAAAAGGGTGAGCTTTTGGGGGAGTGGAGTAGAAGCAGAGAAGAAAGGGGGTTTTAGATTTAAGACAAAGATTTGTCTTAAGAAATCCATGTTCTGTTGTGGCTTAGATTTTGGTATTGGCTTGGCTTGGGAAGCCATTATTTAGCTTATTGTAGATTAATTATTTTTACTTAATGTAGATTAATTATCTGTTTTTAAGATTATTTTAAAACCAACACTATTTATACACAATTGAATCCAATTATAGAATGAGTTGGAAAATTAACTTTATTTTGAGCCATTTTAAATTATTCAAGTTTAAATAATTTAATTTATAAATGTGTATGAATTTAATTGGATGTAAAATTAAATATAAATATTATTTATTTTTGAATAAAAATGAGATTAGAGAATGAGTTGAAAATTGAACTTAAACTTTTAAATGAGCAATTTCATCCTCAAAATAGACCGAAAGACAACATTCCAAACTTTTAACAAGTTTCACCCTGGGACTAATCTATTTTAATTAAAAAACTTTTTACTTTATTTCTCCCCAAATTTTTTTAGTACTATATTTAATAATATCTTATGTTAGTAAAACCGTTTATAAAAATATCATTTAATTGTCATGAAACACCAAATTATTAGATGCTTATTGTGTAATAATATGATGTGATATAAACGATAATTTGCGGATGAAATTGAAATATTCAAAAAGTTTGGGGACTAATTTAGAATGAGGGTCATAGTTTGGGGATGACAATGGAATATTCAAAATTTTATGGACCAATTTAGAATGAGTGTCATTGTTTGAGGATGAAATTGAAATATTTAAAAGTTTAGGGACTAATTTACAATGATCATCATAGTTTGAGGATGTGTGGTACGATTAACTATTTTTTAAGTAATAAAGAAAGGGTAATTTTTTTGGTAAAAGAAAAGACTATCCCATGAGCCTCATTAAAAACCTCCTTAATCTTAGATGGAGGAAAAGAGTACTCATGAAGATAGTTACATAGGATAAAGCGTTATAACACGACAACAGCAGATTGACAACAAATTAGCCACTAAGATGCAGCCTGATCAGAAAGAAATAAAGGGTTCGTTACTTTTGGAATTAACATCAGTAAGGTCTTATTAGCCGACTCAGGTAACACCCTAGTTTCAAAAAAAATTCCACAAATTGAAACACTAACTCGCCTACAACAGACCAATTCTTTTGGAAGAAACCTGCTTGAAAACCATCCACACCTGGCGCCTTGGACTACTCCATGCTAAAAATAATCCGTCAGACCTCCTCGAGTATAACCATCCTCACTAGTTTCTGCTTTACCATATGAGAAATGGGCTGAAAACCTCCTCGAAAATTATCTCTGGTTGTGCACCTAGGCTCTGCCAAAAAAAGAGATTTGAAAAAATCAACAACATTCTCCTTTAACTCAGTCACATCCGAACACCATCTCCCATCATCAAATCAAAGAAGACGGATGGAGTTACGACAACGACGAGCAATGGTAGCCAGATGAAAGAACATAGTATTACGATCTCCCTATTGCACCCACTGACTACCGGACTTTTGAAACCACAAACTTTCTTTTTGTTCTAGCACAACATTTAATTCTTTCTTTAAAGATGAAAGATTCCTCCAAACTAAGCAAGAAAGGGTTACGCCCTCTATCAATAGTCATTTCAACCCCGCGTATACGTGCTAATAGTATCGTCTTCCGCCTACTAATATGGCCAAACACCTCTCTATTCCATCTTCAACTCGTAGCCTAAAGTGCAAAAATATTATCAAAAGCTGACATCTCAACTTTCTAAGATTCAGTCAACATCCTCTCAAAATCTGGGTGTTCATTCCAGGCAGCAACAAATCGATATGGCCTAGAACCTTGTCTAAGAGCACCCACCTCCGTTACTAATAGTATCAGCCTATGATCAGACCCCGATTTTGGAAGATGCACAATCTCAGCCCGCGAGAAAGCCTCATACCAATGGCTATTATAAAGACCTCTATCCAATCGTTGCAGAAGATCCTCACGCTCTCATGTGAATCGTGGCCCTATAAACCACATATCAATCAGCCCCAAAGAGTACAAAAAATCACAAAACCTCACACAAATACCCAGCCGACGGCGAGACCCCTCTGTCGTTCATCCACACTACAGATAGCGTTAAAATCCCTGCCTAGCATCCCCGGCCAATTACCCCCAGATCAAAAGCTCGAATTTGGTCCCAAACAACACTCTGCTTGCTTTGATCTGGGCTTGCGTAAACAAACGCGATAAAGAAATTCTTATCCGAACCAATTTCTTGACACAACCCATGGAGAAACTGGTTAGAAATAGCAAGGATGTCTACACTCACAGATTCCTTCCACAGGACCCAAATACCACCCGAAAAACCATTCGCCTCAACCCGGTAAGAAAAATCAAACCCTGACCTTCAAATGAATCTATCAGCCTCAATACCACTAACTCTCGATTCCATAATTGCAACAATGTCCGGCGTCTGCATACTGACTAACATTCTAAAATAACGATTAAATTCAAGGCCACAGGTGCCTTGAGCATTCCAAAAAATTGTCTTAACCATAATGATTAAAATAAAAGAAGAAGGGATCAAGCAAACCTCATGGAGTATCAGTGACCCCATCCTTCTCGAAGGTCTTATTCGCGATCCATTGGATATTCTTACGGGATCCCTTCGCTTTCATGGCTTCAGCTATCACCCCATGCTCCCCGGATGACGCGGCTGCATCAAGCTCTCTAGAAACACTTGACACCCAATCAGCTACATCGGTTGGTTTACTATTCAGCGTCTCCTTACTATGTGGTTTATTATTCTTTCTTAGTAAGACAACGTTAGTCGCCACCCGGTTGAAAGATTTAGTAGCAGACTTTCGGATCGGGCCATAAGCAGCTCTCCCATTATTGTCCTTCAAGATCCTCTTTGACCCCTCTTCTATCACTTTTACGGCTTGATGCTTATCTGCCTGCAAAGATGATGGTGCAACCACAACTTTATCTCACGCTGCAACCTTAAGACTAACCGCATCCACTCCCTCATCATTCTATTGGTGTCCGTAGTAATTAGAGCATCTGAATCCATCACAGTGTCACACTTACCAGTCCCTAGATCCCCATCACCCATAACCACATGGTCCGCTGGCCTCTCACTGGCTTCATCACAGTCCATACCATTCCCTTCAATATTTCCCACAACCTTTGAAATCCCCCCATTAACAGCCGCAACCTTCGTTGCAATAGGGTTGGACATAGTTCGCGGGTGCTCCTTATTCAACTGCATTGCTATCCCATCTCTGAACTTTATATTCTGATGCGTAATGCTGTTCACATGCTCTAGTTCATTCCCAGTGCCCTCAGTAAGGTCAACTAATGCACCAAATCGTGATCCGCCAGTCGCACTCAATATATGTTTCCCTTTGTTTTCACCGCGACTGTTACCAGGCTGTCGGCGTTTCCAACGTTCAACCTGCATCCACGGTCCAAACATGTCTTCTGGTGGAGGTGCCGACTTCAGAACCTTCGAAGGATTAGCACTCTCCTTTGCAGCACCCCCGCACAAATCCTTCGCATGCCCATATTTGCCACATCCATGGCAAATCAAAGGCAAACCCTCATATTCAATTGGTTGGTATTGCCCGTCAATCCATAAACCCCGCACCAAGGGCTTGTCCAGATTAACCACCACAGCGATCCGTGCAAAACGACCACGCCTTCCTTCAGTAGTATTAAAATCCGTACGCACCACCTTCCCTAATACACTCGTAATCGCCTGAAACAAATGCTTTGAATAATAACGATATGGTAAGCCAGGCAATCTTACCCATGCTAGAATTTGCTTCGGGTAATCTACTGATGTCGAGAAAGACCGCGACCATGGCTGAACCGTAAGATAACATCCATAGACAACCCACGGACCCCCTGTTAAGACTTTTCCATAGTCCTCTTCCAATGCAAAGCGAGCCAAGAAGTAATCATTATCAAGGTCGATAATACAAACTTCTCCTCTAGGATTCCATAGCGCTTGTATTCTATTTTTGAGAGCACGGTACCCTATTGATTTACCTAGTAATCGGACAATGAGAGTCTTTGAAAGCTTAGAGTCGATCGCATCATGCACCCGTTCTGAAAATTGAATTTATAAGTCTGTATATTTATAGTATAAAATTAATTTATAAAACTAATTTATAAGTCTGTATATTTATATTATAAAATTTTAATTTTAACCCTAAAAAAATTAAACCTTAAACCCTATACTCTAAATTTTAAGCCATAACCTTAAAGTTTAAATTCTACAATCTAAATTCTTAAACTTTAAACCCTAAACTTAAACTCTAACTCTTAAAATTAAAAATATGTGTAAATTAAAATTTACACAATATATATATATTAAAGTTTTTTTCATATAAAATACTACTTTATTATTATACTATAAAATATATATTGCTCCGTTTATACTGATAATGACATTACTCCCACTGGTATCTGTGCTCCACTTTTGTCTTACGTATGCCCTTTTATCCAAAGCCGTTGATCTTCTTGAAAATGTGCCTTCCATTGACCTTTCAAGATCCAACTGTGAAGATAAATTAAATTAATCTAATATAAAAATATGATTATTTATTTTTACAAATGTATATAATTAACTCAAAATAGAAATTTAAAATACACAATTAAATCGAAATTTTATGTATAATTACACGAAAACATTTGTCTTGCATGTATTTTAAGACTATAATATAATTTTTTAATATATTAGTGCGGTTATAGTATAGTATCTAATTACTATTTTTTGTCTGTAATAATACATATGTATAGATAAATTACTCAAACTTAAATAATTTAAAAATAAAAAACATTTTAGATTATGAGGTTTGAGTTTAGATTTTCTCTCTCTAAAAATTAAATCCTCTAATATCTCTCTAAAAACCCTAACTGCTCATCTAGTCTTATAGAGTGGAGCCGCTCTCGTTCGTCGAGCGGTTGCCACCCCAGCTTCTTATTTCTTTCCCCTTTCCCCTTTTCTTTTCTCTTTTTTTGTTTTGTGTTTTACATTTAATTTTTTCTGATCATCCTGTGGTCATTTGGTTGCGGGTCTCTTTCCTGGTGCCCAAAGTTCTACTTGGGTCGTCGTCTGTGAGAGAAAGTCAGAGTTCGTAGACGAGTGGTTGGTTGAGCTCTTTGCCTCCGGTTTCGTCGGATTTTCTCGACGTTAGTATTATTCTTGTTTTCCACCTCCAACGGTTGATTTGATCGCATCCTCTTCCCGTCATCGTCATTTCCAGATCCTGAAATAGTGACTTCTGTACTGCATCACTTTTTCTCCGTTTCATCCTTCTATGTTGTCAAAAATATTCATGCAGGTCTAAGATCAACAGTTGACTCGGTGCTCTTCTCTTTCTCTCGTTGGTTCTGTGTTCCCCCTCCTGTGGGGTATTTTGTTTTTGTTTGTTCTATTTGTGGTTTTAGTCTTGTGATGCTTTTCTGTTTATTTTCGCTTGATTGTTTTCTCTTCCCCTTTATTTCTCTATATTTTTTGAGTCTGTTTGCTTATGTTTTTTTTGCTTGTTTTGCTTTCTTCTCTTCTTCCGTGTATTCTTATGTGTCATATATTTTCGTTAATAGATGCCGATTTATTATTCGAAAAAAATAACAATACTTTTCCATCGAGACTACTGATGAGTTTAAAGACTATATAATCTTTTAAATTGTATGTCATAGTAATTCATAATTAACCGCAATTCGCCTATTGAACAAGGATAATTATGATTAAGCAGTGCTAGAGATTATATTCCACAAGTCTAGTAATGGCTTTTAATGAGTTGGAATGATTTATACAAATTCACAATTATCATTATTGCTCTTTGTTCTTCACACTTAAATTTAAATCATAAACTATAAAATTTGAAATTAACCGTACCTCTCAGTTTCAGGACCACTGCATGTTCAAATTTAGCTAACATAAAATAGTTAAAATGAAACTTCAGAAAAAAATAATGACGTATTTATTATGTCATTATCCTTTTCTAACCTTAAAACCATTAATTTTAAAAAATAATGGTTTGAAAGACATTAATTTGTCATAGTGTAGTATTAGTAATTAAAAGAACTGTCGTGTTGAAGCAAAGGTTTGCCCAAACTTCCACGTAGAAGGAACAACGTTGAGAAATTCCAATGTTTTGCCATCCACCAACTTGACCTTAAAAGACAGTCTTTGGTTCCTTAGATCCATGCTGCTCTGCCAATTCACACCCCAATTCCTATTCATCGGCAGCCATGTTCTGGTTCTCGACTCCCTTATCCACACCGCCTTCACGTTGCCGCTGCCGCTGCCGCCGACGTTCGAGATCATCACCATGTTGAAACTCGATTGCCCTTTCAACGTGAACCGGACTCCGCCTCTCCTCTTGCATGGCACCCTACATAAGTGAACAAAATAAAAATATTTTTAAAAGAGCATTATTCCATGAAGATCGATACCGGAATGTGCAAAATGTTAATAGGTGTACCTCCGATAAAGGATGGGAACTATGCCTTCGTCACCGCGACGGGCGATGCGGAGGAAGGTGGGCGGTGACATGTCGAAATGGTGATTAGGGGGATTGCACCACCCTCCGTTGTTGTTGGAAGGGCAGAAGTTGGTGGCGGTTATGGTGACGCTGGCACGTCGGAGACACCACTTGGGGTCGGCCCTGTAGTCGCACCTGAGTTGGTAGCAAGCACCACAAGCCTCGCCGTCTCTGAAAAGTGCACCACTCAATGCCGCTGTGTTTGCTCCAAATCCGGCATGCAAGGTGTTATCATATCCACAGGCCCCGCCTATAATATCGTCATTATCCAATTAATAATTTTTGTATATATAAGATAAAATTTATTTTTTGAGTCCATAAGTAAAAATTAATTAATAATTTATTTTTTAAATTGTTGAATGAGTAATTATTGTAATTAACAGTACGAAATAAAGAGATTTTTATTAAAAATAAATCACCTATAATTTAAAAGTTTTAGTCACAATCATTAAATTCAGTTAATCAAAACATGTATTATCAAAAGTTTAAGACTATAAATCACCTATAATTTAAAAGTTTTAGTCACCTATAATTTTATACTGAACAAGTAAATCCTAATCATATATATTCAAAGTTTAAGACTATAAGAAAAATGTTGCTAAATTAAGTGATCTAGTTTTTTAAAAGATTTTTATCGTTTTTTGTAAATGTATTATCAAAAAATTAAAAATATATATAAACAGATACAACCTTATAATTACTTTTAGGCTATTAAAAAAAATACAAGCTTACCAAGAGAAAAGGGACTTTGATCAGCCCCATAGAAAGTTGCATGGGCATTAAACCAACCATTAGCTTGAGCATTGACTCCTTCGAAAATGCTGCTAACAAAGAAAAACAAATGCAAAATCGAAACAAAAGGAATAATGAAAGGCCCCATTAATAAATTTTCTCTCTATCCAAACAACAAATTTTCTTCAACTTCACGATAATTCTCGAACAAAGAGATTCCATTTTATAGACCCAAAACGCGGTTTGTCGGTGATTATATATTATTACAATCTAGATCTAATTTTATTTTATTTTATTTTTTCAATCCCATTATTATCTTCAAAATAATTGGCTAAAAATATATAAAAAAATAGATAAAATTCTGTGGAAAATTAACGCGTTTCTTCACGTCCTATGAAGTACGGGAGAATTTTTATTTGTACGGTTAGAGGGTGAGAATAATCTTTTAAAGACAAAAGAAAAACAAGTGCATGTGATGTGATGGTTAATGTTGATGGACTTTGATTTGAGAACATTTTTAAGGCTGTCTGTCGGTGATAAATTAGTTCTTAGTGTTCCAATATTAATGTTACGACTTTGGAGATAAATATTTTAAAAAATCAATTTCAGTTTTGTACTTAAATTTGTTCGTATAGGGTAATCATTCCACTAATTGGTATTGAAAAAAAGCATAAGTAAATTAGTTTTTGGATATAGGAATTGAATTCAGGTCAGGGGTTTAGGTTTAGGATTTTAGAATTTAAGAGTCATGGTTAGAATTTATTAGTTAAAGTTAGATTTTAGGGTTGTTAGGTTAAAATTTAAATCCCTATCATATTTCCTTAAATCCTAAATTCTACCAATAACTCTAAATTTTAAATCTTAAACTTAAATCCTAAACTTTAAAAACTAAGGCATTTGTATAAACTTTTCCTTTTTATCGCCAATGTATTGAATATAAGTCCATAGATTAATGGTCATCATTTGAGACAAACCAACCAAAATGTTTTCAACAAACATTAATTTTTCCATCTCATAATTTTTAAAATTTAATTAAATATCTAAATATTAAAAGATAAATATTGGTAAAAGATAAAGATAAAAAAATTAATAAAATAAAATAAATATTTGTTGGTTGTATACGGACAATACATCAAATATTTTTTTCATAGATTAATATCAAAAGAGATCGATCTACGAGTGACTTTAGACTATTACTAAACAAGTCCTAATAATTAATTATCTCTTTTTTAAATGAGCTTTTAATTTTTAATTTATTCCAAATAAACATTTAACATTTTGATGCAAAATAAAATCTATTTAAGTTTTAAAACCTAAAGTTTAAATTTATAATCATAATTCTCTAAATCTTAACCCTAAACTTTAAATTCTAATTTTAATAATAAACCCTAAATTAAAAACACTAAACTAAATCTCTAAACTATAAACTAAACCACTAAATCTAAAATAAATATATTTATGTAAACTAAAGTTTACATTAACAAAGGTATAATTTTTTTTTTCAAAAATAAATATCAAAAGAGGAAGATCTACTTGTGACTTTAGACGATTACTAAACAAGTCCTAATAATTGATTATCTCTTTATTAAATGAGCTTTTAATTTATAATTTATTCCAAATAAACATTTAACCTATTGCTTGTAGCAAAATAAATAGGAAAATAAGTGTTTAAAAACTAATTGTAAAATGCGTAGATGTTTCGTGAGAGCATCACTTCATGAGGTAAGGGAAATAAATTTTGGGGAAAAGATGAGTCTGCTGCCAACTTGTCAAATGATATTATCACCGACTAAAATATTTTCACACTGGAAATCAAATTTGTAGGCTTCATCTTCATAGTCATGTGCAAAAAAGTAGTTTCAAACTTCTTCTTTATACTAAAAATATTTATTCTTTAAATTTTTTTTATAAATATCGATATTCGATTCATTATTCAACTATTTTTTATTAAGTAATGTAAAGACTTATTGACTATTATGATTTGAAAAATTCTTCCAAAGAGTTAAATTTTTATTTCATTCATACCAAATTGAAAGAATGTATTAATCAACTTGATCTCTAATATTAGTTTACTTGAAGGATGTACCAACTTGGGAGAAGGTTTAGAGGGACTAACTTAGGAGCAAAATTTTATAAGTTTACACTCTTTAGAATTTTATAGGTTTACCTCTTAACATAAAATTTATCAAAATTCCCTAAAACTAATTAAAAGAAATAACATTTTATCTAAACTATTTTTTTAACAATTTTTTATATTGTTTACTTACAATAATAATTAATAAAAATATTTTAAAATCTATATAACAAACACCATGAAAAAAAGTTGATATATACTTTTTCAAATATAGTTGATTTCTTTTACATGGTAGACTAAGAATTTACGAGCAATATTTCTCTTTATAAGGAAAAAATAGATTATAGAGGATTACAAAATTTACAAAAATATTGATTAAACTCTTAACACCTTTATTTTAAAATTTTGATTTGAAAGTAATTTTTAAAATAAAATCAATTAATATAAAATTTAAAATAATTATCTATTAAATAAATAATTTTTATTTATTAAATTTCAGTGTTTTTTCAAATAACTTTATATGGATTCTTTATATTAATAAAATAATAATATTTGAAGTGCATGTGGTGTAATTACAAAATATTTTCGTTGAAGCGAAGTCTCCAATGACATTAGATCTTCAGTTTAATCTCAAATAATTTATTTTATTTTATAATAAAAATCTTTGAAATAATATATTTATAATAGTTTTATATAAACATTTGTATTAATTATTTATTATAACATGTGTAATAATTAATATTAAAAATCATACAAAAATTTTATATTATATTAATATGAAATTTCAAAACTATATCATGTATAAATTCATTGTATGAATTTATTGTTAAAGATGGACGCAAGATTTTGTGTCACATAATGCTATTCTTTAGGAAGTTATATTAAAATTTTAGAGGTGAAAAATTAAATTATGAATGAGAATATATTAAAAAATTTAATTTTTTTTTTAAAAAACTGTAACTTCATACTCCTACCTTTCTGTTATAATGTCCTAATAGTCCCTGAACACCACTTTGACGGAAAGCTGACAACGACTCCATGAAAGTTTTGAAAATCAAAGGCCCCAGTGATTTTACATACCTAAAGGTCTTTGTTTCAAGCCCAGGTATTGGTGTTGATCCCCCAATCCATAAGGATCGGAATAACAAGAATTACTTGATTATGATGAGTGAATGTTTTAGAAGATGTAATTATGGTTTCAATGAAAGATGCATGTTTTTCAATAAAACCAGGAAAATGACATACATTTTCATGATATAACCATTTCATTTCATTTCGAACAAATGAAAAATGAGGAACTTCAAAAATTATGGTACTACATACATGAAATGATGCGAATATGTCAGAGAGAAATCTTTCACAAATGGGTTCCTCTTCCTCATAAATGTTCCTACAATACATTCTTCTTTTTGCAACTATACAAGCTAAAATTCAATACTTCTCAAAATAAGAGAAGACAAAGAATGATGCAACAGAGGAGAAACATGGATACTCTACTAAGAGATTTGTCAACCTTAATTTCTTGCCTTCTCATCCTAAGATTATTGTTCCTTGAAAATGGGTAAGAAGCTTGGTTAGTATAATCAAACATACTTGTGTTTGAGCTCCCAAACATTCTAGCATACACCATTTCTCCCAACATTCGAATCATTGGATGGAAGACATTCGTCGTCGCTATACCACCGAGGTCGGATGATGCCAGGCTTGTGTATCCTCCATAAGGGTGAGGGAAGTATTGCTGGTTATGAAACCCTTGTGACTGAGAATGATAAAAATTCTCGTGAAGTTGACGATTTAGATGTGAAGGAGACGTTGTAATGTTCGATGTAGAAGGAGGTGGTCTTTGAGGAATGAACATGTCTGAATGGGGATTCTTGGATTGAGACTTTGAAGATGTACCGTGACCGTAGAGGGGAACCAATGAACCGGAAGAGACGTTCGCCTTGCACACGGGACAGTTCTTCTGTTTCGGGTCTGCATCGGGGGAAGAAGCTCGGACGTGAAGCCACTTGTAAATGCACGGCCAGCAATACAAGTGTCCACAGAGGGTGACAACCGGGTCTTTTGCAGGCTCGAAGCAAATGCTGCAATCGAAGCACCCGGAATCATTTTCTAGGTCTTCCGTTGGTTCTGGTATCGAATTCCATTTGTGCCTGAGTGAAATATCTCCATCAGACTCAAAGTATGATTCTTGCTCAAAGAAATTTTGTTCCATGGCCATTCTGGAAGATGTAAACTATTTAGAACCCATAGCAAATCATAAAGACAGAGGATCATTTCAAATACAGAGAAACCAATAGAATTTTTTTCTTTTTTACAAATTTAAGGCTAAACCAAATTCAAAATGAATTTCTAAATGTAAACCAAACTAGAATCTTTCAGTAAAGCAGAAATTTTTCAATAAAGTTTACATATTTTCATCTTGAAAAGAAAAATTTTCTTCTGCTAATATCTAGGAAAACAATGTCTAAGCTATAATTAACCAAATCCCCTTCCTATTTCTTCCCTCTTCTAAGAACAAATTTATCTCTAAAACAATCAATAAATTCAAGAATCAGGAACTCAGATTGAAAACGAAAAATCCATCCTTTATACCCAAAACACCAAAACATGATCCAACAAATACAACCCAAAAGGGGGAAAAGGATAGAACTTGAGATGTAGATGGAGATAGAACTTACCGGTAAAGAGGAAGCTGAAACAGACGAAAATGAAAACTGGGTTTGAACTCTTTGATCAAAAAGTTGGATTTCCAAGCTTGCTTTTTCTTTCCTTTTTGTGCGCGTGTATTCGATAAGGACGAGGACGATTTTAGTGGGGAAAATTGAGAGAAGAGAGAGTAATATTTATAGAGGGAAAGTAAGTAGAGGTGGATTTTTTGTAATTTTCAGTGGGTGAAAATGAGAAACAGCTGCGGCCTGCGGAGTACACCATTGCTTTCTGTTGGACTTTTTATCAAACAACAAGCAGTCACTTGTTTTTCTTTTTTTTTTTTTTCTATTATTTATTATTAGTTAAAAAATAAATAAAATCTAAGGAATGGTAGCGTGGAAATTTAAATGGTGCTTCTTTTTTAAGTTTGAATTTGAATAAATTTTTCTGTTAAACATGCGTAAATTTTTATTAAAGATTATAAATTGAACATATATTAGGTTTAAAATTAAAAAAAATCAAATAATACACTTAACCCTAAAAATAAAAAATATTAGATATAATCGGCTCACTATGTCATCCGTAGTTTCAGTTAATAAGATCCATCTATCTTAAATTAACTACCAATGTGACTTTGCACATTTTTCCTACATGTAAATAAGGAGTGAGAAATTACTTGAGAATTACTTTGACATGGATAAGTTTTATTGGCTGGAACTACAGATAACGTGGTGAGTCGAGTTCATCTAATAATTTCTTCAAAAAAATGATTTATTGATAAAGGGAGATAATGATAATAAGTTGGGATTCAATTAGATTCTAAATTATAAAAATATATGTAGAGAATTTAAAATAAAGCTTAATTTGACATTGCTTTTAAAAAGTTCGGTGGAAAAAGTAATTTTAAAAAAGTAGTAGAAAAGTAGCTTTAAAAAGTTATGTTAGTGTTTGTCATTGATGTCAAAAAGTAATTTTGAGAGGGCAAAATGTCTATTTTAGACATAGTATTGTAAAGTAAAATAAGTGAACTTGGGTGATGTTCAAATTTATTAATATTATGATGTATGAAACAAATCAACTTAAATTATAATAAAAAATTAATTTAAAAATAATTCAACTTAAAATATAATAAAAATTTTAATTTAAAAATATAAACAATATAAACTATAGTAAAAAATTAATTCTCAATATAAATACTAAAACATATATATTATTTTATAATATGTATAAATTTGTTTAACAATCAATTATAATTAAATAATAGAGGGTAAAAAAGTATTTTTACTTTTTAAACCAGCTTATCCACCGCAAAAGCCATAAAATCTTGCTTTTAGGTTTGGGTGAAAAATCATTTTTAAAAGCAACTAAAACACCTAATTTATTTTGAAAGCACTTAAAAAAATTCTTTTAGGTTGCTAAAAGCAACCAAAAACACACCCTAAGTAAGATTTTAGTTAATGAAAAATTGGTCTCATGATAGGGTAAAATTTAATTTTTTTGAATTTTTGAATTGGGGTTTTATTATATGTGAATTTTTAATTGGGGGTTTTATTATATGTGAATTTAAAATAAGTAAGATTTTAGTTAATGAAACATTGGTCTCATGATAGGGTAAAATTTAAATTTTTGAATTTTTAAATTGGGGTTTTATTATATGTGAATTTTCACGTCTCTAAATTATAATCCCTATTCTAAACTGATATCTAAATTTTTAATATTTTAATTTTATCTCCGAACTATATTTTTCATTCTAAATTAGTCCCTAAACTTTTGAATATTTCATTTCATCCCCAAACTATGATATTCCTTTTAAATTGGTCCCCAACGTTTTGAATGTTCCAATTTCATCCTCAAATTATCATTCACACCATATTATTACATAATACACATAAGTGTTTCATGACAATTAATAGTTTCTATGACAATTTTATTAACATAAGATATGGTTAGTATATACTGATAATTTGAGGATGACATTAGAGCGTTAAAAAGTTTGAGGACTAATTTAGATTGAGAGTTACAGTTTGAGGTTGAATATGGAATGTCCAAAAGTTTAGGGACCAATTTAGAATGAAGGTCATAGTTTAAGGATGACATTGAAATGTTTAAAAGTTTAGGGACTAATTTAAAATGAGAGTCATAGTTTGGGGTCATGTGGTGCAATTAACTCTTAAATCTATTACAGTTTTTTGAGTTAATTGCACCACATGTCCCCAAACTATGACATTCATTCTAAATTGGACCCTAAACTTTAAAACATTTTAATTTCATCCTCAAACTATGACCTTCGTTCTAATATGGTACCCAAACTTTTGAGCATTCTAGTTTCATCCTCAAACTATGACTCTCATTCTAAATTGGTCCTCAAGCTTTTTGAACATTCTAATTTTATTCTCTAATTATCGTTTATACCGCATCATATTATTACATAATACATATCAGTGTTTAATGACAATTAATAATTTTTATGACGGTTTTATTAACATAAGATATGATTAGTATATATTGATAATTTGGGGATGATATTAGAACGTTCAAAAAGTTTAAGGACCAATTTAGATTGTGAGTCATAGTTTGAGGATGAAAATGGAATGATCAAAAGTTTGGGGACCAATTTAGAATGAAGGTCATAATTTAATGATGAAATTAGAATGTTTTAAAGTTTAAGGTCCAATTTAAAACGAGTGTTATAGTTTTGGGACGTGTGGTACAATTAATTCTAATTTTTTTCCATTAAATCTATTATAGTTTAAATTTAAATATAAGATTAATTGAGAATTAAATATTATGCAATATTCATAACACGCATGAAACTAAAATCTCACCCATAATTAGAAAGGATATTTGACCATTAATTAGGCATTGAAGTGAGGTAATATCATGGATTTTGTGTGCCAAAAAAGAAGTTATCAGATCATTCTACTTGAAAATTATACAAAATTTACTCTTTCTTTACCACTGTCAATCCAAGAACAAAAACAAAGAAATTCGACAATTTCTTATTTTTTTTAAATATACTGTTGTAATTACAAGATAGTATATGTTCATTTTTCTTAGTCTTTTATTAATGCATACACACCGTACACACATAGTGTTTGAACTCAAATTACCTAAATAAAATATATCACCTTTTATTACTAAGACTACTCAACGAGCTCAACAATTTCTTATTATGATTACTTAATTACAATCAAATAAAAATAAAACAGTTGATAAAATCATTTTTATAATAAGCATCTAGAAGAATGTGACACCTCCATAAAATACATGTAGATATATAGCCATGGGAGTTGCACATGGCAAATAAGCGGAAAAGTAAAATCCTAAGATATGCCAATGAACGTTTGATATTTATGGATTAAATTAGATTAATTCAATTTTTCTAATATAAAAATAAAATACAATCGATCGAACATTAATTCAGTTGACTTTTTAAAAATAGCTTTTAACCTGATAGCATAACTAGTTCATAAAATTATCATTCATAGTGAAAAATAATAATTTTCAGCTTTTGTCTGTTACGTGTATATGTCTTATCAAAAGATTAGAAAAAAGTATTAATGGAAGTTAGTCCAAGCGGTAAGTAATTTAGTATTGCTTAAGCATGTTTTAAGTTCGAGGCTTTGTGTATGCAGAAAATATCGTTAGAACACCCACCCACCAAAGTTAAGTGTGCAACGCAGATCGGTCCAGATTAATCAAGGTAAAACTCTGAGAAACTAAAAAAGTAACAAAAAAAATATAAACAAATACTAACTTATAATCATTTAAGATTGTTTAAAAGATATTTTAATTAAGAACCTACAGTAATTTATAAATTTATCATTTCTTTCTAGATTATTATGGTATTGTTCTTTTGAAGACCGAAATTTGCCGGTGTCCCCTTGGTTGGAACATGCAAAGTAGAACACGGAAATGATGAACAGTGAAGTGTAACATAACCATAGACTTCAACTGGTTTTCGTTTACCTTAGCTGGTTTTAGATAAGTTGAACCAGACAAAATACGAAGTTGCCTTAACTGTTCTTCTTCTGGTTTGCTCAGCAGTTGCCTAAGCTGTTGAATGTCTATAAATTCTCAGGACCATCTTTTTCAGAAAGGTGGCGAAATTCTGAGGAATCTTTGAAATTCTAGATATTTTGAAATTTCGTGTTTAGTTTTTGGTTTAGCTGCTCCTTAATTCAAAGGATAAGGATTAAAATTCCTGGTAAAGAAAAAATATTAGATGAATTTGATTCACAAAGTTATATGTGATTTCAGTTAATAAAATTTATCTATATTTTTCGAAGGTAAATCTTTACTTACATGTAAACAAAGGATAAATAATTACTTTAAAATAACTGTGATGAGCCGGATCTATATAACAATTTTTTTAATAAAATAAAAATTATCTCAAATAATATGGCGTGTCACCTTATCACCTACATGATCTTGATTTCAGATATGATATGTAATCAAGAATATTCAACACTGCATTATGATTATAACAATAATAAACAAAGAGGTGAGAAATGGGACCAATTCCAGTTTATCAAGTGGCTTCAACGTATTAAACACAGACTTCAATGTTCAACACATGTGCTTCTATTGTCTAGAAGTTACTTGTTGTAGTTCCGGATGGGAAAGAACGGGTCGGATTTTTGGTCCGACCTCGATCCAATATTAAAGTATAAATAACATGAGATAAAAAATATCTTAAGAAAAATTTATTTTCTCTCATGCAAAACATTTTTATAAATGATCAAATCCACTACTCTTATTATTCATTCTTTCCCTCATACATTATTAATATATAAATAAAAATTTTATGAAGAGTTTATCTATTTATCTCACAAACACCACGGCCAAGACGATGAACCACAATCATCAAAATTATGAAAAGCTGGAGTGCAATTATTCCTGACTTGTTCAGTTTATGTTTTTTTTGGATTTGCTCTGTTTGTGGTTTTTGGTGGAGTTCGTTGGCTAGGTTCTTTCGGCCGTGTTTTTTTTTTTTGTGACCTTGTGATATCGTCGTCTTCATCTATCTTGTCACTATGTTCGGTCTAATTAGTATTTTAGAAGAAGTCACATGCATATTTAGAGTAACAGACACCTTAAATATCTTTGGAAATTGTACTTTTATATAATTTATATATAAAAAATTAAAAAAATATAATTGACACCCTTTATAAATAATTAACTTCTCTTTAATATTACTAAAAAAATGACACTCCTTAAATAATTTTCTAGCTCCATGGTAATCACACTAAACAGTTTTAAAAACTATTAACTTTTATAATCTAATATATATTAATAGATAGTACTAAATATTGATAATCCATAAACTATTCAAACATGTATTGAATATAATCACGTCTTTATATTGATAATTCACTGATGTAATGGGCTAAGGTACTCAATAATTGTAATCCATTTTCATATCAGTTCCTTCATTTGAATAAAACTAGATCAGTTTTCTCTTTATTTTTATCTTTGTTCTCTAAAATTATCTGCCGTCACTCTTCTACATTCACCAGTATTTATCATCTCCGACACCTTGCCGCCTTCCTCACATTCATGTGACGTTGACGACCGAAGAATATAGAACATGGTGCACATTCTTTTTAGGATGGTTGGTTCTTTGTGTAGGTTTTAGTTTTTGAAAGATGTAGGTTTTAGTTTAAAAAAAAGGCATAATGCCAAAAAATATCTCTAACATTTGATTGAATTGTCATTTTGGCTCATATTTTTTTAGCAGTTTAATCTTAACGTTTTATTTGGGTCAAAATAACCCTTCTGTGGATGAAAACTGTTAGTCAACTAACGGTAAATGACTTAAAATGACGTGGGAAACTTACATAGCAGTGTCATGTAGACAAATATATTGACTTTACAGAATGATACATCAGTAAAAAATAATTTTTAAAAAATTGTATAAAATATATTTTCTTTTGACGTGTCATTCTGTCAAGTTATTTCAAGTTGTTTATTGTCAGTTAACTAACAGTTTTCATTCACGGGGAGATTATTTTGAGCCAAAATAAAACGTTGATGGCTAAATTGCTTCAAAAAAAATATAAGCCAAAGTGTCTATTCAATTAAATGTTAAGGTAATTTTTGACATTATACCTTTAAAAAATTATGTTGCAGTTGAAACTTGTTGGCATAACATTATACAAGATTGTAGAAGTCTTTTAGTTTACGAAAGCGTTTTATCTCATTTAGGATCCACAATTATGTGATATGCTTTCTCACGATGATTACTCCGGTACAAAAATAAGGTTCCATCGGGGGATCGCCTGCTTTTTCATTTAACCTGGAAGCAAAGCACACAGATATAGAGTAAATTAGCCTTATAAGAGAGACGACTATATACATATATAATTTCCAGAATAAAATGAAAACAAATCAACACTTAACCATTCCCCCTTGGTTGTCTTTATGGGTGAACCTACAGAATACAAATTTGATCCTTCGTTTGAAACGATATCAGAATCTGAAGTTGGTCTGCCATGCTCAATTACGGGGTCCATCTGTTCCAAATCATTTTTGTAGACTATTCGAACCCCACATTTCTTCACCTTGGAATGGATGCCCCAGATTTTGTATAGAACCTCGATTTCAAATCTTTTGTGCGCCATATCTGTGCTGGATCCAGAAATCTCAGTTTCATCACAGGCTAATCCCACCATGGAACACAAAGCTTCGTTGTCACAAGGTAAATAATGCAGCCAAAGGTGGTCCTCCGTAACCCTCATGGATTCTCTTTCGAAATGAAAGAAAATACTTGCAACTTTTCGACAGTGATTTCTACCATGGATGACAAACCTATAGGAAATATGCATTCCCCTCACAGGTTTAGTATCAGAGTCAGAGAAGAAAACACAGCATAAAGCAAATCCCATGAACTGACTTTCATTCAGAAGCTGGAGAGGCAGTGGAATCCTTATTGTTGAATTTGAAGAGTCACCCGTCTGATGGCTAAACCATCGTGGGATCTCACTGCCCGGTATAATAATGTCATGATATTGTCTTCTCGCTTCCTCGGCTACCTGCAAACAAGATCCCATTTGTTGAAACTAAGCCATAAACCAATGGGAGGGATAAGAGCAAAAACAATGAATATATAGAACTCCAACCTTAAAACGTCTTTTCAGCATTGCTATCCTCTGCCAATTTGAAGCAGTTAAAAGCACAAATAAATCCATTAACCCTAGAATTGAAAGCTCCTGTTGAATTGGCAGCTACTTCCAATGAAGTACAACCATCTATCCATAGTTCTATGGTTGCTGGAAGTTCAGGCAATGATTTGAGGCTTTCACAGTCGGTCAATACTAGACAAGTAAGCTTGAAAAGTCGACTGAGGGTTGTAGGCAGGGTAGTGAAATTGTTGTTAGAAACTCCTAGAATTTCCAAAGAGGACAAGCTGCAATTATCATTAGGAATATCCCCATCATCAAGGTTGCAGTCATTTAAATTCAGCTCTTTCAAAGTACTCAAACCCTACAAAATAGCAGGTAGCCTCAGAGTCATAGAATTCGGACCAAGTCTTTGTGTTGCCCTCGAAATAAAAGGCCAATGTGATCGCCCTCTAGAAGGTGGTCCCTTGCATCCTCGAAAAGACAACAACTTCAAATTTTTCATATGAAAAATGAAGGGTGGTGGGGTTGTTATGGCAGTTTTACTCAAGTCAAGCTTCTCCAAAGATTTTATTTGCTGCAAATTCTCTGGCCAGTTTTCAAGTTTAGAGCAGCCACAGAGATTAAGGTTTTCGAGGAATTCACACCCTCCTAAGTCCTGTGCTGCTTGGGAGACTCTCAAGCTTACTGCAACCTTCCAGAGTTAGCAACTCAAACTCCTGAGCTGTCCAATTGAAGAGGGAAGTTGTTTAATACCAGTCCCATCTAAACAAAGCTCTTTCAAACACTCCATTTCCCCCACAAAGTCAGGAATCCTTTCAATATTTGAGCAACCTGAAAGAATTAATTTTTCAAGAGATTCCTTTCCAATTTTGGATGGGAAACTCCTAAGACTTTTGCAGTTTCTTAAATTCAACAGTTTAAGCCTCTTTAGAAACTTGTTGCTTGGATGAAATTCTTCTATTCCAGTGCCTTCCAAAACCAAACTTTCAAGGTTCGGGGCCATACTCAAGTTCGGTGTTTCCACAAGGTTTTCAGAACCTTTCAGGTCAACCAATTTAAAATTATGCAAAGGCTGTTGAAGAAAACAATAGACAAAACAGAGAGTTGAAATGTTATTTATTTTGTGTTATTCTGCTATCTATGTAATCTCAGTATTACGGTTATAGTTAGTTATATTTTACAGCTGTTATTAGTTAGGGTTAGTTAGGTTTATAAGGATGTTATATAAAGAGCTAAAACTCAAGTTGTACAGGATAATTTTTCAGTTTTGAATAAAGAAAGGATTCTTTAGTATTTCATATTGTAACATGGTATCAGTTGATTTTTTCAGTTGATTTCTTTTCTAAACCTTTCGTCTTCATCTTTGCTTCTTTTCTTCGTTATTTCTTGATCATGGGAGATCATCTCAATGATGCTTTTGAGAATGGAACAAATCCATACTATTTGCATCAGTTTGATAACCCCGGTATGCTTCTTGTCACACAGCCTCTTGGCACTGATAATTACCACAGTTGGCGTCGATCAACGATGATGGCACTTTCTGCAAAATATAAGCTTGGTTTTGCGGATGGTTCGATTCCTGCTCCAGCTTCGATTCCTGCAGAAAGATTTCATGCTTGGACAAGAGCAAATGATCTGGTAATTTCTTGGATATTAAACTCAGTTTCTAAAGACATAGCCGCAAGTCTTCTGTATCACTCTACTGCAGCTGCTGTGTGGAAAGATCTTCAAGATAGGTTCCAGTAGAATAATGGACCAAGGGTTTTTTCTTTGCGTAAGAAATTAGGAGAGTTGGCTCAAGGTTCTATGTCTGTTTCTGTCTATTATTCTCAACTCAAGATTCTATGGGATGAGTTGGTTTCTCTCAAACCTTTTTTCTCTTGTGCTAAATGTACTTGCGATGGCGTTCGAAAAATGCTAGAAGAACAACATAAAGAACAAACTATGCAGTTTTTAATGGGGTTAAATGATTCATATGCTCATATTCGTGGCCAAATCCTACTGATGGATCCTTTACCATCTATCACCAAGGTTTTTTCCTTGGTTTCACAAGAAGAAAGTCAACAAGTTATCAAACTAGATAATCTAATTACTGAGGTTGCGTTTGTTGTCAAAACCAATATGAATTCCAAGAAGTCACGTCCTCAATGTACTCACTGTGGATTACTTGGACATACCAAGGACAAGTGCTATAAGTTGCATGGATATCGTCCTGGATATCATTCTCGAGGCAGGCAGCCTACAACTCGCATCAATGTTGTTGTTGATTTATCTTGCTCAAGTAATCCACAACAAAAATGTTCCACCTCTGATTCACTGACTTCTCAACAGTGTCAACAGCTCATTGCTATATTGACAAGCCAACTACAAGCAGTAGCTTCTTCAAATCTTCCCACAACTACAACTTCAGATAATATGGCTATGCAAGGCAAGATCGTTTCTTTTGTCAATCATTTTAGTTCTTTTAGTACTAAGAATTCTTGGGGTTATAGATTCAGGAGCTTCTAGACATGTTTGTTGTTCGAAAGATATGTTTGAATCTTTAAACCCTATTACCATTGGCACAATTTTACTTCCTAATAAAACTATTGTTTCTGTTTATCATTATGGTCTTGTTCGGATTTTCTCTCAGATTGTTCTTAGGGATGTTCTGTATGTTCCTGATTTCAATTTTAATTTGTTATCTGTAAGTTCTTTGCTTCAAGATTATGGTCTAACAGTTTTGTTCTGTGAAAATTATTGTGTGATACATGATCCTTACCAGGTGATTGGGAATGGTGAGATGCATCAAGGATTATATTTGCTGCATGTTCCTTATACTAAGGAAATTCCAGTTCTTAGAAATTCCAATTCTACTAAGGAAATTTCTGTTCTTAGAAATTTTGTTGTAAATAATAGTGACAATGTTTGTTTTTCTTGGCATGATCGTCTTGGTCATCCTAGCTCTCATGTTTTAGGTCTTCTTCACAATGTTTTACCTAATTTTGATTTTCATAAGAAAGCTGTTTGTTCTATATGCCCTATGGCCAAGCAGAAACGCATTCCCTTTCATGTATCTGAATATTCTTCTTCTTACCCTTTTCAAATATTACATTGTGATATATGGGGACCGTTTAAATCTCCCACTTATAATTCTCAACGTTATTTTTTAACCTTAGTTGATGATTTTTCCAGATCCACATGGACCTATCTTCTGCAACATAAATCTGATGCTAGTAGCATTATTCCTAATTTCATCAACATGACTAAAAGACAATTTGGCTTTGACTTTAAGGTTTTTCGGTCTGACAATGCTCCAGAACTCAAGTTTACTGATTTGTTTTCACAATTAGGCATTGTACATCAATATTCTTGTGTTGAAACGCCTCAACAAAATGCTATTGTGGAACGTAAACATCAGCATCTTTTGGTAGTAGCTCGAGCTTTGTATTTTCAATCCAGGGTGCCAGCTCGTTTTTGGGGAGAGTGTTTGTTAACGGCCACACATATCATCAATAGAATTTCTTCTCCTACACTAGGGAATATATCGCCTTATGAGTTGCTGCATTCAAAGATTCTAGATTATTCATTTTTTAAAGTGTTTGGTTGTCTGGTTTTTGTTTCTACTCTTCAAGCTCACAAGGATAAATTTTCAGAGAGGGATATCCTCCTGGCATGAAGGGTTACAAGATTTATGTCTTAAAGACTCGATCCATCGTTATTTCTTGTGATGTTGTGTTCCATGAAAATATTTTTCCATTCCATTTGATTAATTCTGAAAGTTCTGTTGTTGATCCCTTTCATTTTGTTTCTTTTCCACAAACAATACATGATGACACTCTTGCAGGACATGTTATTGATCATGTTGAGCAACTTGTCCAGAATAATCATGTTGTTGATCAAGGTGTTACAGCTAACCTGGATCCTGTTGTGCATGAAGATCATACAACAGTCCATGTAGATAATACAGAAGCAGATCAAACTACTTCCAGTAATCCAGTTGAGCCTTTGTTTGTTCCTCGCTGATGTACTCGTGTCACTCAAGCACTATCCTATTTGAGACAATACTATTGCAACAATGTTACAAAGTCTTTAGATTCTTGTTCTTCAGCATATCCCATTGAAGATCATTTGTCTACTTCAAAGCTTTCTCAAGAATATGCGACTTTTATAGCAAATGTTTCTTCTCTATATGAACCTACATATTATCACCAAGCAGCTAAACATCAAGTCTGGAGGACTGCCATGGATGAGGAATTACAGGCTATGGAGAATCTTAAAACGTGGACAGTGGTGCCATTACCCGAAGGTCAAAAGGCTATCAACTGTAAATGGGTGTATCGAATAAAATATAAGGCTGATGAATCCCTTGATAGATACAAGGCTCGTTTGGTTGCCAAAGGTTTCACTCAAGTGGAAGGCATAGACTACACTGACACATTTTCCCCTGTGGCAAAACTAACATCCTTCAAGGTTCTTCTTTCACTAGCAGCTTCTCATAATTGGCATTTGTTGCAGTTCGATGTTAACAATTTTCGCAAAAGGTGTTAAGAAAAGATTACTTTTCCTCCAAAAGTCGTGCAAGACATATTGAGACATTGTGTTAAGAAAAGATTACTTTTCCTCCAAAAGTCGTGCAAGACATTTTAGTAAAGGCTCAAATTCACAACTCTTATTATTCATTCTTTCCCTCATACATTATTAATATATAAATAAAAACTTTATGGAGAGTTAATTTATTTATCTCAACACCACCAACACCACGGCCCCCAACGATATTCAAAAAATGGAGTGCAATTATTCCAGACTTTTTCAGTCTTGGCTAAGATTTCCTGGGCAAGTGTGGTATGGTTTTTGTAGAAAGAATCTTCAAGATCTGTCTTTACGTATCCATCCAAGCAATCACGACCCGCATAACCAAGTTGGGTACAACAGTTTTCGCTCACCGTCACGGTTTCGTTGGTGAATATGCGCTTGAAAATCTCATTCTCACAAATCAACTTCAGGTTTTCGCAGTCAGCGTCATTTGAGTCGACGATGACTGCACCACTTACCATGATCACCACAATTGCCAGAGTTGCATGAACACTCCAGCTTGCCATTGCAGACACTGTTTTCTTTTTTGTTTATCTTGATTTTGGGTGCTGCTGCGATAATTTGAGTAACAGGGAAGAAAATTATATATAGGTGTTAGGGTAGATGGAAATTAATAACATTTTCGGGTTCAATTTGCATACTTTATATATCGGTTTAACATAATTAAATCTTAATAGCGTGTGTTAATGTTGATGAATATTTATTTCATTATAATCTGCTGGGGAATTTAGAAATAATAAAAAAGATAAAACAACTCGCTTATTTATGGATGAGATTAAATATTTTTTCGTTATAAATTAGTTTTTAAAACATTTAATATTGTCTGACAATAGAATTGGTACGGTAATTTTAAAATGATGACCTAACAAGATAACCAAGTAAAAATCTTATTAATTATGTTTAATAGAAAAAGAAAGCAATATTTAGTTCTTGGCTTCAAAATGAGTTGAAAATTGGGATGGTAATTCATACGAAATTTACAAATAATTTTTGAATGAATGAATCGGTTGGCAATGAGCTTGCTTTAATTTTTCTCTCAAAGCTTACATTATAAAAAAATTAAAAAAAAAGTGAATGAGTCAAATTTATTGGAGGATTGAAAGTGAAAGTAGCTAATCAAATAGTTAAAGTCGTGACCCAAATTCTATTAAAGTAGTTAGATTCATCCGTAGACTATTGTTTGTCATAGATTGAGGTTGTCCGCCATACTTTTCAAGTCCAAATGTATGTCAACTTCTCCTTTTGCCTTTTCAATGAATGAACTTATATTGAGTAGAATCATTTTCGCAAAAGGTTAAAAGTAGCCCCAACGTTCGATTTTTCGGACACTTTAGCTTCAATTTTCGTGTGCAAATAATCACATAATGTTTTATTTTTGTTCAAATTTCATCATTGTTGGATGAAAATCGTTAGTCAACTAACAGTCAACGCTTGAGACTGATGCGGCATGTTTGCATGGCATGGGGAGATGATATGGCATGCGGAGGATCAACACCTTTGGAAGAGGGGTCACCCTGAATAAGGGTCCGAGGAGCTGCATATAAAAAACAACATAACAAAATCAATAGAAAAGGAACGGGCAACTCATTAAAAAGCAAGGCAGAAACATACCAGTAGGAGTTGAACTTGAAGCCAGAATAACATTGGAAGTACCATGTATAGCAACTCTGGACCTCTTCCGTACCAAAGGCTCCACCTCCACCGGCCCCTCACTCTCCGATGATACGCTCTGCGAAAGGGCTGCCTGCTTCCTCTTTCCCCCAAAACTATCTACTGGATCATTCTTCCTATGCAGGGCAGGGTCCATATCTGTATCTGCAGACACAAATACGAATGATAACTACAAATAGTAACACAAAGTATTGAAGCAAGGCATACCACACTCAGTTGAGTAATCGAAAGACGAGGGTGTATTTCAAAATGGTGATATCAACTAAGGAAGAAGAAAAGAATATGTTCGAGAACTGCACAAGACACTATCCTTGAAGATATTTTGCAACAGTGTATCCTTTATGATTCAACGGACCCTTTTGCAGTGTTTCAGGTTGCTCCGGAATAAGTGCATGGTATTTATAGTACCGTGCATGCCCAAAAAAACATAAAATCTTGATGTTAGTAAGGGACAAATCTGTCAAAATATAAATTAATTTCAAATGATTTGGATTTCTTGGTCGAATCCCGTGCACGGAAGACCCCCACCCTATTTTCACTTAGAAGCCTAATACCAAGTTTTATATTTAAACAAAAAAACAAGTTCTTCTTTCTAGGTGCTCAGTTCCACCATTATCCCAGCATTGCTGCCTATCAAATTCGGTGTCGTTGAATCTTCGGAGTCTCAGCTCCGGAGCCAACCAGTAATTCAGAGCCAAAGTCAGTGGCTCCAGAGCAGGTGGATTAGCCAGAACAAAATGCAGTAGAACAGTCTATAAAGGTTCTCCATCTCCTCCTCCAATGACAGGTCAATAAATTCCAAAAATTTGCAAGCAGCAAATGAAGTTACCTGAAGAGGATGAAGTCTCTGACGATGTAGCTTGATAGAAGTCACAAGAATGATAACATTCGCACCAATTATCAGCTGATTTCTCATTCGACCTGCAAGGAAAGCACACAGATACAAGCAAATTAGCCAGAGAAGATAATAAATCTTGATGATTTGCGAGAAATAATAATAAATAAAAAGAAACTTAACAATTCTGTGTTTGTGGGGGGACCAATATAATTCCAAGTTGGGGAAGTTGGTCTGCTATGTTCATCTATAGCTTCGTCCATCTCTTCCAAATCTTTTTTGTAGACAATCTGAACCCCACATTTCTTCATCATCGAATGAAAGTCAAAGATTTTGAATACAACCTCCATTTCAAATCTTGCCTTGGACATATCTCTGCTGAATCTAGAAATCTCAGCTTCTTCACATTCTGATTTCATCTTGTGACAAGGCAAATAATGTAGCCAAAGGTGGTCCTCGGTCACCCTCGTAGATCCCCCTTCAACATGAAAGACCTCACTTCCAACTTCTCTAGAGTAATTTCTACAATGGATACCATATCTAAAGGAAATACAGTCCCTCTCCACCCGTTATTATTGAAGTCAGAGAAGAAAACACAACAAAAAGCAAATCCCATAATCTGACTGTCATTCAGAAAATTGGGAGGCAATTATATCTTTATTCTTGAATTTGAAGACTCATCCGTCTGATTGATAAACCATTGTGGGATTTCAATTCCCGGTATGACAATATCATATCCTCTTCTTCTCGACTTTGCAGCTGCCTAGAAAACAAAAAACCCATTTGTTGTAATTAGTATATTTAGCAACATAAAAGATGAAACTAACATAAAATATAAAAGAGTAGTAACCTTAAGATGTCTTTTCAGCATAGCCACTGCATTGTAAGCCTCTGCCAATTTGAAGCAGTTAAAAGCACAAATATATCCATAATCAAACCGTGAATTGCAAGCTCTTGTTGAATCTGCAACTACATCCAATGAAGCACAGCCATCTATCCATAATTTTATGCCTGCTGGGAGCTCGGGCAATGATTTAAGCCTTTCACAGTTAGTAAGTGCAAGAAAAGTAAGCTTGGGAAGCCGACTAAGGGCTATAGGTAAGGTGATGAAATTGTTATCTGAAAGATACAGACTTTCTAACGAGGACAAGCTGCAAATACCATTAGGAATAGCCTCATCATGAAGGTTGCAGTCATCTAAAACCAGCTCTTTTAAAGTCTTCAAACCCGACAAAATAGCAGGTAGCCTCAGAGTCATAGAGTTCGGGCTAAGTCTTTGTGTTGCCCATGAAATAGATGGTGGTCCCTTGCATCCTCGAAAAGACAAGAACCTCAAATTTTTCATATGAAAAATGAAGGGAGGTGGCGTTGTTATGCAGTTTTACTCAAGTCGAGTCTCCAAAGATTTTATTTGCAGCAAATTCTCTGGCAAGTTTTCAAGTTTAGAGCAGCCACATAGATTAAGATTTTCGAGGAATTCACACCCTCCTATGCTGCTTGGGAGACTCTCAAGCTTACTGCAACCTGCCAGAGTTAGCAACTCAAGACTCTTGAGATGTCCAATTGAAGAGGGAAGTTGTTTAATACCAGTCCCATCTAAACAAAGCTCTTTCAAACACTCCATTTCCCCCACAAAATCAGGAATCCTTTCAATATTTGAGCAACCTGAAAGAATTCATGTTTCAAGAGATTCCTTCCCAATTTTGGATGGGAAACTCCCAAGACTTTTGCAGTTTCTTAAATTCAAAAGTTTAAGCCTCCTTAGAAACTTGATTGTTGGATGAAACTTAGATATCCCAGTACCTTCCAATACCAAACTTTCAAGGTTGGTTGCCATACTGAAGTCTGCTGTATTCACAAGGTTTTCAGAGCCTTTCAGGTCGACCAATTTTAACTTATGCAAAGGCTGTTGAAGAAAACAGTTGACAAAACAGAGAGTTGAGACTTGAAATGTCATTTATTTTGTGTTATTCTGCTATCTATGTAATCTTAGTCAAGTAATTGATTAATTAAAAATGTAGTCGTGCCATGTTTGGATTCCATAATTTTTCAATGCGACTATAAGGCAGCCGAAGTGCAACAAGTTTTTCTGGTTGGAAGCCTAGAGGGAAAGATTTGAAAGGATATCCATGCCACTCCAAAAGCCTTAACTCCTTACTAAGATAAGTAACATCCTGAGCATTCGGGGCATTGAAGAATATTACCAATCTTAGCCTTTTCACCTTCAAGAAGGCATCAGCGCTCAAATTCCAAGTCCTATTTTGTTCTCTGAAAACCAAGAGCAAAAGATTAAGGAGTTTCACAATATTGAGAGTAACCAACTGCATATAAAGAGATAGATGTATGGATTTGTACCCGATATGACCCATGGCTATACCTTGAACCGCTTCAGTAGCCTGAAAATCAGAGTAATCAACAATGAATAAGAAACAATTTTCATGGGTGGATAACAGTTATAGTGTTATCTATTTACATAAAAACTTAAAGTGTTTTCAGAGAGCGCGTAAGAAGTATCCTTGCCATCCCATAATCTACTACGCATTCCAGGTTCATCAGGATGTTTTTGGTCAACAATTTTTCTTCCCATCTTTTGTAGCAAGTCATGCATCCACAATTTGTTGTTTTCATCAATCGTTATCATAGATTTCTTGATAAGAACATCAAGTCCAATATCCGGGAAAAAGCCACAACCGTCGAGAATTTTCGTTACTGTGTCTTTGTCATCTCCCTTGAAGAAGCATGCAATGTCTAAAAATATATCCTTCTCTGTTTATTGCAACCCATCAAAGCTTATTTGAAGTCTGTCATGGATTTCTTTGTACGATTCCCTTTTAAGTCTTTCTATAGCGCTTCTCCATTGAGCTGCATCTGATCTGCCACAAAGAAAAGAACCAAAGACTTCAAGAGCTAATGTAAGGCCATCGGCATACTCCACTACACGCTCAAATAGCTCGACGAAACCCTCAGCAGGTGTATCACTTCTGAAAGCTTTCAAACTGAAAACGCGAAGTGCTTCCTTGGCATTCAATTTCGTCAGTTTATACACATCATCCACTCCGTACATTTGCATTAGATGCTCATCTCTTGTTGTTATGATGACTCTGCTTCCTAGACCAAACCAAGAACGCTTTTCAATCAAGCATAGTAAGTGTTGTATGTTATCCGTGTCATCAATAACAATAAGAACCTTTTTATGAGATAAGGTACGAGTTATGGTGTCATTCCCATCGTGAACATTTAAAAAATTGAATCTTTCCTCCGGAAAAACCTGGGAGAGAAGTTGTTTCTGCAAACAGACAAGTCCTTGTTTCTCCACAACTTCACGAACATCAGCCAAAAGGATGTTGGCTTCAAAATGAGTTGAAATTTGGGTATACACGCATCTTGCAAGAGTTGTTTTACCTAACCCGCCCATACCACAAATCCCTATAATGCGAACACAGTCATCTTCATCCCTTATGTCTATTTTGCAGTGCAGCTTTTCCAAACGTGATTGAATTTCAACCATGTCATTGGGAGAACTTGCGAATGTCAGACACAACTTTGTTGATACCCCTTTAATGATTTCTCGAATAAATTCTGATTCATGCCTTCAAATTCAAAACAAAAGAAGGAGAAAGAAGTAGCTTAATGGAAAGCAGTCAAAATTTAATAGCACAATCCTTATTAGCCTATACGTCTACTAAATAAATAAAAAAAACTCATTCAATTCCTCAAATTTAGTGCTGATATCATACTATTCAAGAGAAAGAAGAAGATGGTTACCTGTTATTCAAGTGCCATCCCTTGATATTAGCTACTTCAGTTAAAGCAGATCTCCACCTTTGCATCTTCTCTTTGTCGTGTTTAAAATTTTCTTCATGCTTAGTAAAGGCATCCCGAACTTTCCCAGTATGTTTTCTTAAATCAGATGGATCCACATCATAGAAAATTGGAAAAACCTTATGTCCCTTGTCGTTTTTCTGTTGAATGATCTCGGAAAGTTCTTCCAGGCACCAACTCGAAAAAGCATATCCGTCGGACAAAACAATTACAGAGCACCATGACTCTCGAATTGCTTTGAAGAGCTCAGGTGCTATGGCTCCGCCTGTCTCAAGTTTTTCATCATCTCTGAAAGTGATGATTCCTCTTTGTTTTAATGCTTCATACAAATGGTCTGTGAAGTTGCTGCGGGTATCTTCCTCTCTAAAACTCAAGAAAACGTCATATTCTCCTCGGGAAATAGAAGAAGATGATGATGAAAAAGAAGATATCTCACTATCTAATCTCACCATTGGAATTTAGGCTCTTTGAGTGCAATGGGCAGGCCATATGGGATGATAAATACATGAGACTAATTGTACTAAGCTTACATTATAACAAAAGTCAAACAAAGTTGTTGGGATTTAAAGACATTTTACTCTCCTGGTTTGGTTTTCAAAGTCTACAACAGTGACCCATACTCATAACATTATAGTCTAAATCTAATCTTCAGATATTAAATTTAAGATTATCCTTTCCCCTCAACACTAACCTCTGTTTTTGATGAAGGAACCGAATGCAGACGCAGTGATCCCTTCTTCATTACCAGTGCTTTGCCTTTTGTCTCTTACACAGTACCCATTCATGAAGCTGGAAAAACAAAATCAATAAAAAAATCCAGACTTTTGAAAATTTTAGGATAATAGTAATTGCATCATCCAATTGGTTTTCTCACCATTAGCAGATTTCCTTTGGTAAAATACTAGAGTGTTCTTCCAACCAATTACTTTTCCATTAGACTCCACAGGTTTATCGGTGCCGTTAGTCTTCCGGAACCCATCACCGACAGTCCCTTTCCAATTATGCTTCATATTCGTTTCAAGAGAAAAATCAAGTTGGAAAATTAAAACAAAAATGAAGGGGCTGATATAAGAGAGTTGTTAGAGTGAATATAAGTTAGGTACCATAATTAAACTTTCAAATATTACAAAAATAACAATTAAATTTTATGTTTTATATAAAATAATAATTCAATTGTTGGCCGTTAATAGGTAACGTTAATCGTTTGGTCCGATTGGCGCGCCTCTCGTCGATTACCAACGATCAGTGATTGGAAGAAATAGACGAGGGCCTCCGACGAGGCTATCGACAATGACGATAATTTTGGGATTTTTGAGTTTTAAGAATTTGAGATTGTTTGTAATTTTTGAAAATTTTGAGATATATTTTTATTTATTTTCTTTTTAATTTATTTTTTGAAAATAAAAATAAAAAATAAAAGTCACGTGTCAAGCTATAATTAGATTTAAAATTTTTAACTGATTGACTTTAAAACATACCAATATGAAACGTTAGGCACTAATTTCAACAAAAAAATTCTTTAGGCATCTATTGTAAAAAAGATAAAGTTTGAGCACTTATTTTAGAGTTAAGCAAAAAAAAGGTAAACATAAACTCACTAAATAATTAATTTGTAACACCCTGATCCCATTCCGGATCCGGAGCATCACATCCGGGTCACCCAAAACCAACCAATCAAAATTTCTCATTTAAAACCACAAGTTAGCAATTCTCAAAATGTTCCTTTTTCCATAAAATCCACATAGATAAAGAGATTAAAAGGGTTTACAAAATATGAATTCCAAATAATACACCGTTTGACCAAATAACAGTAAATCAAAATAAAATACAGACTCGACTGTGGTAAGGTCCTATAAATACAATCAGTCCAAACTAAACATCAAGTACTGTACTCTGAAACTGGCTCGGTGCTGGGAAATCCTCCTCGATGTGCTCCTCCAAAAGCAACTTGTCAACCTACGTACGGAAAAACCACAATTCCGCACGTTGAGCTAACAAAGCTCAGTGGTACATTTCTACTCTACCACAATTCATGAATATCATAAAACAAGCATGCATGATAATATAATTAAGAGTACACAGAAAGGCTGCTCAACATCTAAGGATCATCGTCTCGCCTACCTTAACTAGAGTCTATAACCATGTCTCAAAATACCACTATTATGCAATAAGACCACCAAGCCATCCTAGGCTTACCATACGCGAGGTCCCACCGACCACTAAGTTACGTCCTATACCCTGATCACATAGCCCAAAGGTTAACTAGCCCATACTCGAGATCACACAGCCCATCGAGTTACTTGAGCTCACACAGCCCGTCGAGTTACAACCCTACCCTGATCACATAGCCCAAGGGTAAAATAGCCAACATCTATCATCCATACAACAACATAAATAACATACATTCCCTAATGGCCAACAAAGCCCTACTAATTTCCTGTGCTCACACAGCCATCGGGTTACCCGTGATCACATCGATGTTGGCTTAGGATCATATCCGGATCACTATACCCACAGATACGTCCTAGACATACTTGGATCACATAAGCCACAAGCAGTCTTTTCCTAAGATCACACAGTTGAACAGGTTACTCGAGATCACATAGCCCTTCGAGTTACTCGAGGTCACACAGCCCCGAGTTGTATTTCCATATCCTGATCACATAGCCCAAGGATAGGTTTCTAACCGCATCCATATCACATAGCTCATGGATACGTCGGATGTACTCGATCACATAGCCCGGAGTACCCATCCCCTTATTTAAGTGCCCTTGCACTGACTCTAGGACATCCGGATTCCTAACCAAGACACATACGTTAACACATACTCCCTTGAGCATCAATATATTTCAATGGTGGATAAGAGGCATCCAGCCAACCATTACCAATGCCCCAAGGCATGACTCATTTGTTACACTAATTAATATATGTCTTTAGGATTCATTTACGCCTTTCTCGTTAGATCATCTTATTATTCGAGGCAACCAGCCTATGTGGGCGTCTTTTCAGCACACAGCAAAGACCTCGATCCTCCATGTAGCATTAACTGATCCACCACGGATCCCTATGGGTTACTAGTACAAGCAACTTACCCAACTTTTACCAAGCTATTAGCCATTTATCCACATAATGGTTACTAACCTTGATTTCTCAGTTCTAGGATTTGTTTTGTACTTTTAGGGTCCCACCGGACCCTTTACCACGAATTATAGAACCCCGAACACAATCTTAAAATTCTTGGGTAGATTGCTCTGCGAGTACTGATACTCTTATGTGGGTTTTGGTACACCTCACCAAGTACTAGTACTCATCTTCGAGTACCGATACTCAACTCAGGTTCGAAAGAATTAAACTACAAGCCGTACTGATACGCTCCAAGCAATATCGGTACTCATCATCGGTACTAGGATTGCCCCGTACCGATCCACCCTTTACCCGTACTCCCATCTGTGCGTATCGGTACACTAAGCCTTTCCCAGGCAATACAACAGTGGGTATCGATATGCCCCGAGCATATCGGTACTCAAACACGCTACTAAAATACTGGTCATGTGAGGGGTACCGATACACGGAGAGGCGTACCGGTACTCCTCTCACGACTTGCCTCCCTTGATACAAAGGTGTACCGATACGCTACCACCCCGTACCGGTACGCGAGCCCAAATTTCAAAATCTGGAGCTTGGGATTTCACTACTCTCACCCTTAACCTACATGGTTAAGTCTCACATCGATCCCATAAGTTATTTAGGGTACAATAGGTGGTTTTCTATCCATTTCACGCATTATCAACATCTCATCATTGATTTACCATTAATGAGGGTTTAATCTCTTAGAACCCTAACTATGCAACCCATGAACATACACCAAGCAAGGCATTCATCTTATGATGCTCATGAAAAGTAAGAGTCAGAGATGTACTGACCTCAACAAGCAAAACCCGAAATGAAGCTCCCACCAAGCTATTACTACCTCTATTCTTAGTCCAAGCTTCCAAACACAACCTCTACCAAATCCAATGATGTTTAGCTCGAAATGAAGATCCTCTGCTGCTGATAAACTCTTCCTTGATGACCAATCCGAGATTCACACTCCACTACGACAAATTTTCATCTTTTACTTTGGGTTGGGGTGGAAATTAGAAGAAAGAGATGAAGAGAGAGATAGAGGACAAGGGTGACTTCACCCTCTTACAAAGATGACAGCCCACCTTAATGAGGCATCAGCCCTTGTCTCCCTCAATTATGATGTTACCGTAATACCCCTCCTTAAACTCATCCTAGGCCAAGCCCAACACCCTTAAACAAGCCCAACAACACATGAGGTCCACAAAGCCCAACAACAAGGCCCAACATAACTTGAACATTTGACCCAATACGTTGTCCAAGACTTGGGTCAACGCTCATTGTTGATTCTAAAATCCGGGTCGTTACAACTCTCCCCTCCTTTAAGAAATTTCGTCCCTGAAATTTATATTGATGAAAGGGGGTGTAACCAAAATAGATCTAACCACTTCACCATTCAAACAGGATCACCTTGATTAGGGAGAGTTTTCCCTCATTCTACCTTAAACAGACCCATAGCATAAAACCACACGCTCTCAACACTTCTCTTGAGGTTCCCACGACTCATTCCTAGCAACCAATGACAATTGTGACGAACTGTTACGCTTGGTAACAATACTAACCTCGAACCACGTTGTTCAAACATTTACCGAAAGAACTCATCTCTGAAGGATTCTATCTTGGTTAACCATCCTTCTACTAGTATCCGTCCACCAAAAAATAAACTTAGATCTCATCTACTTCTAAAACACGGCATTACATCCACAACTCATTGTTAGAAACGTACCACGCCAAACAACCATGTCCCGATCAAACCATTAAAGGACACGCAAAACCTAACAACCGGTCATTATCATCAATCTACCTTGAATCCAACAGCTCTTTTCTCCAGACTTGACCCACCAAGTTGGGACCTAAAACTTCGTTTTATCCAACTTGCTTCCAACAGGATCAAAAACCACTTTCGTTTCCAACCACTTGTTTTCGGAAAATGACCACCGTTACTTAGAAACACACACAAGCAACCAAAACTTAGCCATTTTACTTGCGAAGGTCTAAACACCTTCTTCCTAACCCTTACCTTGGTTCCAACCATCAGATGCGGAAAGCCATCTGACTGCTCTCAAGGATCGCCGACTGGTCCATTTAAAAATATTTCTTTGCATCACAACCACCTTGTTACCCGCAACACTATTGTTGATCCACATTTCCGCTACGCCACTCTGATAACTTCTACATTGCTTGCCTTAACTAATAACATTTTGGTCGAGCTCGATTAGACAATCCTCCGACTCCACAAAATCTAGCAAAATTACTAAATTGACATTCTCATTCAACCATTCCATTACCATGCTTCCTCCCCTCGTTAGCATTTTGCCCCTTTTTTTCCACAGCACGTCACCACCACCGCACACTCCGCCCACAACTTTACCCTTATTTCAAAGTTTTACTTAAACCCTAGGCGTTAAGGTTTTATTCCTTTTGGGGAAAGTTGAATGTTGGAATGCCAACTATTTAAATAGACTCTGTTCTGCAAAACCTAAATCTTTTTAGTGAATTGAAGTTCTTCTTCATATTCTTGTTTGTAAATTTTGTTCTTATAAACACTCGGCAGAATAAGAGCAAATCTTTGTTAATAAAGGATTTAACATGTCCGGGAGTAAACTTGAATCGGGTCCTGTTCCAAATCCTAGAGTAACCTGGGAAGGTTGCAGCGTATTGCTCGACATCAAAAATGGCTCGTCTATCTGCGTATTCTCGACATCAACGATCGTCCTGGGTTTAGGTTTAGGGTTTTGGTTTAGAGGTTTGGGGTTTTAGGTGTATGGTTTTAGTGTTTTAGGTCTAGGACTTATGGGTTTATGGGTTTGGTGTTTTTATTTTTGTTTTTGTGTTTATAGATTTGGGGTTTTTTGTTTTGTGTTTATAGATTTGGGATTTTAGGTTTAGTGTTTTAGATTTAGGGTTTTAAGTTTAGCATTTAAGGTTAAATTATTTTTAATTAAAAATAAGGCTAAATTAAAATAATGTGCAAATATTGAGGGTTAAATTTATTATTATTTGTAAAATTAGGATTAAATTGTTTGAATGTACAAATATGGAGAACTAAATGTATTAGTATACAAAATTTGTTAACTGTCACGTCATCTTCTTAACACCAGTTAAGAGCTCAGTGACAAATTGAAGCAAATCATAAAGTTTAATTGTAATATTAAAATAATTAAAAGTTTAATTATCAAATTGAATAATTAACTAAAATTTAATAATCATTTGTAAATTTTACTCTTATTTTTTATTATTTTTATGTGTAGAGCATAAAAAAAGCATATTTAAAAGACAAAAGGATTTTTGTTCAAAATTAAATATTATCTATAAAATTTGAATTAAATTTAAAAAACAAAAATATTAAAATGTAAATTACGTGAGTGAGATAAGATGTATCGAAACAATTTCTTAATGAAAATTTTATTTTTTTCCTGCAAATTCAAATAGTCGTGCAAGATAATTTAGTAAACGGTGAAATACAAAGCATGAGACTTTTCCCTCTGTCCACCACCCTTATTATCCTTTCTGTCTCTCATACATTATTTAGTATATAAATATTTTACTATTAATATAAATAAACATTTTTAGTATATTTTTTTGTTTTTAGTATAGTTCTTTTTTATCATCGTTTAATTATTTTTTATTTAAATTTTTTTATCAAGGTTTGATTTAACGTCTCTACGACTGATAAAATTGTGCTCTTTTGGTTATCCTATTGATCTTTCTGATTTTGACTCTCAAATAGAATTTTGATAAACGCTCACAATAATTATTTCTTGTTTGTGATTGAATTGTGGTAACGACCGTAGCGTTGTCAACATGTCTTATTGTAATATGCATTTAATGTTGTTTGTTGATGGTTTTATCTTTCATTGTTGATCTTTGGTGATGTTTGTATATATCTTTTGTCTCGAGTCTTTGGGTTGGATTTTTACTTTTTGTTGAATGTTTTTTACCCTTTTATTGTTTTAATCTAGAAATATTAGATTGTTGTTTTTGTTTACTAGACTATTAATTTTCATTATAATTTTAGAAAAATCTTCATTCAATAAAATTAATGGATTTCAATTAAAAAAAACACCATTTTAGTAAAAATTTATTTTCCCTCTTTTCACCACTCTTATTACTTTAATTATAATTTTAAATAAATTTTTATTCAATAAAACTAATAAATTTCAATTAAAAAAAAAACATAATTTTAGTAAAAAATTTATTTTCCCTCTTTCCACCACTTTATTATCCTTCCTTTCTCTCATACAATATTAATATAAATGTATTTGTTATTTAATATAAATAAAAATTTTATGGAGTATTACTTTATTTATCTCAACAACACGGCCAATACCCCCAACTATGACTATTATCAAGAGTTGAAGTGCAATTATTCCACATTAATTCAGTCTTGGTTAAGATTTCATGTTCAAGTGTTGTATGGTTTTTGTAGAAAGGATCTTCAAGATCTGTCTTCACCAATCCTTCCAAACAATCACGAACCATAATACCAAGTTGGAAACAATAGTTTTCACTTACCGTCACGGTTGCGTTGGTGAATATGCACCTGAAAAAAATCTCGTCCATTGCAAATATTACTTTTTTTTTGTTTCGCAAACCAACCTCAGGCTTTATTTTTCAGTTTAAAAATTGCAATTTTGGGTGAGTTAAACCATTATTATTACCAGTTTTTTAAAAATATAATACCACTAACAACACTGTTACAGCCGCATGAGCATTCCAGCTTGCCATTAGACCAAATACTGAATATTTATTATGAGGTATATTTTTTTATTATAAAGATCCAAAAATTAATGACATTTTCAGGTTCACTAAGCACACTTTATTTTTTGGTTCAGAATAATAAAAGAAAGATAAAACAATGGGATCATTTATGGATGAGGTTAAACTTATTATTATTATAAATTCGTTTTTAAGACTTGAACTGGACTGATATAACTAACTAATGGTTACATTTGACAATATGAAAGTGTTTTAAGAACAATGGGGCTACTTTAATGAACTTTAAACCCATCCATATCCCAGAAGAAATGGCTGAATCAACAAAATTGAGTGTTTTTGACATCGGTGCCATTTTATTATAATTAGACCACCAAAATTAGAAATCAAAATTTTTGAGTCAAGTTGGATCTTGAATGATTGAGCACAAGAGAGATGGGGACGATCTCTTTTAAGACTTGAACTGCACTGATATAAAACACAAGGGCAGTACTGTAATGAACTTAAATCCATCCATGTCCCAGAAGAAATGGCTGTCAATAAAGATGGACTCAAGAAATTGACCTTGACATCGGTGCAAATAGACCACCGTTTTTAGTCAAGTTGAACCATTGACGGGGACGATGATGACCAAAACCATGATGACGACCAAAAATCATTTGTTTATCTTTATGTCTAGAACTTTTCTTCCTATAACTCTTTTCTTTCTTTCTCTGTTTCTTCATCCCATACCTTTCTTACATCACCATTTTCTTTTACTTTCTTCTTTCGGTGCCTTTCTTTGGAAGAAGATTTCCTTTTTTTTCCAAGAGGATTGAGCACTAACATCTCCAGTGTTTCCATCCCCTCTAGGCAGCGGCTCTTCATCGTCTAACTGCCAATTACATAAAATGTCCTGCTGCTCTCCTTGACGTGTTTGTATAGGCTCCCCGGCACCAGAAAGCAAGTTACTAAAAGTGACGTCACCACTAGGTCCTCCTTTGCGCTCAAGCAAAATCGGATCCGGTCTAATTATGGTACCTAGAATGCTTCTATTGGGGCCTAGAGACAAGATGGTCTTTGGATTAGTCAGGGTAGAAAGAGCCATCCCGAAAGCTGACCTAATCTGCAAGACAATACACAACATTCTCACTACAAGTATACCGACTGGAGCCAGAACTTCCCCTCGTCTTCGATAGAAGGTTGAAATGAAGCCAACCTCATCTAACTTAATTCTACTAGACAAATACTTGGTTGTTTATTACATGAAAACAGAATATTAATTATGGATTTGGATAAAAGGGGAAGATGGCAGCCATGGTTGTAGGGTTTCACCCTTAAAATACAGTAAACTAGAAAGACAAAATTTGTTAACCTGGATATAGTTGAATGAGCTCTTCCCGATGTCATTGTCTGGAGCCTGTTTCGTCATGAGGAAGAGATTAATAAAAATAAATGAAACAAAAACACACACAAAAAGCATAACTTGGCAGTCAAAGGAAGCATGCATAAGTAACAAAATTCAAGGCCACCTGTGGGTCCTCAATGGAGATGAGAAATGGTCGCCCTTTGTTTGAAAACCTAAAGGAGAATCAAAACAAAAAGAAGAATACACAATTTTAGTCACCAGTACATGAGGATGAAAAGTAATCAATTCAGAATGATGGAAAATGTTTCCTTTTACCCTTTGCTACTCTTAGAAAAGAAAGTGCCTCTATCTTTGCAAGACACACCAACATCAACAGTATTCAATTTTCAACCATAAAAATCAAAGAAATGTACCTGATTTCCAAAACAAAAACATTTATAAAATTGAATGTAAACTTTTCTTTTTTGCTCTCTTTTATCACAAAAAAATCAGACTAAAGGGAGGGGGAAAAGGTCTGGTTTCTATGCCCACATACCAAGAGCATCCCTAAGTTATGTTCCAGATAAGCTTGTGATTCACACAGATTCTGAAGCACAAAATGGCATAGATAGGTTAGACAACACAAAACAGGAGCAAAAGAAAAGGTGCTAGAATCCAAAGCCTTTTCAAAATCTGAAAATTCTTAAAGCACAAGTACCACAGACAAAAGGCCGGTTGTAAATATAATAACAGACATTGCTTAATGTAATGATTTCATAGGTGCCAGGCAGAAGTAAATGGACATCTTCTTGTTGCTCATACTGAAAATTTAAACACAAGAATTTTGCTTACCTGCAACATGGCTATGATCATTGCAAGGAGAGCATATGAACCTATTCCGCCTGAATATACCTGCATAGTTTTAAAAACATTGAAAATCAAGCACAAAAGAATGACAATAATTTTTTGAAGAAAAAGAAAAGTGCTTCAATATAGACAAACTCAAACCTCATTCAGGTCTCTCTGTTGTAAAAATACTTTCAAGATCAAACACAAAGGTCGTAATTGGGGCCATTTTTGTACTGCTCCCTAAGAGAATACACAAGCACAGTTTTAAATTAGAAAAATGAAAAGGAAAAAAATCTAAGATAAGTCTTAAGTTTATGGAACATACAAAAAATATCTAAAGAAAAGTAAGCACTGATTTACATAATCTTTAATCAACGAATCCAGATGTATACACAGGAAAAAAGAAAAGTAAGCACTGATTCTCATCAGTGAAGATAAATCTAGCAGACAATCAAAGTCAATACAAGAACAACATGATCCTTGAGTAAAATTTTAATAGAAGAAATCCTAAAATGAAAAAGTTTATGGTCCAACATAATTGACCTCATCTGAGAAAAAAAAAGGATTAAAATAACTACATCTTAATCACCACTATCAAAAACTAACAAATGAAACATCAGAGCACAGGAAAGTTAGTAATTGCAACAAACCTTGATAAATTCAGCAGCTTTTGGTCCATTATCGACATCAAAACTGCAATATTGAACACCCAATTAAATATTAAACTGCAAGACACAACTGCAAAATAAAACATGAAGCATAGTCTTTAAATTGCCACTTCAAACCAAAATGAAGATAAACTGTCTTTGGTGTACTTATCACTTATGCTAATTGTCAGACGAACGAGGAACTTAAACATGTCTCCGCCCTCATCAAATTCCAAGCATCCCACCAGATATTGTCAATCAAGAAAATTATGAAATATGAATCCAAATCAAGTGAACTTTTTACATGCTAACATAAAAAACGATGACAGAGATTTCTGGTTCATAATTTCTTGACAATCTCATCTTCTTAAAATAAAATAAAATAATGTTTGGTGAATTATTTTTCCTCAGTGATTACTAACATCCAAATACAAAGTTTTTCTATGGAATTACCAAATACATGGACCTCCCAATTTTCATGGATCTAAAAAGAAAACTGTGAAGACAGATTAAAAATCCTACCCTAATATCTTGCAAGAAGCCATACTGCTAAAACTCTGCATTGATCCAGTGTCATTTATGAAGATATTCATGCCACAATTAAAACATATTCAAAAATGTTTGGAGGCAAATAGAAATTTCTAGATGAGTTTTTGGATTAAATTATATGAGGACAAGGAAAAATTTCAAACAAATATATATATATATATATATATAATGAAATGAAGTTTCAAGCAGCGAAACAAATTTGAAATTCGAATCAATCCAAAAGCAATGCAAGTGGAATACAGAACTACCTTATATCAAAAGCGACACCACTTTTCTTTTCTACAAACTTAACTATTGGCACACGAGCTTTTGCAATCACCTGATAGGAATTGCATCGTTAGCTAAATATACTCTACTGTATGAATAAACAATTTAGAAAAATTAAATACCTGCATCTTTTTTGCAATCCCCCTTTGAGATAATGCCCTGGAAAGAGCATACAAACCAGTCTGTGGATTTGTTGTACCCGACTCTAGAATCACTAACTGCATAAAATATAAACAAATGGCTTAAGAATGTTAATCATACAAGACGAGAAAATACAATTTTTTTTTGTCAGTTTCCCCTTGCCCATTGTTTTATTTCCATAGGGGAAAATCTATACACTAAATTTCATCATCCTGGTGAAAACCCATCAAATAAGTTACGAGTGCTATAATATAACAAGATTAGACATTAAAGTAATTTGACTTGCCAGACAAATTTTATGGGAAAAAGGAAGCATAATGCTCACATCAATATCACTTGTTGGTAAATAAAGCCCTGTCCTGAACGACCCAAAAACTTCTGGCTGCAATGAAACAATTTGTTACCTTTTTGGCATTGTACACTATGTATACATCTTTACATGTGTGTGCTTTTGAGTATGAGAGAAAGAGAAGCTGCCAATCATACCCTGCAGGCTGGCCATATGTATTTTATAACATCAAAAACAGAATGCACAGTTGCATCACGTGCTGTTTGCTCTTCGGGAGTGGGAGATAAAAAATCACAAAAATCCACTATCTCTGCAATGACGACAACCATGGTAAAGTATTAAAATCTGCTTACGATGTACAGACCATAAAATCAGATACCATCCACTAACCACAAATACCCAATGTGCTTGATTTATGAGACCATCTATTGACTCCAGGTATCATTCCCACCACTTTTACTACATATGTTGACCAACAGTCTGACAAATAAAAAAATTCCAGGACCACAATAAAAACTATACATGCAGCCCACCATTTATTTTCTAGACAATCATATCCACCAAATTAATATACTTTTTCCCTAAAATCACATAAACTGACGTAACAACAGACGACAGAATTTGAATTGAATTATCAAGAACTGGAACATAATCCAGGGAAATGTACAAAATTAATCAAAGGATATCTCAATTTAAAAACTAAAAATTTCAATTCCAGCCATATTCATTCATTACTAAAAGAAATGAAAGGTATCAATGTGAAAGCAATTGAAAAATATGACAGCAATCAAACAGGCCAAGAATATTGCAAGGGATCAAAATTGAAGTTCAACTCAGCTCAATCTTCGCATATAAATTTTACAGCCAACTAAAATTAATCATCACAAAGTTCAAAGTTAAACAAAATAACCAAACATACAAAATTAGTCAAAAAAAATCAAAATTTCCATTCAAAAGGCTTAAATTATCACCGACCTTTATGCAACTGAAGCATTGGACTTTTAAACTTGCTATTCCCTCCAAACCACCATTTGTTCTCAAGCCTTGGCTCATCCACAGTAGCCGGTGTCTTCGGCTCCGGTTCATCCCAGGCCGAGACTGGAGTCTGAACTAATACCGGCTCGTTAACATCAAGAGAGAAATAGTCCGCCGCAGCTGAGTCCACGGAAACAGGATTTTCAGCAGAAAGGGAAATTTCGTTGCGGAAGACAGTGTACGGATCAAAAGGTGAATGATTGGACGGCGGAGATTCGGCGACAGGGGATGAAGGGAGGGAAATCGGGTCTAGGGTTAGGGTTTCGTAGAGGATGGGTTGCGAACTGGTGGGGTTTGGAGTTCCATTGAAATGAAGTTCAAACAAGGTTGGGGTATTGGTAAATTGGGGAAGATAGGGCTTACAGGTCTAGGCTGACGGGTCAGAAATCGCTGGGTTTTGGGGTTCCGTCGCGACCGAAAGGAAGTTTCATGGAGGTTAAAGATTAGGGCTTTGGGATTGGGAAATTAGGGCCAACAGTTTAGGCGGGTATATTAGAGGGTTTAACGTTGAAACGACGTAGGAATTTATACATTTCTTTTTTGTTTGATATTTTTTTTTTTTTTTCAAAGCTCTCTAATATCGTTTGGGAAAATGGTATTTTAAAAAATTTGAACCGGTTTATCCAGGGTGTAAATGAATAGAACATCTCGATGAATTATTCGTGAATTATTTGTATAACGTTTATTTATTAAGTTAAATAAATAAGTATGAATAAATTTTTATGTTCGTTTAATAAACGAACGAACACAAACAAAGGTTTGTTCGGTTTTTTTATGTTCACGAACAAGCTCGTTTATAAGCTCACTTATCTATTCGTTTATCGATTCTCCTTTTCTTTTTTTTGTTTTTATACATTTTATATATTGGTGATGGTCAGGTCTAAATTGAAAACATTATAAATTTTGGAGTTCAAACTATGAAATCTAAGGAGCTTAAAGACTAGTGGTGTAAAATATTAGATTTAGAATTAGGATTAAGTTTAAGGTTATGACTTAGAATATTTTTTAAAAATAAACAAATGTAAGGATTATGATTTAAAAATTTAAACGAACATGCTTATAATTTGAAAAAATAAAAACAAAAGAAAAATTTTATCCTTGTTCGTTCAAACTCAATTCATTTATGTTTTTATGAAAAATTATTTATAAAAGTTGCACAAATTTTTATTGTTATTTTAATTTAAATGTTTTAAACTTTTTTTTAATTTTTTTGAATAATTTCTACCTAGTGGACCAACAGAGCCAAATTTTTTTCTTTATTTTTGGAACTAAAATGAAAAGAAATAAAGCTAGAGGGATTAAAATGAAAATTTTCAAAAACCAACACAAAATTGTCGTAATTGTATAATTATACCGCATTCTAAAATTATGTATTCTTATTGCATTCTGAAATATTTTATGTAATAAAATTGTTATAAATTGTTTAATAAATCATAATCTTTAATAAATCATTTTAAAAAGAGAAAAAAAGCAAACTGAGTCCAACTCAAATACTTTAATTTTGTTGATGATAATTTATAATTTTACTATATAGTTTTTGGCCATTATTTTGTGAAAAAAAAATAAGTGTAAAATAGTTGTGCGAAATAAGGATAATTTTGTTCGAAAAATCAAGACCCCAAAAATAAATTTATCTTTTATAAAGTAAAAGAATAAGAAGCTTCATTAAATTCATCAATGAAAAACAACGATTTTAATAGACGATCTAAAAATAATTATAGAATAAAATCCCCAACATTACTTGAACTTTAAAATTTAAACTCTACTCGAACCGATAAAAATGAACTTCAAATGAAAGAAAATTGAAGAAACAATAAAATCAAAAAGAAAATCACAAAACAATAAAATTACTTAGCTAAAGTACAAAAAAATGATTTAGTTTAATTTTTTTTTGTTATTTGAATTTTTAAAATTTAAACTATACTCGAACTCAAAATTTGCAAATCATTTTCCATTACAGTTAACAACATAGTGACTTAAATGATAAAACTTGATTAGTTGAGTAACATAAACATAATTCTTCATAAGCTGATGTCCAAAATATAAATTTACTAATAATCAAGTGGCTGTGGATATAATTTAACCTAAATTCTTTTAAGAACCATAATTTTTAATAAATCCTTTTAAAACCCCTGAAATTTTGTTATATGCAAAGTGGTCCCTTCACCATCATTTGATAACCAAAAACATAATCATTCTAGAATCTCACAACATCAGTTAGTTTACTTTTCCTCTCAGACTGTTGAACAAAAACTAAACTCAAATAACTTAGTTTTTTTTAATGATAATTACTTTTAGTTTTTGGCCATTATCTCCGGATTTTATTTATTTTTGTTACATTAATTCAGGTATCTTGGTTTCAATATTCTCCATAGCAATGGCGAAAACTTAAAGCTTTTGGCTTTAACTATCCCTTCACAAAAATTTGTTTGAAGAAAAAAAAAAGAGAGCTTCAAGTGTTTGATAGTTATGGAAACTAAGAACAAAATTGTTCGAAAATTATGAGGAAAAAAAACAACTTTGTTAAGCCCCAAAGTTTATAATTTTTATAACATTTGGATCAAATCATCAGTTTTAATCAAAAAAGAAATTTTCTTTTTATTAAAAAAAAGCTTTAGTAAATTCAACAATGGCATCATCACCTTTACCAGACAACAATGAATTCCCCAACGTTACTCACGATCTTCACATTTTTATCCCATTGATCTCCGCTTGTTTTATAGGATTGCTCATCGTCCTGTTCATCCGAATCTTCGACCAAGTTTACACTTGGCTCGGAATCGAAGCAATCGATCAACTCGACATCGAATTGGGGCAATTAACTGATTACCACCCGTCGTTAACCAACGGTTTCGATTGATCCCATGAACCGATGCCGCCGAGCAATCTCTGGGTGTCGGAGATCTTCCATGGGTTCATGGCGTATTTGGTTGAACGACGAGACCTGGGGTTGAGTCCGGAGTTGTTGGAACAAGTTTCACCATGTGTGAGCTATAAGAGCTTGGGGGCAACAACGTTGGATGAATGTGTGATTTGCTTGGAGGGTTTTGGAGATGATGAGATGTGTCGTGTTTTCCCTGTCTGTAACCTTGTCTTCCATGTCCGATTAGTAGGAATTCTATAGTAGATAGATCTCGACAATGACAATGTAGATATAGCGATTTATACATATGTAGCTTCAATCAATCTTTTGGAATAATGTTAAAAAAGTGATTATAACGTAGTATTTGCTCATACTTTTTATTAATCTTTTAATAACAAAAACATTTTATAGGTAAAGTTACTCGAATTTAAATTCTTAAAATAAACATCATCCTCTTCTCCAATTAAAAAGAAACATTAAAAATATATATGAACTAGAGATAGGGGTGAGCGTTCAATCGAGTCGAGTAAAAAAAATTTGACTTATTCGAGTTGGCACATCATATTTTGAAATTTTTCAATTCGAGTCGAGTTTATGAAATTCGAGTCGAGCTCAAGTCGAGTCGAGTTTTTGAGTTCCTATATAAATTTAATTATAATTATTTATCACGTTATAGTACGGTTTGATTTCAATTTAAACGATTTTCTCTAACTTTATAAGATATATATATGTATTATTTTTTACATGTATAAATAAGATTTGTAACTCTATTTAATAAAAAATACCATCTAAACTTCTGAATATATTTATAATGTTATTTTTAAATAAGGAACTTTTAAGGATGAAGTATTGATGAGAGTATAAATGAGTCATAATTTGATATGAAGAAAAATTTTACAAAAAATTTTAGTTGAATGATCAAACTGAATAAAATGTGAAGTCAAAGAAAGAATATATTTTGTTAAAAATATGAATTGAAGTTACATACATATTATATAGTGTTAGTGAATCATGTGGTTTAATTTTGATCAAAAATAGACTTAAAACGAAAGATGAATTGATGAAATGGAAAATCATTCAAAGATGAGAGACTAAATTGAAAAAATAGGAAATTTATTTTGAAAATATGAATTAAAGCAAAATATGTATTCTATAGCGGTTTAGGAGCATGTGGTTCAAATTTGGTCGAAATGGACTTAAAACGAATGAGGGGTTGAAGAAATGAAAAAATCATACAAACCCGAGGGGCTGAATTGCAAAAGGATGAAATTTATTTTCAAAAATATGAATTGAAGCTAAATAGTTATTCTACATTGGTTTAGGAACATGTAGTTCAAATTTGGTTAAATATGAACTTAAAATAAAGGAGAAATTAAAAAAAATGAAATCAGAGATAAATCGCAAAACCGTAAAATTCAAGTTTTTAGTTTTTTTATTTTTCAAGTTGGGCAAATTTTAACTTGATTTGAACTCGAAATTTTTTCGAGTTACTTGAGTTGACTCGGTTAACTCAAATAATTCAAAATTGAAAAAAAAATAATTTTTTCGAGTCAAGTCGAATTTTGCTCACTCCTAACTAGAGATTACTCATCACTTAATAGAAAATAAATTAAAGTGTTGTTTGATAATTTGAAACACTTGGAAGATTAAGTATTAAATTTATGGCTTTGTCTAACCTATACCCTAGACCATAAGTCAAGGATCATATAATATTTTAGATTAAATCAAAGATACCCCTTAAAAATTACATCTCATTTAACAAGGTACAAAGAACTTTTTTTCACAAATTCTCTCATTTAATAATTAAATTTCACAAATTCTCTCATTTAATAATTAAATTCTTTTCGGTAGAAAACAAAATTAAAATGGAAGCTGCAAACAAAGGCAAAGCTTTTAATAATAGGTGAAAGAAATTCATATTTTTTAAGATAAAAAAAATTCAATTATTAAATGGAAGAATTAATGAAAAAAAGTTTTTTGTACGTTGTTAAATGAGATGTAATTTTTAAGAAATATCTTTAATTTAATCTTCTAGATTAAATTATCCTTAACCTATGCCTTAGGGTGTAGGTTAGATAAAACTTAAATTTATTTAAAAGAATTGTTGAATTTAAATTATAAATTTTGTTTAGTATTTTATTTAAAGTTAGTTACTAGAAGTAATTACTCCTATATTATTTGATAAATGTTATTGTTATTACAGAAAGAAAAAAAGAGTTTTTCAAATCAAACTCGTAATTGATATTGGTCATGACGAGAGTCTAATTAGAGACGGAATTATATAATAGTGTAGGGGTTGTCTTCCAATTTTTTATTTATATATAAGGATATTTGCTATTTCAATTTCTAAGTTTAATTTATTTAAACTTTATTACTCTTTTATGTTTAATCTTTAACTCTAATTTTTAATCTCCTAAATAAGTAAATTTGAAGAAAAAAATTTATATTTTGGATTTTTTAAATGAGGAAAATATATGGATTTTTTTAAAGAAAATACAAAGTTTGTCATAATTAGTTTTTTTTTATATTTTTTTTACATTTTCTTAAATTTTTAGAATTATAATCAAACAATTTAAAAACATTAGGACTGAATTTTAGGATTAGAAGCAAATTAACATAATACGTAAATGTTGATGGTTAAATTTTTTATTATACATATTTTAAAATTTGTCATACCACCTTCTTGTTAAAAGTTATACGACAAAGCGGTTTAAATGACCAGACATAATTAGTTTGCAATTTATGCATAATTTTCATAATTCTATGATCAAAATGTAAACGTACTAATAATCGGATGGTGATTGATTAACCATAACTTCTTTTAAGAACCATAATATTTTCTTTTAAGAACCATATTTTTTTAATAATTCCTTTTAAAAACCCTGAAAATTTGTAATAAGCAAAATGGTCACCAAAGTACTATCAATAGTTCACTTTTCCTCTCAGACTGTTAAACAAAAACCAAACTCAAACAACTTAGTTATTATTTATGATAATTACTTTAGTTTTTTGGCCATTATCTCTTGATAATTACTTTAGTTTTTACCCAACTTAAAGCTTTTCGTTTGAGGGAAAAAAAAACAGAGCTTTAAGTGTATGATAGTTATGGAGATTAAGAACAAATTTGTTCGATTATTATAAAAAAAAAAACCAACTTTGTTAATCCCCATAGCTTAAAACTATGATCTTTATAATGTTGTGATCAAATTACCAGTTTTGATCCCAAAAAATTGCTTTTTATAAAGAAAAAAAAAGAAGAAGCTTCATTAAATTCATCAATGTCGTCACCACCATTATCAGACAACAACGAACTCTCCAACATTACTCACAATCTTCACGAATTTCAGACATCGGTCTTCATTTTTCTTATAGGATTAATGCTCATCTTATTCATTCAAATCTTCAAACTAATTCACAATCAGATTCGAATCGAAGTCATCGATCAACTCGACATCGAATCAGGGCAATTAGCTTAATTATCACCCGTGATAATTATCCTGCATAGTTGGAGCCTGCATTGTTTTATTAGCCTGCGTCATTGCTGCATCATTGATCGACCATCTTCGTGTTCGTTTACATTGTCCTTGAATGTCTCAGTTGGCCTATATTCGAGATGTTGTTTTCCGATAAGAGGGATTCATCAAGTCCGGACCGCGACTTACCGTGCGATAATCGTTAACTATTTGCAACCTCTGGATACGATCGAAGGTTCCCTGAGAGAATTAATGGCAGACAAGTGTTGAGGCAGCAGGCCTTGAAGAAACTATTGCCGCCGACGGTTTATGGGGTCGATAAACATCAGTTAGAATCCGGAGACTGCCCCATTTGCTTGGATGATTATGTGGTTGGTGAATCGTGCAGGGTTTTTCCGGATTGTAAACACATGTTTCATTCGAGTTGCATTGATCATTGGCTCAGGAATCATCTAACATGCCCTGTTTGTAGAAAATGTATTTAAGATGCATGAACATTGCATGTATTGAAATTTTTCGAGTTCGGATCTTAATTTTTCAAGTTTTTTCATATATTCGAATACATGCATCAGATACAAATACCAGTTTCAGAACACATAACTGTTTATGTTACATTAGGATCAAAACGAAACAACAGACCAGTTTACGGAATTATTTCGGAAACAGAACTCGAAACATCTCCATGGTAGTAGTAGTAGTAGTAATAAAAGCTGTCTCTAGGTGCTAGATTTCAATGGAGATTGCTCCTCTGAATTCACTGGAAGTTCATCATATGTGACTGATTCCCTGAACCTCTTCGGAAGGAAACAACGACCGCCAAGTTGCTGTTGTAAGTATACGATTGCGGCAAAGAACAGTCCCAACATAGGAATAATGAAGTCCCAAACAGTTGAGTAGTAATCTGCTGTAGGATCTGCATAAATGTATGAGTCGGTCATACCGACATGGTTGTGAGTCCTGTAGAGATCATATCCATGGGGAACTAGGCGAACGAGGGTGATTCCGATATAAAAGAATTGGGAAAGAGTCGGTTCTTTCGAATTCAGGAACATGTTGAAGATGATTTGTGGGAAAAGAAAGGCATCAAGGATCAAACCAGCATATGCTCTAGATCCTCCCAAAATGGTCTCTCTATGTAGGATGACGAATGCTGCCTTGCGGTGCCGATGATTAAACCCCCAACTATGAATACTGGAAAGCACAAGTAGATCCCCCTCTTCTCAGCAATCCACAAGGCTTTGTTCTTTTCTTCAGAACATCTAGCAGTCCACGAGAGCATCAGAAGACGGATATGCAGCAGAAAAGCCACCATTGTGATGGCTCTAATGACCACCTCGTTCATCTCTAGCCATGTTCCGCTTCTTCCCCAGACGGTTCGTTCACTATCTTGTCCGAACATTGCTTCGATATTTAGAACCAAAGGGATTAAGTGTCCAAGGGATAGAATAACAAGCATGAGAAGTGAAACAGAAGGACAAACACCAGGGTGCCTCCTCACATGAAAGATTTGAAATACTACAAAGACAATTGCAAGAGTGTTGGATATGACAGACATTACCATCTCTAAATCCATCCTCCAAATCGATTCCTTTGCCCAACTGCTATAATGAGCTCTTCCCAAAAACTCCAAAGGTTCGAAGTGCAGATGATCGGTTTTGTTGCGAGTGCTCTTGATGCTTCCCTTGATTTTACTTCCTTTCCTGTCTGAGTTCAGTTGAGGGAAATGGACATCTACAACAATATCGCAGTCCATTGATTCGTTGTGTGACCTCAAACGTCTGCAGCCAACCATGCACAGATTACCTGTCTCAGCATCATAAAATCCTTCAGCAGAAATACGAATCTCCGAATATCCATTTGAAGATTGGTTATATGGATCAAGGCCAGGAAACAATTTCGAACTATATAGCTTGATTCTCATCTGATAGCTGATACTAAGCAAGCTGACACCAGCATCGAATTCAACGGCGGAACTTTTAGGCCTTGAGCTTGAGGATGGTGTTAAAAAGGGAAAGATCTGATAAGGCTGATCCCCGACCGCAAGAGGACTCGAAGAACCCCATCCGCTTCCTCCTTTAGAACCTTTGATTGACATACTAAAAGCCATGTCTGCAGAATAGCCATCTGGGTACTGTCTACTCCTGTTCCCATTAATACTCTTCTTTGGACATGACTTCTTCACTTGGTCCGTTTCCATGTATTCATACCTCAAACCTTGAAGTTGAATTCGCCCCCTGTTCTTGTCGGTGTCACGGAACAAAATCCGATCAAAGAAACCAGGTTCATTCCTAGGCTTCTCACTCCAAATTTCACCTACAAGAGTACTTGTGTTTCTGATAGACAAGATTGCTGGGAATCGTAAGCTTAACCTTGTTGTGCAGTCTCCAACATGAGACTTCTCCAAGGAGCTACTGGATGCATCCTCGATTGGGCACGCAACGATACAGAGTCGGTTCTGCTTTGCATCCCAAGATCCTTCTCCAATCAATGAAGTACTGAAATTGGAAGAACTAGAATACCTGATATAGGTATCATCAGGAAATTCTATCAGAAATCTCAAGCTCAGCATATCATCCGAGTGCTGAATCATGCTCAAATACATGAACCGGGGCAAATATCCAACGCCGTCACCTAAGGGACTGCAACTCTTTGAAGAATCACAACCACTTGCATACTCCAGTTCGAAAGCATTATATTGAACCGAGAACATATCACAGATAGGTCTAGTCCTTGATAAGCTGAGAGATGAGTTCTTTGGGACATCAGTTCCCCCAGGACACCATTGGCTAAAGTTTTTTGAAACCTTGGTGTATTTGTATCTTTCTTGAGGAAAAATCAACACCGAGATCGGATCGAAGTAATTCGGTTCATCAGCAGGATACAAGCTATCCATGGTTCCAGTGATAAAAGTATATATATCACTTGAATCCTTAACATTGTTCAACTTCAGAACAGCTCTAAGATGAAGCAGTTTACCTTCTTTGGAGTAAGTATAACCTGATCCCACCATACAAAGCTTCCCAGTCGTTCTCAACCAGAAGCCATGAAAATCAAAGTCCAGAGTTCCACGAACGCTCAAATCACTCGAATACGAATAGTAGTATCTCCCATGATTGGAGAAACTCTGTTCGTAGTAATACGAGCTCTGGAAGATCAGGTTTCCTTCAACCTTTAAGACATCCTCGATACGAGTCTTATAAACATGGTGAGTCTCGAAAACGAGAACTTTCGACGCAGGTGGATAATAAATCTGATCCGAGCTACGATTCAGGACATTATCGCCGCCGCTGTAGTAACCGTTCTGACGTCCGGGAAATGGTGAGAGTTTGAACTCCTCATCAACTGCTTTGGATTCAGGAACAACTGAATTACAGTGACGGTCATAACCAAACTCAGTTGCAGTGCCAGGGACTATATTAAGACACATGAAAAACAAGAGGATAGACATCAAGGAAGCACGGAAAAACAAAAGCTTTGTTGAAGTAGAGAATATGGAACAATCCATGATATCAAGGCTTGAATTTTTTTCAGACAACAAGATTGTGATGTTGGAACTTACTGCAAACTGTGAAATGGGTTGAAATATATGTAAAAAATTCTAAGCTCCCTTGACTTGCCAATCAAAGGAAAAATTACCAAAGGTAGTGGTCCATGCAATTCAATAACAATTTTTTATTTTTTTTTCAAAGTGAATCTTTACCTCCTTTACTCCCCAGTTCAGTGATAGTTATTTGAAAAAAAAATGGTAAAATTAATAAACATTTTTAAACTTAAAAGATAGATCTTTTTTAATGGTCCATGTTTGAAATCAAGTTCAAGAGTTTGGAAAAAATGGTTGCCAAAGACTTGACTTTAAAAGATGGATTTTTTTACTAACCGTTGGTCTACTGGACGTCCCTTAAGCAAGGCAGCTTTAATCGTGATTTTGTAAATATTTAAATTAGGTAGGTTTTATGGTTTAACGTAAAATTAATTTTAAAAACTAAATATTTTACTATAAAAATCCAAATCTTAAATTTATAATCATAACCCTAAAAAACTAAACCCCACACTCTAAACCCTATATTCTAAACACCAACATTAAATTCTAAATCCTACAACTTAAACCCCTAAACCTTAAACCCTAAACTAAAACTCTAACCCTAAAACTAAAAGGTACGTGTAAACTAAAATTTACAATCGAAAAAATTGTCTTATATTTAAATTAGATAGTTAATAGATTAAATATAGGTAGTTATAAAAAATTAAATTCTTTTATATATAAATCATAAGTGTTCTTAATCTCATCAAATTAAATAAGACCACAAAAATAACAAAACTTCGCATCAATTATTTCATTTATTGTTATCACATTCCCAAAGTAGCTCTTTGCGTGTGATAGAACATTATGACATGTTTTATTTTTTTATCTAAATAATTATGACATTTAAATATAAGGATAATTATTCTATACATAAATGGTGTAAAAAAATTTACACAAGCATGTCTAATCAAAGGTTAAAATTGAAATTCCTAATTTTAAGCCCCTAAATACTGAACCTTAATCTCTAAACATTAAACCTTAAATTTCAACCATAAACCTTAAATTCTATATCATACAATATAAACATCTAACCTCAAAACCATAAATTAAAACCCTAAACCTCTAAACTAACCTGCATTGTGAAAACCAGTGTATAAGATAATAATCCTTAGATATAAATATCAAACATAAATAGTTAGGATAATTATTTAGAAAAAATGTGAAATTTGAAATAGGATAAAATGTTAGTTTTAGGGTTTAGATATAAATATTTAACTTGAAAATAATTTAGGGTTTAGTGTTATAATTTAGGATTTATAGGTTAAAACCTAAATACTCAACATATTGCCCTAAAACCTAAACTCTAACATCTAAACCCTAAATCCTAATCTTAAACCCTAAATTTTTTTTTAAATCCTAAAAACACCTAAACTAAGTCCCTAAACCTAAAACTAAAGGCGAAACAATGGTTTAAAAGTTTTTTTTTAGTATTGGATATAAATCCAAATATTTAAATAAGGATAATTATTTCATTCACAGGCGTAGAAACTTTTTATTTTTACAAGCGTCTTAGTTTTAGGGTTTATGGTTAAATTTTAAGGTTTAGAGGTTGGGGTTTAGGTTTAGTGGTTTAGAATTGATTGGTTGTGGTTAGAATTTAAGTTTATAGGTTAAAACCTAAATCCCTAACCATATTACACTAACCTCTAAACCCTAAATTGTAACCCTAAATCTTAAATTCTAACCACAATCCATAATTTTAAATCCCTAAACCTAGACCCTAATATTTAAACCATAAAATTTAACCATAACCCCTGAAACTAAAACGTTTCTAAAAACTTTTTATTTTCACTTCTCTGTATTGAATATTAATCTTTTAAAGAAAACAAAAAATTTGAACAATAATCCCAGTAAATATGTGGGATCTTGATACAGTGAAAAAGCAAACAGTTAACCCTCATATATTCAGCAGGTTAGCTATTAGTAGGACAAATATACTTTGTTCTTTTGGTGTTTTTTGTGTGTTCTACCACTAAAATATTAAATTAGAAGTTTTAATTTTAAATTTTAAATTTTAAATCATACATTTTAAAAAATACATCCTACATCTAATTTTTTAATCTTAAATCTTAAATTTATTTTAGTATAAGACATAAATAAAACACAAAAAAAGAAACAAAAATTTATATTCTTACAAGTACCCTTGACTAAGTTTTGATTTAAGTGAATCTGGTAATATTTCATTTTCTTTAGCCACAAAAAGTCTTTTTTGGGACCCTTACATTAAGCGTTTTACTGTGTTTAGTCTTTGAATGGAACCAATGAAACCATTGAAACATGGTTTGGTCATTAAAAATCATCGAAAATTGATGCATTTTTGTGGACTTTATAATGATTCTTCTCTTTGGAAAACTAGAAAAACAAAACATAAATTGGACCCTATCCTCCTACCATATAAATCTTTAGTTGAATTTTAACCCAGTTTTTTTAACGACTTGTTTTGGGTTTTTAAGCGTTTTGTTCCAATAGATGTTTTTTTAACGCCTGAATAAACGTTTGATAATGCTTTTGACTTATTTTTTTTAGAGCGTTTTTTAAACGAATTTTTGGGCGTTGGGGACGTTGAAAGACAGCAACCCCAAACTAAGCCTTCTTTTGATAGGACTGGAAATTTCGACCATAATTTCGGTTTATAGAAGAAACCCAAAATTTAACATTATCATTCAACAAAATCTTCCTCATTCCCTAAAAATATGAAGTGGAAAAATGTCAAATTGCACTATTAGTATGATTCAAATAGCAGTTCATTATCGTGATAGCGGCAGTGTTTGAAATTTATTATGAAAAATAACGATCTACAATAATTGTAATATATTTGTTTTTACCTATAACCGCAATTAAAAACATGACTCAACTGCAATTTAAAATGACTATCATAAGACATTTTAAAAAAGCAAATGCCTCAAATTTCAAACCCCAAACTTACTTCACTTAGTTTCATCCAAATTAACTCTTAAGAGGTAAGATTTAGTAGATTTGATGTTTTTTAGTATATGATGTGATCTTATGGTAATATTTATTATTTTTTAACTTTTAATAACATACTTTACAAATAAATTGTTCGAACTGAATTTCCTAAGAATAACAACATTCTATTTTTCATCGAGATAATAAGATCACTGAGTTCTTAGCTAGCCACTCAACAACTTCATTACAACAATGACCAACAAAGGAAAAAGAAAAGATATCAAAACAGTTTGTAACATACACCAAATGAAGCACTTAACTTCTAAGGGACTTGAGATTGAGTGACCACTGGGATTTTTCCATAGCCTTCCCGCCATCTAAATCTCTTTGGAACAATGCAGCAACCACCAAATCGCTGCTGCAAGTAAATGATTGCAGCAAACAGCAAAACACCAATAGGGATAATCACATCCCAACCAGTGGAGAAGAAAACATCAGCAGGGTTCACATAAATGTATGCTCCTTTGTATTCAACATAGCTGTGGTCATTGTAAACATCATATGCATGCGGCAGCAATCGAACCAGACTGGTCCCGATATAGAACGCGGGGCTAAGCGTATATTCTCTCGAGTTCGAGAACGCATTGAACAGTATCTGAGGTAAAAGGAAACCGTCTGAGATTAAACCTGCATACGATTTCAGATCGTCCCATGCTGAACGCTGCCAGTAGTTGATCGGACTAATGGGAAGCAACACGATCTCGCGTTTATAGTTCCCTCTATCAACAATCAGAACAATGAATGCACCGGAAATGTACAATGATAGTGTGACAAACAAGGTCGTTTTCTCGGCAGACCATAGGCCTTTGTGGTTCCCGTCGTTCGATCTACTCGAAAATGCTTGCTGGAGAACACGGAATTGCAACAAGAAAGCTACCATTGAAGTTATCCTTATGATTACCTCATTCGCTTCGAGCCATCCACCGGTTTGAAACAACACGGTATCCTGATTGTGTTTTCGATTGAATAAGGCTTCGTAGTTGAGCACCAGAGGGATCAGTTGGCCCAGGGTGAGGATCACAAGCATAACAAGTGAAGTAATGGGGAGTGTTTTCGGATGCCTTTTCGCATGATAGAGCTGACTTCTCACAAATAGACATGTAAGTGTTTGAGAAATTACAACCATGGCAATCTCAAGATCCATGGTCCAAATCGAATGCCTCGCTTGCTCCCTACTGTAAGCAACTGAAGACACATCAAGACGATCAAAGTAAAGAAGATCGGATTCTTTCCGTGTGCTTTCGATTCTTCCCCGAACATACCCTCCGTTCTCAGACCCTTTTACTGGAGCAAGTTGAAAGTTCAGAAGAATGTTACAGTCCATAGAAGCATTTCCAGCTGCTCGATCGATCGATGCAAACTTTCTGCAACCGACCATACACAAGCCTCCAGTGTCAGCATCATAAATCCCTTCAGCAGTAATCTCCATTTTCTCATCAGGTACAACAGATGCATAACTTTCATCAGTTAACTTTGCACGAGTGTGCAATTCGATATCTATCTTGTAGCTAATATTAGCTCGGCCCTGAGGTTCCCACTTTGTAGGCCTCTCAAAGCCATTGATAGTACTAGCAGAAACTACACTAATGGTCTGCTCGGAAAACTGATTATTGATGGTTAGAACATCGGCAGAACCCCAGCCGATCCTTCCTTTCGAACTTTTAACCACCATGTTGAACTTCATCTCGGAAGAATAGGGACTAGGGTACCTTTGTCTCTTGTTTCTGTCAAGTTTCTTTTCCGGACATGAAGCCCTTACCCTGTCAAGTTCAGTGTATTCATACTTCAAATTATAAGGAGCCTCGATACGATTCTTGGTACTTCGAAACACGATTCTTTCAAAGTAACCTGAATCATCCTTGGTTTTGTTGGTCCAAATTTGCCCCATTATGGTACTAGTCTCTTTGATTGACCAGATTGCAGGGAACCTCAAGCTTAACCTTGTTGTGCAATCTCCAACACTGGCATTAGACCAAGAGTTTGCGATGTCGAGAAACCGGCAAAGCAAAACATGCAACTGATTCTTCTTATCATCCCATATTCCTTCTCCAATCAATGTTGTGTTGGGATTGAAACGGTGGTAGAGACTTGAAAACTTGATGTTATCTTCAAACTTTAGGAAAATCCGAACTCGCTTTCGAACATCCGTGCAATTAATGACATCTAAAGACATTGAACCAGGCAAATCCTCAATCACCCCACCCAAAGGAAGGCACTTCTTGTTGGATCTGCATCCTGTATACTGCAGATTAAATACCTTTCCAGTTGCAAGGCTTGAGAACTTTGAACAGAAGGATCTTCCTCGCAGTACACTGTATATCGATAAACTCTTTTCGAAATCACTTTCACCGGAAAATTCGTCCGCAGAATCTCCAGACTCAAAGGTGAACTTGTAATTCAATTGTGGATGCATCAATATGGAGATTGGTTCAAAATAATTGTTATCATCGCTAGGACTCAAACTCTCCAAAGTTCCGGTAATCAAACTAGTAATACTACTAGAATTCTCAATATTATAAAGCTTAAGAACAGCAGCAGGTGTAAGCAGAGTACCTTCTTTTAAGTATGCAGAACCTGTTCCAACCATACAAAGTTTCCCCGAAGGCTCGGACCAGAAGCCATGCAGCTTCAAAACAAACGGATTCTTAAACTCCGCGACCGCAGGCGGCTTGTGAGGCACGACAGCTGAATCTTTTGATGTTATTATAAAAGACACAAAATTAAGGCTTCTGAAATAAAATGGACTATGATATAAGATATATTTATAATTCAATGAGGGGCAGAGTTATAATATTTAATAGTTGATTTAATAATCAACTATATAAAAAGGTAGTGGTCCCAAGCTTCCTTCGATCATGAACACGCCAAGATTTTTAGTCTTTATCAGTTCGGTTTACCTTTATTTTTAATGATTTGACATGATAGATACTGGGTCTAGATTTTATATCTATTATGCTTTGGTTCTAACACGTGAGGCGTGACAGCTGAATCTTTTGATGTTCCACTGAAGACACTTCTGAAATGAAATGGACTATGCAACTCGAAGCTTCCTTCGATCATGAACACACCCTCTTTATCGGTTCGGTTCACCTTAGTGGTGTAAAACGATAATGAATTCGTATACCTGGTTATGTTTGCACTTACAACCCTGAAATTTCCACCAGAATAGTAAAAACCATATTGGTGTGGATCAAATGGACCAAACTCGTAACCAGGAGGTTCAGAGTTGGGGACCGACTCGGGAACAACCGAAAAACAGTGATCAGAGTAGGATTCTACAACAGATGAGACGGGTTTCACTAAGAAACTAATTAACAGAAAGGAAGTTTTGAGTGTGCATAGCCATAGAAACAGTGAAAGTTTCATTGCCTTGGTGAAGAACAATCAGTTTTTGATGTGTAAATGACTTTTGTTGAATTTGTCATTATTGAGTTTACATGTTATATAGTTGATGCATCCAAAATTGAAATGTTTTTTTTTATTATAGAATGGATAAGGACTGCATGAAAAATTCCAAAAGTCATTGAAATTTCCTCCAAATGGATGGATTTTTCACCTTATATGCTTTCTTTAACAGGCCTGCATTGTCACTTTGTTGAAAACACTATTGTTTTTTCTGCTGGTAAATGATATTAAATTATTAAATGGAAAATGAAAGGATGTATGAATATTTTTCAATACATCCAGAAGAGAATCCAGTACTGAGAATATTTGAATACGGTGAACCGCCCGGTAAATATCTTGGCTTAATAAGCTCGGTTCGGTCAACTAGGACGTATATGATCCTTAAATTATCAAAATAACATGCTAAAGCTCAAACTGTAACAGATTGAAATTCGGAAAAGAACCGATACCCCCATCCATATATGCATCAATTTACAACGTCAGAGACTATACGTGAGCATCCTATGAAGGAAAGCAAATGACACTGCTCAATTCAATTCTAAATTACTTGCTAAGAACTCGATTTAAACTGCTGGCTATGCATATTTATAAATGAAACCATTCCTAATCGAGTTTCAAAATTTTAATTTTAAAAAAGTAGTTCACAATACTGAAACCTTGAGAATGTTATCAGCTCGATTATGTCCGGCTTTTGGGGATTGTAAGGAATTTCTCACAATCCTTTGCTCCGAGTGCTGTAAATTCTTTGACGAGCATATTTACACATCCAGCAACAGAGTCCTTAAACTTCTTTGAGCAGCTCTTGTCACCTTCATCGACATCTTGAACACCGCCTTTTGCCAGGCAACCTACCTGAGCACCATCCATATATGCTTTACATGCTACAAGAATATCCTGAGCACGCTGGTAGAAATGACCCACAACAAAATCCTCAAAATGCTGCAGCCAAACATGGATTTATTAGAATCTTAAGCCGAAGAGAAGAAATGGGTAATTTATTATACATTCCAACTCACATTCAGTACTAAAATGTCCCTATATTATTGTCAACATAAATGCCTTAATGCAAGTTTGCTGCTGAAAACATTAAAAAAATAATTCCTTCAACTTACCTTTGGCGGCCTCCTCATTGAATAGACCATTGTCTTCAGTGACAAAATGAATGTATCCTCATTGTATTGTCGGGACAATAGTGCACCTTGTTGTGTCCCTCTATGATGAGCCCAGCCAGGCTCGTTAAAGTACGGATCCTGATTCAAGATTAGAGCCTGAATAGATACCAGAACTTGGAGCATGGTAGACATACCAGGTATCCACTTCTCATTCTTATTACCAGACCAAGTGTTAAGAAGACTAAGGCATACTTTTCCACAACAATACAAATTTGGATTCAGTCGAAGTCCACCAGAGTGGTAGTGAACATGCTGCAAAGGAATTCCTACTAATCAGGCCAAAATTATAAACCAGGAAATATGATCATACGTGATGCAATCAAATTTATAAACAACAATTACATACTGGTGGGACTTTAGGATAGCTAGCAGGGAAGAAAACATCAAAGAAGAAGAGACCATCATGGTAAGGAGTTCCCTCTGCTCCTATAATCACAGCCCTTAAGAGATCCATCCTTGACTCATACACCCTAACAAAAATAGTATCTGTTGAAACAGCAGAAATGATATTAAGCAACAATATTATTTATACATTACATCAGTAAAAGGGAAATTGTCACAAGCAAGCAAAGTGGAAGATCTCAGCCGTTAACATTTCACGCAAAACTTAATGTGCACTTTGAGACACAATTCAAGTTTGCAGTATTCCACTAATAGACAGTATTTATTTATAAGGGACGATAGAAGAAAGAACAAGTCATGTAAATGAAAATTCCCTCAGAGAAGAATACAACAATTAAAACTCACCTGGCAAATCCTTCTCAAGCATTCTCCACTCCTCCTGAATCTTCTTTGCCCAGTTCTTTGGTGGCTGCCACAAAGAGAAGTAACAAAGACAAAGTTTACCAGTTGAAAACTTAAGAACATAACTATAAAATATGGAAGACTATGATATATCTTGAAACGCTACTCACCTGCTTTGTTGAAGATCCGCTGGCAGCATAGTGATGGTCCGAAAAACATTCAACAGTATCAAACTGTTTAAAAAGTCGGAACTTACTGAGGATTTCTTCTTCATTTACATTTCTCTGTTTTTTTATATCTGCCACTTCTTGAGGAGTAATGTAAGCACCATCTACTGGATCAGGAAAACCTGAATAGATATTATGCTTATTGGGATTATAGTTTGGTTTCATTGGGGGCAGCCACAAAGACATGGGTGGTTCCACAATCATAGTGTGATTTAATGTCCCCATAGGTGGAGGAATATTTGGGAATGTCAAACTACCAGCACCAATTGGCTTCTTTACAGAAGAACTAAAGTTATCCCAATAAGTCGGATTTACAGCACAAGGGAGCATCAATGGATCAGTGTGACTCCCATTACTACCAGTAGTTGAACCACTGGCCTGGTAAGACTGGAATGAATTCCAAACTGGAATATTTTGATTACTCAATTTATGTTGTGAAGTAGCTGACTTCTTACTTTGTGAACCTTGCGAAAATAAAAAGGTTGAAGGAACACCTGCTCCTCCAGGAGAATGACTTAAAGGATCCGCTGTGGTCAGGAAACCTGAACTACCAACTGAAGCTGGTTTCTTGTTCATATGAGCAGGCTCTGACAACCAAGACGAAGGAGATTGGTCATTCCCATTAATGCTTGATTGACTGTTTGCATGAGAAGTATTCTTTTTACTCTCTGAAAAGTCTGGAAACCAAGGGACAGATGCCTCTACTCCAGCAGGAATATCAAAATTATCAAAATGTGCTTGCAACATGGCATACTCATCAACATCCATATGATCACCAAGGTAATAGTTCTCAAAGAAACCATCATCATAGGCCAAATCACAATCGAGGCTATATACACTGTGTGATCCTTGGGTAGAATGCTTAGAAGGTTCAACCTTGTTTATTGAACCAATAGGTTTGGCTACAAAGTCCTGTAGAGAAATGGAGAAACAGTAAACAACAAAATAATAGGATTGATGTTAGGCTACATGTTATTGGGACAGTCAACAGTAACTACGGCAAGAACACTCTAATCTCTCACATACCTCAGCTTGAATAGCACTATAGACACCAGAGCTACCTTTTACTGCCTTCCCTTTGTTCCTTACATCAACCATCTCATCAAGGATCACTATATCACTTGAATCTTCATCCTTATCAACATCAATTATTTCATGGATAACAACCTACCAATATATGAAACAGAAATTTTCTAGTAAACAATAATGAAGATTTTTTCTAAAAAGAAACAGGATTGATTGAGAAACCGGTTAAAAACACATAACTTGATAAAGAAATTAAGGCTTCACTAAACATGCACTTGTTTCTATTTCTAGAAAGGAAGCTAGTATGATATATAAGATGTTTCTCAGTAGAGTTGGCCACAAGATGCTTTTTTCCAGCATTCTATTCAATCTATGGCCACGCTCAAAGAAAAAATGACTGCATGGTGTGCTTTCTTTCAGACTTCAATAGCAAACAAATCATGTCAATGTCAATGTCAATCTCATTAGACTGTTCCAAATTTTAGCTATTATCAAACATTTTTTTCAGACATGAGCAATTACAGAGTTTAACACCAATTTAAATGCTTAGTACTATCTTCTACTAAACATGAAATGAAGCCATTTTTATACCCCCACCAAAAATACAGCAATTCTCTCTTAATTACAAAAATGGCTATAAAACACCACAATCCACACCAAATGGAAGATGAATCTCCAGAGCCCCCCATTTTAAACTATTAGTAGTTTATCTACCAAAGGGACTGATAAAGAGTACCCAAAAAAGGTTAAACTGAGAGCATGTTCATTAACCATCATTTACATTACCAACCACAACTATTACAAGAGAAAGTCACTTATTTTAACTCCCTGAGACTGTAAAGGAAAGGACCCTGCAAGCAATGGCACCCTAACAAATATGGGAAGGACATCTAACAGTCACAACAATCGCCACAACTCCCTTCTATCATTATTTCAAATACCAAAGTTCAGCACCAACAACATTTGGTAACTTTAAACTATCATGATGGGAAGAACGCAGTCCCAACTCCCAAGTCCCAATAACTGAAATCATAAGTTTTCGCGGTAGATATTCAAAGTTAACTCCTTTAAACCCTAAACAGAAACAATACTAAATAATCCCAAAAAAAAAAAAAAATCCACAATAAACCGATCAATCAAAAATTCAAATTTACATTAACAAAAGTGACAACCGAACGATCACTGTATTGAAACGAATTCATAACTCAAAAAAATATTTTTTTTCAAAATACGAAAAAAAAAGCAACAAGAATCATTTTTTCAAAGAAAAAAGAAGAAATTGTTGACCTGTTTTTTCTTGTTAGACCTAAAAGAGCTACGAACCGGCGGAGGGATCTCGATCACTTCGGGGTCCATTAACAAACTGGAATTCGGAGTTGTAGAAATGAATCGTTTCCTGTTTGGACAGTGAGAAAGTGAGAGAGAGAGCAAGAAAAGTCATCAAATAAAACCGCAAAAGACGCTCAAATTCTATTTCTTTTTTATTTAAAATAAAAACTACTATCAATGAAAAAAAAATGAATATTTTAAAAGGACTTGGAATTTCGAGTGTTATACGAGGCTCGCCGAGTCGACGGCGACGGTGGCAGCGGCTTCATAGACGACATTAGTAGAAACTTCAATCTTAGAAAGGAACACAAGCGATCGCTTCGTCTGGCTTATATGGCTTCGCGGCTAGTTTGCGACTTGTTAGTGAATTATATAATCAGCTCCTTTTTGCTGAAATTACCACTTTGTCATTTCTTGATTTTTTTCTATAACAAAGGTTTTTTTGCTTACGTGGCATGAATTATAGACTGTGGGAAGTTTTTTTATAATAAAAATTCAATTTTAATTTATCGAATTAAAAAATAAAAATATTATTTAAAGTTAAAGTCTCTTGTCACCGATTTTTATGTTTTTTATTGTTCAAAATCGAAGTCTCTTACTACCGACTTTATTTTTTTGGATATAGTTGGGTTTAAATTTAGAAATAAATTTTTAGCCATATTTTATTGTCATATTTAGATGTTAAATTATTTTAAAAATTTTGAAATTAATATTTTTATTTAACATATTTTTTCACATATTACCATCAATCACCAACGGTGAAAAATTTGTTTTGCATGAACATCTAGTTTTAAAAGTTTATAATCTAGGGTTAAGACTTTAATGTTTGTGGTCAGGTTTTAATATTTAGAAATAAATTTTATAGTTTATTGTTTAGAGTTTAGTTTTTTTGAAGTTAGAGATTTTAGTATTCCTAAAAAAACATATCACACCCTTTAGAAGTTTATTTGTGAAAAAGAAAACTTTTCTCACACGGTGCATTAAATAATTATTTTTAAAAAATATTTATTAACTAAATTTCTTGAAAAATTTAACAATAAAAATGTAAATTGACAATTAAATATTAATTAATAATGACGTGAAAATGTATTAAAAATGTGTTAATTTCAAGTTTTTATTAATTTAATAATGTGAATATAAATGATCTAGTTTATAAATAATAAATATTAAATAATATAATAAGATTATGTTAAAATTTGTGATATAAATGAGAATGAATGTCAAATTTAATGATTTAGAAAGTAAATTACATACGGAAGATCAAAGGTCAAAGCTTCCCCTGTAAAACATTGTTGGCACCCGGCCTGCTAAATCCCGGGTTGGGCTCTGGCCACAAGATTAGTCTTAATCGGATACCCAACTATCCGATTCTTAATTTTTTTATTAAATATAATTATTATTTAAACAAAATAAAAATATTCGCTGTATTCCTAAATCAAACAACCTAATTTTTAAATCCCGCTCCCTCAAACACTACCCCTTCACAATTCACACTCGTTATCTCTCTCAATCTCACAGCACTCCATCGTCGGCTCGTCTCCACTTACTGCCGCCAAATCAGTAGAGGCTACTTCTTTGTTTAAAAGGCACGGAAGTAGATGTATAATGCTTTATTAGATATATGTATTAGCTAAAAAAATAAAATAGCAACAATGCTATGAGAGTATCCTACTGCAGCACCAGGAGTAATTCTCGAAGTGGCTAAAGAATATAGGGAATTTTTACTTAAATATTGTTGTCAATATTTTCCCCCCTTAAATATGGCAACACCCAAATTATTTTCGAAAATATTGTTGTTCCTACAGTAACTTAAAAGACGGATTCAGCTGATTTAGACTTTGAACAGTAAGTTGAATAATTCGAATAAAAAAATCAAAGATGACACCAGGAGGCTCTGACTTCAGTGTAAAATACTGTTTAAAGTCGGATTCTTTTAGCTCCGACTTTAATATTTTTAATCTAAAAAATATGTTTACTGTTCAAAGTCAGATTCTCTTGGCTTCGACTTCACTTTTACTGTAAAAAAAAAAGTATCATATTTCTAGAAATAAACAAGTATGAAATATATATATATATTTTAAAAATGGTGGTCATATTTCTAGAAATTTGGCCTATAGATATTAAATTCTCAGAATACTTATTTTACAATTAAGCAATAAGAAATTGATATATATTTTTATTAAATAGATAGATATTAAATTCTTAGGATAAATGTTGATATTCGAACTTATATAAAGTGAAAGACAATATGAACATTCTCGACCATTCGGTCAATTAGTGGATTTCAGATAAATTAATATATTAATAAAGGATTAAAAGAAAATCGTTTAAATAAAGCCGTGTATAATTTTTTGTGACCTTTTTTTGAATTGATTTCATTCACCATAAAATGCTTCGTATAGAAAGTCTACATCAATCTTTGCAATTGAGAGATTCCTAACAAATGGAAGGTCAATATTTAATGATATCTTTTCCCTCTTCGTAATGAAACCCGAGTCGACTCAATCAGCAACACCATTAGTGCCATAACTTATATATCTCGCCGGATCAATTATCATGTAAGTCATTAATCCTAAGTACTAATTTAAACGAAAAATTAAGTTTCAGCATTAATATAAACTAAGAAGTCAAGTTCAAATTCCTAATTGAACCCAAAAAAAAACTTTAAGTACCAGATTAAATAAAAAAAATTATGTTTAGATATCTAATTGGACGAAAATAAACTTCAAATACTAAATTGATTCTTAAAATTAAAATTGAATACTTATTTAGAAAGAAAAAAAAAACTTAACGGAAGAAAAGAAAAAAATAGCCTATCGCTGCAGTGCCATTCTGCTGGAGAGTTGGGACAATGTATAGAATCAAAGAATAATGGAATATATATACATATATTATACTCATTTAAGAAAAAGATAAGAAGAAGAAATAGTTAAGAGAATACATTTGAGTTTGATATATATATTATAGTCATTTAAATATTAATTAAATAGTTAAGATTAAATAATGATGGCTAAATTTGTATAACTTCAAAATTAACAATGATCTAATAAATATTTAATTTAAAATTAAAAAAAAAACAATGTTTAGTTTAACAATTATTTTTTTAGATAATACTGAAGCAACAGAGATTAATCTACAGCAACCAAGTCCTTAAGCAAAGCAGTAGAAGATTCTATAGGGGGTCGTTAAAGGTAATGCCTCTAATAGGGGCTCCACGGCAAATTCGAGCCAAACTATCGATAACTCCGTTGGCTTCCCGTCCAACATTGCGTACCACAACCATCCAGTCGAGAGCAATCTGTTTTTTAATTGCCGCGACAAGTCCGTTGTGCCGAAGAACTCTTGATTGACCCGTTAAGATCCTAGAGACATCCATGTTGTCCGTCTCCACTTCAACTCGGCGGTACCCAAGGTTCCAGGCGTGAGAAAGAATGTCGTGGATAGCCCACAGCTCCATAATCAAAACCGAACAGACACCAATGCTTCGGGAAAATCCAAACAGCCAGCGACCCTAATCATCTCTCAGTACTTCACCCACTGCTGCAGAGCCTGTTAGAGGGTGAACAGCGCCATCAGTGTTTGCTTTAATCCACCCAACAGACGGTGGCTTCCATTTCACCGCTTAAGTTTGAGCAACCCTTTCCCCTGTAGAGATACGCACAGAACCAGCAGTGTATTCCGCAGCTAACGATAAGCAGTGTGCCACAAAATCTACCCTTTCAATATAGTATTCATTCAGAAGCAAATTACATCTTCTCTCTTCCATAATTGCCAACATATAACCCCAAATTTGCATATCCAATCATGATCATTACCCACAAACTTACCAGAATCACCTAAATTTGTAATAATCCAGTCCTGCACAGGCATTTCCATGAAGGTACCAAGCCGGTCAGCTGGAATCAAACTAACATAAACTATAATCTTCGTTAATTTGCAGCGCACCAACATGATTTTATGATTGTCACAATTGTATTATACTTAGGATTATATTTTGATACATAAGCTGTGGAAAAAAATTACACAATCTTTCATATTTAAGCTATAAAATATAAAACATAAATCGCTAGCCCTAACATCCTAAAACCTAAACCTTAAACCCTAAACTCTAAATTCTAACCATAAACTTTAAATTCTACACCCTACAACCTAAACCCCCTAAACTTTAAATTTGAAAGGCTTGTGTAAACTTTACCCTAAAATTGAAAGGCTTGTGTAAACTTTAAAATCCTAAATTTGAAAGGCTTGTGTAAACTTTACCCTAAAATTGAAAGGCCTTGTGTAAACTTTAGTTTATATAAGCCTTTTAATTTTAGAGTTTAGGGTTTTAGGTTAGGGTTTAGGGGTTTAGTGTTTAAGGTTTATGGTTAGAATTTAAGGTTTAGAATTATAGTGCTAGTGACAAGCGTCGTAATTGTCAAATAAATTATGCCTAATTCTCAAAATAAAGTAAATAAGAATGTAGTAAAGAGAAGTAAGGTCGATCCACAGGGACTAAAGAATTTCCAATGTCGTATTGTTTTGATCATGATCCAAAAAAAATTATAAGTAATAAAAGAGGGTTTTGTAATATAAGAAGAACAAAAATTAAAAACAAATTAAATCTAAAAATTGCGATAAAAAAGAAAGTAAATAGATAAAAATAACAATGATAGAAATATAGCATCAAGCTTCGCTCTGCCTCAATTTGTTTCAATCATCGAAAGAGATTTTACTTTGTGATTCATGCCGGTTACAGTCTACAAAGCTCAACCCTTGTAACTTACTTTTCTCCCCGGTAAACTGATATTCCCAAGCCTATATCTAGAATTCAGTCTTTGCTGGACTAACCACGCCTATCGTCGTTGGCACCAAAGCAGTTTAAGCGCTGGAAAAGCCCAACTCGAGTTATGTTGTCTCAATCGAGAATCAAACCCGATCTTAATTTCCCTTAGCGGACCGCCGCCAAGTGTGTTCACAGGAAGTTGAATATGCTACCAGGCGACTCTTCCTCCCAATGGTAAATCATAACAACATTCACACCAACGCACGCTTTTTGAGATGAAAGTGCAAATTTTTTTTAAAGAAAGGCCGATTGCCTATCTAAGTTTTCAGAAAATTGAGAATGATATCCAAATATATTAAGTACCTTTTAATTCTCACAAAACGAATTGAGTCATTGCTAGGCCATCAGCTAATAAAAAGTTTAGCTAAGCAAAATCATACTTAGCATTTTTAGAAAACAAAGTAGAAAAAAATAAAAGAACAGTTGAAAGAAAAAATAAAAGACAAAACTCGAGATAATTTTTATTAATGAAAAGAAAAGTGAAAAGATACATCTCAAGCTTTACCCAAAGGAATATTTATAGTCTTCTAAAAACCGTAAAGATAATAAAAAGATAAATCCTAATGAAAGATAAATTCTAAAGAAAGATAAATTCTAAATATAATAAAAAGATAAATCCTAAAGATAATATTATCTAAAAGATAATATATCCTAAAGATAATATTATTTAAAAGAAAATAATTTTAAATTAAAATCCTAAGATAATTTAAACTCAAATTCCTAAGATAATTTCTTCCAGAATGTGCTGACTTGACTGCCTTTTAGAAACTGTTGTTAACTGGAAAACAGCCAATCAACAGTAATAATTGACAATGAAGGAGAATTTATAAGAAAATATATTCAAATTGAAACACTTATAAGGTAGGGGTTGAGATTGAAATTTAGGTTTTAAATTTTATACAAAAATTGTGTAAATTTTTTTATACAGCTTGTGTATCAAAATATAACATATACTTAAATTTTTGACTAAGCTATAAAACTACGTATTTACTAAAAAAACTCATAATTTAAATATTTAGAAAGTAAACATAAAATTTAAAATAAATATTGATATAATAAGTATTTAATTTAAAATTTAGAAAAATAATGTTTAGTTTAACAATTATTTAAACTAACATAAACTATAATCGTCATTAATTTGCAGCGTATTAACATGATTTTGTGATTGTCACAATTGTATTACAATAATTATATTTAGGATTATATTTTGATACACAAGCTGTGTAAAAAAATTATACAATCCTTCATATTTAAGCTATAAAATTTAAAACCTAAATCCCTAACGCTAACACTCTAAACCCTAAATCTTAAAGCATAAACTCTAATTTCTAACCATAAACCTTAAATTATACACCCTACAACCTAAACCCTAAACTACAATCTAAATCTTTAAAACCCTAAATTTGAAAAGAGTTTACACAAGCTTGTGTATCAACGTATTTTCCTTATACTTAATGGAAAACACTTTGATACATAAGTTTGTGTAAACTTTAGTTTACATAAGTCTTTCAATTTTAGGTTTAGGGTTTTAGGTTATGGTTTAGGGGTTTAGTGTATATGGTGTAGAATTTAAGGTTTATGGTTAGAATTTAAGGTTTAGATTTATAGCGCTAGCGATTGAGATTGGGATTTAGGTTTTAAATTTTATAGAAGAATTGCGTAAACAAAATTTACACAATTTGTGTATCAAAATATAACACATACTTAAATTTTTGACTAAGCTATAAAACTACGTATTTACTAAAAAAACTCATAATTTAAGAATTTAAAAAGTAAGCATAAAATTTAAAATAAATATTGATATAATCAACAGGTCTAGAGTTAATGACAATGTTAAGATCTTTCTAAAAAGTAAAATAAACATGGAGAGAAAGATTAATATTATATGCATGCATATGAATATATATCCCTTTTGAAAAAGGAGAACTGATATGGACACGATAGGACCATAGCAAGCAAAGCCAAATTCCGCCCTCCACTATCAAAATATTCCTTCCGACTCGATTCTTTTTTGAGATGCGTGTTCCTCTTTCGATCGTGCTCTCTTCGACGTCTAATAAAATTTAAATAAAAATAATAAATAAAATAATAAAAATAATTATTAATACATATTACATAAATTTATTTTTGAGATGTATATAGGAGTATAGAAAAGGGAGAAACGAAAATTTTTCCTTCAGCATCAGCCCCACATAAACCAACCACGGCACCGTTGCCCTCTGCTTTCCTCGTCTATAAATGCAATGCATTCTCATGCTTCAAAAGCATAGCAATCCCGGCTCAATATAACATTCTCAGAAATCATCAACAAAACTCTCTCGAATTTCACCATGTCGGACAAGTGCGGCAACTGCGACTGCGCCAACAAGAGCCAGTGCACGTAAGTAATCGAACGATTATCGATCCATCGTAAACATTGAGCTGTTCGTAATTTGTGTTTGGTTTTAAATTACGTTAACGTTTCTTGCAACAATTGTTTTTAATGTTCTTGGTAACTTAGAACAAGAAATTGCCATCATTTATAATTGAAATTAAAGGATTCTTTTAATTATGACTTTTTTTATGCTTACAGGAAGAAAGGAAACACCATGGTCATTGAGGCCGAGAAGAGGTATACTTTCAACTCGTCAATGAACTTAGACTGGGATGGACCGAAAGGGGCTGGAGAGGCGGTCGCCCTCTGAAAATTTAAAATTCGTACATGATTTAAAAATAATTTAAAATTTTTCTATGTATTTTTTATTGAAAATATATTTTCGCCCTTAACATAAAGTTCTGTATCGGTCCTGAACTCAGACATCTGCAAAGAAACAAGCCAATATTATACATGTGCTTAAATTATAATCTGTTTGTGTTAATTTATTTGCAGCTACATCAGCACTGTGGTGACCGATGATGTTATTTTTGGCAGAGAACGGCTGCAAGTGCGGAGCTAACTGCAGCTGCACAACCTGCACATGTGGTCATTAAGCTAACATATAGGACCATGATGCTCCTGTTCATGGGAATGTTGGACCTAAGAATAATGAAATTTGGGCTGAATAATTTGTCTTTTGTTCTAGTTTCTGTGTGCTTTCATGTCTGTCGTGTTTTACTGTGATGTAATGGTCATGTCTATGGACTTTGGTTAATGAATTACTATTAGTAGAACTATTCCCTATTTTTATTCTAAAATATGCTAAAAGATAACAATAAATATGTTAGTATATAGAGCAATAGACGAATTAGCGTGTGTTCGACACTAGTATATTCAATTCTTTTTGAGATGTATGTAGAGATTAAAAGATGTCTCCACATCCATGTGAGTGTACGTAGCTTGACTCATAAAAGTGTTTGAAAATATTTAAAATGCCAATTAACAAAATCAATGGAAGGTTTTGGATATGTACAAGATGAACGACTGCACAGGGTCCAGAAAAGAGGAGCCCTAAATGAGTTAAACTCAATGTATATAGGGAAAATAAAATATTTTGATTTAATAAATTACAAAAAATTAACTTTAAAGAAGGCCTCTTAATATATTTTTTAATAAGATAAAATATTTTTAAAAAAACTTTATATATCTTTAAAATTATAAATTAAAGGCCTTGTTTTAATAAACTGTGCATAGCCCCGTAAACCTTTTAAACTGCCCCGATAACAAAACTATAATGATTTTCCCCTCTACCATTGATGGAACCAAATTTTAGAAACTTTAGGCTCCATTCGAAGGATATTTTTAGTTTTTTTAGTATAGTGATAAAAAATAATTTATTAATCAGTTAATTAAATCAAATATTATAAAAACTTATTACGTGAGACCTACGTCTACTTTAATATTTTTGATGCTAATCCTTGAGCCTCAACTAAAACGCTTCTGTTATAATTTATATATATATTAAAAATAAATATAAATACAGGTGATAATAATCCATATTATATAGAGGATAGGGAAGCATCTGTTTGATTGTTGACAGCTAGAAAGGTGTCCGAAAAGACATTGAATTTCCATTGACAATGGAATACATTGTTAATGTGTGGGGTAGCTTTAGGGATCCATTATGTTAGCTCATCTTCTATGTTTGAAATATATCTATATCACTTATTTAGGGATAGTTTTAGTTTTTACGATAGCCTTAGTTTTAGTTTTTACATTAATGTGCGGGGTAATTTTAGTTTTTACAATCGACTTAGTTTTAAGATTTAGGGACTAAGTTTAGGGTGTAGGTTTAAGAGTTTGTGTGCAGGGGTTCAAATTTAGGGTTAATGGTTATAGTTTAGGGGTTACGGTTAGGGTTTATGATTTAGAGGTTAGGCTTTAGGTTTTGGGGTAATATGTTGAGAATTTATGTTTTAATCATAAACCCTAAATTCTAACCATAAACCATAAATTCTATTCACAGTCACTAAATTATGAACTACTAAACTTAATCCCTAAACCATATACTCTAAATTGAGTCATTAAACTCTAAAACTAAGGCGCTGGTGTATCAAATAATTATCTTAATTTAGAACCTCAATATATTAGCCCACAATGAGAGTTTGTTTTTTGTGTAAAACTGAAAAAAAATTAAAATTTTAGCAAAAAAAATTAAAATTTTGTTAAATGTTTTATTTTTAAAAAAATTTGTTTTTAGCATGCCTTAGAAAGACTAATGTTACTCAATTGATCTTATTTATAAATATAAAAATAAACTAAAAAGGTCATAATAATTATAAGCTTTTACGAAATGTTGAACTAAATGGAGACATGGTCTAAAATGGGTCCCAAGTGTTTGTTCATTTGTCTCAAAGAAGACATGGTCTTAAGTTTCCCCTACGAATAGCATATTTTGAATGTTTTTAGTTCGAGTTTGGATTAATTTGAGTTAATGTTTTAATTATGATGAAGTTAACTTGGAATTGTTCGATTGTTTTAATATAGAGGGAGCGGAATCAAAGACACTTCAAACACATAGAGACTAGGGGTGATAACGAGCCGAGTTGAGCTCGAGCCTGGCCATGCTCGACTCAGGCTCGAGGCTCGTCGAACTCGAAATTTTAAGTTCAGTTCGGTTCGGAATATGCAATTTTGTTATAGCTTTTTTTATAAAAGACGTGGTCTCATTAAAAATCTTTTTCATAACCAACACTGAAACAAAATTCAATGTCGAGAAAGGGGAAAATAATGCTCAATTTATTTTAGTTAATTTGTTTTTAGTAGATTTTTCCCAAATTTATTTTATTGATTTTCTTTTGCCAAACATATTACTTTTAGTGCATATGTAGTATATATAATATATATGTATAATTATTCCAAGCATGTTCACGAGCTTTTCAAGCTGAGTTTGAGTCCGTTTGGCTGGCTTGTTAAAGTCTCAAATCGAGCATGAGCCCGAGCTCAAGTTGAGCTTATTCGAGCCGAATTTTGACCGAATCTGAGTAGTTTACAAGCCGATCAGGCTTATTATCGCCCCTAATAGAGACAGCCGCTGAGAATCTGCTCGTGCAAATTAAGGAAACAGTGATGATGAAGCTGAATGCTCATAAACTTATGACTCGCGGGGTTGGAAACGTTGCCCTTCGCACTGCTTGGGACATCAGTGTATAGTCTTTGTTTTTTTTTTTTATATATAGATTTATTGTATAGATGATTATAGTGTATACATATCGGGGTTTTTATTCTTGGAATTAAAATATACAAACATATTCAGCCAAAATATAATTTTAAATTGAAATAAAATAGTTTGAAAATTAATTAAATCAAATCAATTAATATGAATTAGAGAAAAAATATTGCATCTATGGGGTCAAAAAGAAAACATTGTACGAGCACATGACTTGCATTGGATCCATGTGGAATGGTTTTCAAGTTGTGTTTTCTATTTACTATCTTCTATTTGTCTTGGAGTGAATCATGAATGTCATTTTAATATATATATATATATATATATATATATATACTATTTTCACATTTGATTGACGATGACATTAATCAGATTCTAATTTGCTATTTTATTAGTTATTTATATCACAAATAAATATTTAAAGTTTATCACTTATAATTTAGGTACCTAAAGTATATCATCTTTTTCGTTTAGGTACCTATTTTGATCAAAAGAATATTTTAGGTACATAGCCTTTTTTCTATCTTATAACTTTAAGTACTTACTTTTCATAAAAAATTTTTATATAGATAAGAAATCTTGATGCTTGGAAAGTGTTCTCAAATTATTTTGTTTTTCGATTTCTTTTTCGAGGTGACAACAAAAAAATTTTATCCCTTTTTAAATACTTATTTATGATATAAACTCTTTTTTTTCAAGTAAAAGGTTTTTCTAAAAGAAACCAACATAAATCATTCATATTAATATATAGTACACAATTAGTTAAGATTGCACAATCCAAATATATAAAATTAAAATTGTAACCTAGAAAGAAAAAGTTAAAAGAAACACTTTAATGAAGAAAAAACAAACTTTACAGTTTGTATAACATGAAATGTAATATCTTCTAATTTGGAGAATAATGTGCGTATAAATACTTTTTTTATATAGATTGCAATTAGAGATGGGTATGAGATCCGGATCTTGATTTTAAGTTAAAAATAGTCATTTTTTTAAAAATAAGTTTGGATCTAGTAAATTTTATCAATGTTGACATTGAGTTTGATTTTATGAAAAAATTTGTCATTTTATTATTTGTACAATTTTTTATATCACAAATGATTTATAATGTTTATTTCTTTTATATATTTTTAATACATTCTTAATTTTATGGAATAAAAAAAAGAAGAGAATAGGAGTAATTAGTATAAATACCCTTTTTATATTTTCCCCTTTTATCTCCTTTATTTTTAGTAAAAATGAAAAAAAAAATTAGATTTGTTTCATGTCGGAGGCATATTTTAATCCTAAAATTATAGTCAGGTGAAAATTTATTACATAATAATTTGGTACTTATTTTTGGCCAAAACATACTTAAGTACTTAGATGAAAAATGTGATATACTTTAAATATTTATTTATGATATATATTTTTCAAGTAAAAGGTTTTTTTTATTATAAAGAATCCAATATGAATCAACTAAATTTAGAGTTAAATTCGATATAGATTGAATTAGAAAAAAGTGGTTAGTGATGGAAAATGATGTTTTTGCTCAAATATAATTTTTGTAGGCAAACTATACCCCAAAAGTCCACCTAAAATTAGGTCAAAAAGTAGGAAAATTGATGCACTAATAGCGAAGAATTAGAGTGTGATGTGATTAAATAACTAAGCAACTTTTGACCACACGATGGTGATGAATGGACGTAAATGATGTCATTTGGAGAAGTGGGACCCAAAGTGCGGAGATTATGGTTGGTGTTAAGTCAATTAGATTGTAATGTCTCTCACCTAAGACCCTAACGTAAGAATTATTAAATAGATCATCTCATCATATTATTCGTAATCTCAATTAATAAGGTACAAAAATATTATTTTTTTCAAGATAAATTTTTACTCTTTTTTACATGTTATTTAAAAGTTAAAATTATATGAATAAATCTTATTAATTAAAACTATAAATTTTTTCCCTTCTACCCCTTTTATTTTTAATTAATCAAAAAACAGTATTTTGTTTGTTGAAGTGAACTGATAACTGTAAGGAAAAGCCAAAACCACCGCCTTTCTCTCAACTATGTTTTCTTACTGTCTTAATCTAAGGCTGTTTCAACATTTCCCCACTCTCATTCTCGGCGAGTGTAACGTACCCCTTAGATTCTAAACATATTTTATATGTTGACATAGAAATATCTTATAAAAGTAATTTAAAGAAATATATAAAAATAAATAAATGAATATTGACGGTTTAAAATTTTAAAATTATTATTAAATGTTAGCAATTTAAAAACAAGAGGTGTTAGCAATTTATAAAAAATAGAATAGCATCTGTCTTATATATAAATAACACTAAATGCAATAATTATTAATTTTTTTTAAAAATAATTAAATTTTTTTGTAATTTTGAACTTTATGTTAAAAATAAAATAAACTATTTATATTAATTCAGATAAATTTTAATAAATTGGTTTTTACCACTAGATTTTAAAATTCTTCAATTATATCATTAAATAATGATTTTACTTCAAATTATTTCACGATATCATTAATTAGAAAAAAGTGGTTAGTGAAAAAAATTGTTATTTTTTTACTATTAATGTCCAAAATAGTGTTGTCTTAGGCATTGAACTTTAAAAGTATATCCATTTTGTTAAACTTTATAATAATTTTATTTTAGTCACTAAATGTCGATTTCTAGTGAAGAATTAGAGTGTGATGATTTTATTCTGATTAAATTGGTTTGTAAATGATGTCATTTGGAAAGATGATGCAAAAATACGGAGGATTATGGTTGGTGTTAAGTCAATTAGATTGTAATTGTCTCTCACCTAAGACCTAACAGTTTTTCGTTTATGAAGCTAACTGATAACTGTCACGAAAAGCCAAAACAACCACCTTTCTCTCAACTATGTTTTCTTACTGTCCTAATCTAAGGTTGTTTCAACATTTCCCCACTCCCAGTCTCAGCGAGTGAAACGTACCCCTTAGCCTTTTATCAAAACTGAAAATGAAAGCCAACGGAAAATATTTGGTTTAAGAAAACTTTTTTTTTCACAAGCATATGTAATTTAATTTTAAAAGTTAAAATATGAATTTAAAATTTTAAAGACATAATACCAATAAATGTTTATAGCGTTTGATTAAATAGTTATTTTAGCTCATTTTTTTGAACTAATTTAACCCTCAACGTTTTATTTTGGATCAAAATGTCATCTCTGTAGATGAAAATTGTTTGTCAACTGATGATAAATAGCTTGAAATGATGCCAAAAACCTATATGTTAGTGCACACACGTACGATATCATTTATGTTATATAAAGAAAATAAAAATATTATAAAATGACACATTATATTCAAAAAAATAAATTTATAAAATTGTATAAAATATAAAAAATTTTTTTAAAAATAAAATAAAATTCCACAAGTTAAAACAATTTATGACCAAAAGAAGAAAATATTAGACGTTAGTGAGTCATTTTGACCCAAAATAAAATATTAAAAATTAAATTATAAAAAAGAATAGAGGGCAAAATGATTACTCAATCAAATGTTATGGCATTTTTTGCTTTATGCCAATCTTAAAAAATAAACCCTAAAATAAAAAATATTAACTTCTCATCTTGGAATTGATGACCTCATATACACATTTTTACCCGATTTATTAATTAATCAAGTAGTTAAAAGTACTTATATTATTTTATTTTTATGATTTTAAATCTAAATAATTATTTTAAAAATATTAATATCTCTACTTAATAAAATAAGATACAAATATTTTCATTGGTCAAACTCTTCCATTTATAAAGCGCGTGCCGCGTGGGGTCGTAAAACACTTCAAAGAATGTCTTTTTACACATTGGGTTTCACAAACCTAAATAAAAAATAGACTTGGTTAAAAAATTAATGTCATCAATAAATTATTGCCCCCAGAACCAGACCCACCTCAAATATCATTGATTTCTCATTTTCTACGATCGACCAAAAAGAAGAAAAAAAACATTTCTAAAAAAAAACTCTCATAATCTAAAAAGAAGCCTTCTTTTCTTTGCTCCCCTTAGATCCATTTCTCTCTTTTTCATTTTTTGTTGTTGCAAACCATTGATCACTTAGCTCTCTCCAGGGTTTTCTCAGTTTCAATCTTTTTTAGCTGCAAAGGTGTTTTTTTCTTAAAGGTACTTGGAAAAGGTGAAGACTTTCATTGCTTTTAAGGTTTTTTTTTTTAGCTTTTAGGTAGTTTAAATTTGTTGGTTTTGAATAATTTGATTGGATAAGAGGAATAGAAGAAGATTTGAGTGTGCATTAAGAGGTATCATTTTCTAGGGTGGTATTTGGATTTGCATTAGTTTGTGTCATCTTTGAAAGCTTGTTTCAGGATTTTATTTTGGGTAAAGGTTGTAGTTTTGGAGAGCTTATAGAGAAGTAGGCTCTTGGTTCATATGTTCCTTTGATTAGATTGGATAGTATGTATATAGTATTTGTTTTTTTAGTGAAGCCTAGCTTTATTTGTTTCTATTTCTAGAAACACAGATTCTTGATTATTTTCATTTGGTAGAATGCTGGTGCAGAAATGGATTTTTTTATAACATTTGAATTTGGATGGAATATTGGGATTTCGGTTTTTAGTTGAGTTTTTAAGTTTTTTTGAGCATGATGGGAATGGATGAGGGGGATAATGTTGTAAAAAGAAATAAGATTTTTGAAGAAATGAAGGATATTTAGTGACTGTAAGAAGAACGGAAGAAGGTTTTGTTGAAGGGTGGTTTTGGTGTATGATGGGTAGCATTTGTTGTAAGCCTTCTGCAATTGAAGATAGTAAGGAGAGTCCTAGAGAGAGGCCTTCGAGTAAACCGTCCTCCGAAGTTAGGTCATCAAGGGCTACTTCTTCTAGGAGGGAGGGAGCTTATAGAGCAAAGGACCGGTCTGATAACAATGAAGTGCTGACAATGTTAATTGATAAACAAGTGAATGGTTCGGTACGGTTGCATGGTGAGAATTTGGACAGGAAGAGGGAGAAGACAGAGTATGTTGTTACTCAACACCCCGGGATGGGTAGTCTCCCAAAAGCTACAGAAGTTGAGCAGGTAGCAGCAGGGTGGCCTGCTTGGTTAGCTTCAGTGGCAGGAGAAGCAATCAGAGGATGGGTGCCACGGCGTGCAGACTCATTTGAGAAGCTGGATAAAGTAATTATGCGCTTACTTAACTTATTTCTTAATTTAGGGTGTTCTTCATTGTGTATGCTTGGTCCTTGTGTTGCTAATATCATTGATATTTTCCTGTTTTGACCTATCAGTTAATTTTTAAGTAGTTCCTTTTAGTCTCTGGCTCTCTGCTTTGTTTGTCAATATTCACATTTGCGCTATTATATTTGGATTCACACTTCATTGAGATCCATTTGGATATTTTTATCTTTTTTTAGATGAATCATTTGGATATCTTTTAAAGATTGTAAAACATCTTGTTGCAATTCATGACTAATAAGCCTCCATCCAATTAGAATTTCACCTTGTTCTAAATCAGGTTCAATTAAGATCAAAACATTATCAATTTACAACCAGAAGAAAAAAAACCCCTCTAAGTCCAGTGATCGACCTTTATTCAACGTTAAGGCATCTTAATATTTTATTCACCCCACAGACACGCCCTTTCTATTGGTGACTTCTGGATGTCTTGTTGTGATGATGAAACTTTAGGTAGGATTTTGGAATTCCGTCTGTTTTCTTGATTCTTCACTACAGCCATTTAATGTGACGTCTCTTATCTTATAACCTATCACCATGCTCTAAATTGACAGATTCTTGTGGCTAGTAATCACATATGTTACCTGAACTAATATTTTCTATGCAGATTGGCCAGGGGACTTATAGTAATGTATATAGGGCTCGTGATTTAGATCAGAAAAAAATTGTTGCTCTGAAAAAAGTAAGATTTGACAACCTTGAGCCGGAGAGTGTTCGATTTATGGCAAGGGAAATTCACATAATACGTAGACTTGACCATCCAAATGTTATAAAGCTGGAAGGTCTGGTTACCTCAAGGATGTCTTGCAGATTGTACCTTGTTTTTGAGTATATGGAACATGATTTGGCTGGTCTTGCTTCACACCCGGGTCTGAAGTTTTCAGAGCCACAGGTATGTCGGATTGTGTTGCCATTGTTATTTTTCTCTTAGCTGCAATTCGATATCTTCCGAAATTTACTTTTCTGTAAGTATTAACAATGGTCTAGACTAATGATGTTTCCTATAAGAGATCTCCCATACATTGGGATTCCATGATTTTCCCCCTTTAAATTGCCTTTTTAAGAAGTTGAGAATATTCTGCAAACCAGAAATTTATACTTGTCATCTATTGGGTATTCTTATGTTCTTTTTATTGAACTTTGGGCAGGTTAAGTGCTACATGCAGCAACTTTTGCGCGGTCTTGATCATTGTCACAGCCATGGGTCCTACATCGTGACATAAAAGGTTCAAATCTTCTAATTGACAACAATGGCATCTTGAAGATTGCAGATTTTGGTCTGGCAAGTTTTTATGACCCCCATCAAAGTCAGCCCTTGACAAGCCGTGTTGTAACTCTTTGGTATAGACCACCAGAGCTTTTACTTGGAGCCACTTACTATGGTACTGCCGTGGATTTATGGAGTACAGGTTGCATACTTGCTGAGTTATACGCTGGCAAGCCTATTATGCCTGGAAGAACTGAGGTGTGCTTTTTTTATTCAATGAGAGGTTTCCTACTAAGTGCTAGGATTTTTAAGCAGAAACTTTAGTGTAATGCATAACAATTGTTTTTAGTGATAGGATGTGTCATATGTTGTCGTTAGAGCTTTAGAATTAAATGAATGATTGAGGTCCATGTCTTTCTGCTTTATAGGTGGAACAGTTGCATAAAATTTTCAAACTTTGTGGTTCGCCTTCTGAAGACTATTGGAGAAAATCAAAGTTGCCTCATGCTACAATTTTTAAGCCTCAACAGCCTTATAGATGCTGTGTTGCTGAAACATTTAAGGAATTTCCTGCACCGCATTAGCACTCATGGAAACATTGCTTTCCGTTGACCCTGCTGATCGCGGATCTGCAGCTTCTGCTCTCAAGAGTGAGGCATGTTTTTGAGAAATTATGTTTTATTATATTTTAGGCAAATATAATCCTTGCATGTCCGGAAGCATCTTCCTCTCTTTCAGGGGGATGGTACCACAGGGTGAATGTTGGTACCACAGGAGGCTTATATTTAGCTCTTTTTCCTTTTTCCTTTTTCAATTCTCTATTTTCTATTTTAAGAAAATTTTCATTGTTGCTAAAAGTAGGAAACACAATTTTTGGAGGCTAGGACACATTATAGTATCTAAAGACAAGTTGCTTGTATTATTAGTTTGACAATTGGATCAGAACTTTGGAATAGTACTGTCAGTTGTGCATGCAAATTTGTGAAGTTATTCCATGCTTTTTTTGTCCTACATCATTTTGTTTTGCTTCTCTGTTGTATTTTTTTTTTTAAATTATATATATATACACACACACAAAGTATCCATTTTTCTTGACTTGTTTTTACTTGTGGTTTTTCAGTTCTTTACCACAAATCCGCTTCCCTGTGATCCTTCAAGCTTGCCCAAGTATCCACCTAGCAAAGAGTTTGATGCAAAAATGAGGGATGAGGAAGCGAGAAGGTGAATATTTTATGATTACAATAAGAACTTAACCTTATTTATTTTTCTTTTTAGAAATTTTCAAGATGCTTGTGCAATATGGAAAATCCCATGTTTCTGAAGGAGAATTTCTTTGAACTTTCTCATACTTATGTGGGAGGTTACTTCCAAAAAATTGAGTGCTTCGAAAGGATCATCTAAAAAACTAGTGATTGCATATTATTCAAGCAAGCAAATACTTTGTTTTTACAGGATGAGATACTCTTAGTCTTTTCTTTCCATGTTCTGCCACTGCTGTCTTAATGACCTGAAATCTTTAGTGCTTGGAATAGGTGCTAAACTGCTAATAAACTACTTTTTCTATTGGCAGACAAGGAACATCAGGAACCAAAGGTCAGAGACCCGACCATGACAGGAGAGCAACAAGAGAGTCTCGAGCCATGCCAGCGCCTGATGCCAATGCTGAGCTAGTCTTGTCAATGCAGGTAACTTAAGATTTGGTTAATACTTGCCATTTCATCTCTTTTCGTTTAACATGTTTGATGATGGCCATTGTCATTCTTTTTTTATCAAATTTTCCTTTTTTAGAACAATGCCATCTGTTTGGCATTAGTAGCATTTTTCTTTAAAAATATTACTGACATTCCAGAAAAGACAAGGTCAATCCAATTCTAAGAGTCGGAGTGAGAAGTTTAATCCTCATCCTGAAGAAGTTGCCTCAGGCTTTCCTATAGATCCACCTCGACCATCACAAGCAGTAGAATCAAGTGCGGATGCACAGGGGAATCATCACAAGAGAGCCTCTCATTCGGGGCCACTGGCTCACCGAGCTGCATGGGCAAAGTCCGGGAAAAAACCTCGATGATGCTCCAAAACTTTCTACTGGGACTGACTTGTCAATGATGCAAGGTTTGGTGGCAGCAAGGAGAAGTAATCTTATATCTGAAGATCGCAGAGAGAGAACTGGTTCTTCGCAACCAGAAGCTCCAAAAGTATTTGCAAGATTTCCTGGTTCCTTTAAGGAGGCATCGGAAGCCTTCCAACAGGATTCGAAACATAATATGCAGCAGAAAGAAGATGGAAGAAGTAACATCAAAGATCCAGTTCTGGTAAGTAGTGAAACTGTTTTTTGCCATGATGATTGGTTCTCATGGTCAAAACTGTGTAAAAACGAGCCTTGTCGATTTTTTTCTTTCTTGGGGTGAAGTATGGTTTTTGGTTGATTGCTACAACTTGTTTTCTTTTCAAGTATCTAATGCATACTTCTCGATGATGATTGTTTCCAGATTGGTTATGGCTCAAAAGGTCGCAAAATTCATTATTCTGGTCCATTATTAGTTCCATCAGGCAACATGGATCAGATGCTCAAGGATCATGATCGTCAAATTCAAGAAGCTGTTCGACGAGCACGCCTGGATAAGGCAAAGATGAAAAAGGCTCCATTAGAAGGCAACCAAATATCAACCAATTCATTATTCGTTTCCGGACGTTGAGCTAAACTGTGTGAACTGCAAATCAGGATGAACATTGTCAAGATGATGGCAGCAAATAATTCAGCTGCCGATTCTCTTCTGAAATATGAACCGAAGTCTTCTTTTCTTTTTTGTATAGCTCAGTCCTTATAGGAAGATTGCTAGTGAGGCATATGTAGTTAAAGCTTATAGCTGATTGAGAGATCTTTCTCTGTGATTAAACATTTGCATTTTTTTGCCTAATTAACCGGACCGACCTGCATCGTACACCCGGCACATGTGCATTTCTTTACCTCTATACAACTGTAATTTGCCAAGATATAACTCATTCCTGTAGATCTGCCAAAGGTTAAATGCAGAGATCTTTAGATTATTTAATGTAATGAAACAAGCAAAATCTAACTTACCAATTTACTCTGCCCTTTTCAAGAAAATTGAAGCAGCATTAATGGAACTATGTCTGTATATATATGTGTGTATATATATTTAAGTGTTTTCATTTTGGTCAACTTTGAATTGCATATGGAACAATGACATTATTAAAATCTCCATTTTTCATAGCTTTGTCTTGCCTCATTGAACATCCCCGCCATGTTAACTATCTACGTTGATCCTGATGAAGATATGCTTTCATTGCTAACCTATCTAAGAGATGACCAAGCCTTCGAGCTCCGGGAGTTGGGTTGAGCTTGTTAATGTCCCCAACTTCCGAACACTTTGGTTTCCCGGAGCACCAACCACCGGGAGTGAAGCTCACGTTAACACGGCCAAGCAAGTAGGCATCGATCTTATCCAATACTCAGTCGTTCTGTTTGAACTTGCGAGCGAATGCAGCATTGCTCCGGATCATCCTGCCTAAATCGTTTGAGGGTAAGTACATGCGGGTGCTGTTTAGGCAGATTGTCCCATTTAATATAATGTATATCATGATTGATGACAGTCTTGGCGAATTCCGGAATATTGCATACGGCTGTCTGAAAGTAGCCTTCAGGGGAAGAGATGAAGTTTGTGTAGTACATGAGAAGAACTCTGGGTAAATTATCCCATCCCATAGTAATGTACACGATGAACGGACGCGACATAATTGTCCATGCTGAACCTGCAACCAGTGCCAAGGATGTTGTAAAAGCAACACAAATTTACGACCTCCATGAAAGTGGAAACTAGGCTTCTAAGTTTCAGTTTCTAATATATTAGAAGAGCTGCAATATGCCAATATGAACTATTTATCTGCAGGAAATGTAAAATGCAGTCCATCCATATCTGCACCACATCACTAAACAAATGCATATACATATACATATACATTACATATACATTCATATACATAACACTAAACGTACAAATCAAAAGATTCACTTTTAAAAAAGAAGAATATCATGGGGTGTATGATATGAAATTTCTCTGGAACCAGTATATAATCACATCACAAAACAAATGCATATGTCTATATGTGTACAAGTATTCATACATTATATACATTCTTGAATACTAAACGTACAAATCGAAGAATATCAGGCATATGACAGAATGCTAACCAGTATATAATGTAAATGTCCCGGATCTATAATCAAAATACTTCAGTCTTGCTCATTTTCCCGGATCTATAATCAAAGGCAATGCTCTTTTTTCCCTGAAACAACCACAGCCAAAACATGTCGGCATTCAACATCAACGACGGTTTTCATTGACAAGGTAAAGAGGGAAATGAACTTACCGTTTCCAACCAAGTTTGCTCGTGTGTTCAATGAAATTAAGGTTCCAGTTTAAAGGGAAAAATGCATAAAGAAGATCCGGGAACCCGAAATCGATCAAAACATCAGTTTGTAAACAACAGAATGACTGAAACAAGGCATATGATGGGAGGGCTAACCATCTTGAGTCACAAGAGGATAATCTGATGCACTGAGATTAATAAACCAATCCCAATCTTTATTTCTCTTGAGAAGAATGGCAGCAGCATGGAGGGTATTGGCCACCATTGTTGGACCTCTATAAGTAACCATATTAGCTTTGGTGACCATAAAAACATTCCCAATTTCGGAGAAAACTCTCTGGTTTTTAATCCTTGAATTCAATGCCAGTCTTTCTTCTGCAGGTGACTCAAGGTCCAAATGAACCACATATTGGTTCCTTGGATGATACAATGCATGGAGAGTTCTCCATAGCTTTTCGTGATCACCATTTGATCACGAAATCAAATAAGCAAATCGAGGAATGGGCGGACCGGAAGGCGGCGGGGCGGATTGAGCTCGATCCTCGACTCGACGAATCCCGACTTTCTTTGATTCATTGGGAAAATGGAGAGGATTGAATTGGTGTTATAAACTGATGAAACGAACCCCATACTAAAGGACGAGGCAAGGAAGAAGATGCATACGAGGGAAGATATGGCAAAAGGAAATAGCCACTTCTTCTCCATCATCACTAACACCATTACCAAAGCTAATGCCAATCTTCAAAACAAAAACTGTGTACTGTTCAATCACCAACTAAAGAAAATATGGGAAAAAAACAACTAAAAAAAACTAAAATTCTCAATATCTTGATTCAGTCACAACTGGATTTTATATCAGACAATTAAAAGGAAGAAGAAACCAAACAAAAAGCACCTTTTAATTGTCTATTTATTCCAAAAACATAATCTTGGAGCTGTTAAACTAAACAGCATTGATTTATTCTTGGTTTTTTGCTGATTCCATTTCCCAGAACGTGGAACATAGAGAAAAGTAGAAATGGAAAATAAACAATTAGTTAAAGAATCTTTGATAAAAGAAATGTAAACAATTAGTTAAGTGCATGAGAAAATCAGGAAAGATCAAATCTTTTGACAAAAGCAACAAAGACATGTAATCATAAATCTATTAATGGAAACATAATCCATAAATAGATTTTAACGAATGTAAAGAAGAAGAAAAATAACATGGAGAACTAGAAATCATTATTTGAGAATTAAGCAACTAAATAGAAATCTCTTACCGCTAATCATTTGTTAAACAACTAAATATCTTTATTCATTTCCAGAAACAAATAAAGTTTAACATTTTTAGGAGGGTTTCGCAGACAAATATGGGGCATTTTCGTATTTTCATGCCTCGGACTTCAGCTCGTAATAATCCACGATGCTGACGTGCGTTAGATTTAGGATTCATGAAATAAGAAACACGTGTTAAAAGGAAATTGATAATGCCAAGGCAGAACAAAGGGGCAGAACACATAAGCCATCGCTCACTTTCACTTATCCAAATTGCAGATTCCATTGGATTTATTTGCTATTTCTTAGTTATACTTTAATTCGACTCGATAAAAATTTAAGTTGAATTTAAATTTAAACTCGAGTCGAGTAAAAATTAAATTTTAACCGAATCAGATTCGAGTAGTTCATAATCTGTTTCATCTCGTTTATAATTTTAATAATAATAATAATAATAAAAATATCAATAATAATAATAGTTGTTAGTAAATCTATGCAACAAGAAGTCAACAACATTATTATTATTATTATTATTATTATTATCATCCAACAATATATATTTAGTTCATTCTGACTTTAAAAAATTAAAAATTTTCGTATTATATTATATTTTTGAGTACCTCACGAACTTTTGAGGTGAGTATCAAGTAGTTTAGCTCTGCTCGTTAAAAAACTCAGGCTGAGTTTGAGCTCGAGTCGAGTTATCGAGACGAATTTTGACCGAATCGTACTCAAATAACTCACGATCTGTTTCGTCTTATTTACGGACACTTCTTAATAGCTCTTTAAATTTTATCTTGAATAAAAAATTAGGCTCAAGGGTGTAAGAAGCCCTTGAATTTTTGAAAAAAATCAATTAACCTCCTGAACTTTTTTTTGCACCCAATTAAGCCCTTAAAGCAAGAAATTTAATCAATTAAGCCCTTAAAACTGTTCAGATTTAATGGTCAAAATTAGTCAAAGAACTTAATTGGTTCAACTGATTGGTTTAAGAACTTAATTAATTAAATTTTATGATTTAAGTACTTAATTGAGTGTAAAAAAAATTAAAAATTTAATTAATTTTTTTTAAAAAATTTAACAAATTCTTACGCCCTTAAAACCAAAAAATTAAAAACATTTATTGATTGAATGTCATAATTTATCTCTGCTGAGTCATTAAGTTAAAACAACTCCAAAACACATCGAAAAACCAAAATCCTTTGTAACTGCCAACTTTGAAATGAAAAACGTTGGTCCACTGTTTTTTTTTAGAACTGATTCAAAACAAAAAGAAAAACAATAATTTTTGTTTCACTTGGAAAAATCCATTTCCAGTTTCCTCCCTTCAATCTCTCTTGAAGAAATGCATTGGTATAAACCTAAACTCTGTTGAATTCCAAAACAGAGAGGGAGACTGAGATCTTAACCTCTTTGTATCTCTTTCTTTCTCAAAAAAACTTCAAATTCATTTTTGACCCTTTGTTTGCCTGTACAAGGTTTTCCCTCCTCCTTCATAATCTCTCCAAAAGGGTAATCATATATGGTTTTTTCTTTCATTTCTTATGTTTTCTGGGTTTTTGTTTGTCATTTCATCTGTCAAAATTCTGGGTTTTTTTAGTTTTTTTCCATATCATTTTGCATGTTAGTTTGATTTATACTAGTTGTTGGTTTCATGGTTTGATCTTGTGTTATAGCATGTTTTCATTGATTTGTTTTTGTTTTTTTTTTATCTGGATTATGTCTTTGTATCTTTCAATTATATCAGATCAATCTTATATATATATATATATATATATATATATTGATTTGATGTTGGTTTAAAGATCTCGTGTATGATATTTTGTTTGAAATTCTTCTGTTTGCTAACTCATTTGATTTGATTAATAAGAAAACTAGCTACAGAAATGTCTTTAGATAGGTTTATTTTTATATATATATATATATATATATATATATATATATATATATATATATAAATTAAATGGTGTTTATGTTTTGGTTATATAATGGGGTATTTTAATTTTTGTTTTTGGATGTTTTTAGGTTTATCATTTTGTGATTAATGGCACAAGTAGCTGAACTAGACAGATCATTTTTGCTTGATAAGGAAAATGTGAAACTGGACAATGATCCTGTTCATAATGAAGCCACTAAAGTTGTTTCCGGTGCCAAGGAACCGGCTAAGGGAGATCGGAATAATGCATCCGATCCCAATGTTCCGATGGACGCAGTTTACGAGTGGCCTGCAGCTAAACAGATCCACTCGTTTTATTTTGTCAGGTATCACCTTTATGACGATCCGAAGATAAAAGCCAAAATCGATCAGGCTGATAAAGAGCTACAAAAGTGGAATAGAGCCAGGTTCAAGATCACTGATGAATTAAAAGCTATGAGGGTGAGTGAAAAGCTATTTCGAACTTGTGTTGAATTGATCTAGTGTGCTTTTAGTAATAAACGTTCGAAATTTAATCCCGTGAGCATGTTGTAACAATTCTGATGCCGGTTCTAGCTTAAGCATTACCTTATATGTCAATGCAGTCGGATCGAGCAGAGTTACTTTCTCAAGTGAGAGCCTTGAATGTTGATTTTGACCAATTTAAGGAGATTTTAGGTGAGAAAAGAAGGAAATAGAGCCACTGCAGCAGGCTTTAGGCAAGCTTCGAACTAATAACTATGCTTTCGGTGGTCTATGTTCATCCGAGGAAGAGCTCAATGCTGTAGTATGTTACTCCTAACTGTTTTGAGAATTTGTTCGATTGTTTTCTGCCACAATTAGTCACTTAATGGAATCAATGAACTACAGATCCATTGCTTGCAATATCGCATTCAGCACGAAAGCATCCCATTGTCTGAGGAGAAACAACTCCTCAGAGAAATCAAACGGCTAGAGGGAACCAGGGAGACAGTTATGGCTAATGCGGTGATGAGAGCAAAGATTCAGGATTCGATGGGTCAGAAAGAAGCCATTCAAGACCAGGTTAAAGTAAGAAACTTCCCTTTTGCGCCTTTTGAAGTTTGCTTTCCCAACCTTCATCGTTTTACACTAATAAACTTGCTATGATTTGTTCTGTTGTAGCTTATGGGAGTTGATTTGAATGGAGTAAGGAGGAGCAGCAAGCTGTCCAGTCCAAGAAGAAACAAATTAAAGATAAATTGACTGCAATGGAGAAGAGACTCAACTATTTACAGGAGGAGCTGAAAGATGTGACCAAGAAGAGGGACAAAGCCTATAAAGCCATTCAGGAACTGAGGAAACAACGAGATGAAGAAGTTACGTCGATTCTTTGCTCGAAACTTTACAATTTCAGTTTCATATGCACACATGATCATATCCGAGCATTCGTTTATACTTGATGAGCTACTTTTGAGGTTTTGCAGTTATGCTTGTCATCAAATGACACACATTATAGTCTACTTTCGAAATTCATTGTGTGTGCTATTACTAGGGAGTCGGTTTAATTACTATCATCTTTCAAAATTTCAGAATGGGTACTTCTTCCAGAGCCGTTCACTCTTAAACAAGGCCAAAATCGTAGCTGCCAAGAAAGATATAAAGGCACTTGAGGAGCTTGCAGCTGTGGAAGTTTGTTGAGACTGCTGATTAATGTTACATTCATAATATCTCATGTGCCTCGTATTTGGTTGGTCTCTTATCTTCTATACTGGTTTCAGGTTGAGAAGTTTATGGCTCTCTGGAACGGTAACAAAGCCTTCAGGGATGATTATGAGAAACGAATTCTGACATCCCTGGACAGTCGGCAATTGAGCCGGGATGGTCGGATAAGAAATCCTGATGAGAAACCACTGGTTACACAAGAGGTAATAGCACCTATGCAAACTGAAACAATTCTGAAGCCAAGTTCGAGACAACCGAAGGAAGAAGCCAAATCCTCTCCTCAACCAGGCACTAAACAGAAGGTCCAGAAAGATGCTGAGACCAAGGTAATGGAGTCAAAATCCTCTGCGGATAATGCTGTGGCAGAGAAGGAGATCTCTGGATTAGGAGAGTCGGAAAAGGACACTTCTGCGAACAACAAAGTTGGTGCTGCAAAACTGAAAGAGAAGAAGAGAGAAGAGGAAATTGCAAAAGCAAAGCAAGCTTTAGAAAGGAAGAAGAAGATGGCTGAAAAGGCAGCTGCCAAAGCAGCCATAAGAGCTCAAAAGGAGGCCGAAAAGAAGCTCAAGGAAATTATTTGTTTCTTTCTCTTGTTTTGCTTCTGATTTGCAGTGTTTGTTAAAACTGAAATGTTGTGATGTTATTTTTTTCAGGAGCGTGAGAAGAAAGAAAGGAAGAAGGCGACAGCATCTACAGCTTCTGCCAATCCCGAGGAACCAATTGAACCAGTGGCTGAGGCTTCAGAATCCAAGAAGGTTGATGTTAATGCTGATGCACCTGTTCCTGCTCCTGTTTCAGAAAAGGATAAGGTGCAAAAGGTGAATAATATTTGTAACAGAAACCGAACTAAAGGACCTGATGCACTTCCAAGAGTCATCCTCAGACGAAAGAAGTTGACCAACTACTGGACATGGGCCGCTCCTGCTTCGCTGGTGGTGCTGATACTTTTGGCATTGGTTTACTATTATGTGGTCTGAAGAAGTTAAATTGAATGAAACTGCGAGTCTTTGTTGATTGACATGCCATTGCCAGTAGCTAGGTCCACAGTGACAAAAGTTAGTTAATTATGTTCTTTCCATCCATGAAGGTTGCACTAAAACTTAGTAATTCTGGTTTAATTGGTTGTATTTCTAAAATTTTGTCTTCCATTAATTTGAGAATGCCATCAGAATCCTTTACAGACAATTGTTGTTCCTGCAGAATTTCCATATATGAGATAAAAGCAGCAATTACTCAACAAGTTTGATGCATTATACAAAGAAAGATGCATCTCACAGGAAAGATAAAAGCCTAAAAGCTTCTCTAATGGTGTTTCGGTAAATCGAAACTTGGAGATTCTGAGCAACTTGGAAAGCCCTTTAACAGTTTATGATGGTTTGGATAAACCAGGGAATTGGTGGCACATTGATCTCTTGGACTCCTTCAAGGATCTGAACAACTTGCCCCATAGATGGCCTATTTTGCTCTTCATCTTGAATGCACCAACATGCAACTCTACAGGCTCTGATGACTTCTTTTGCATTTGCATCCCCCTGCAATTTGGGAAGTCCGTTGCTAATGCAGATCGCAGCACGAGCCGGGAAGTAATTGTCGTTCTCATCATCTCTCATCTCCCAGTTTCTCCTTCCTGATATAATCTCCAAAAGCAACATTCCGTAGCTAAAAACATCAGATTTTGGAGTGATGGGTTCACCTGAAATCATTTCGGGTGCAAGATACCCTCTGGTTCCTTTCATCGAAGTCAAAACACGGCTGAAATCCCTGCCGAACAGCTTTGCTAGGCAGAAGTCTGAAAGCAGAGGATTATAGTCCACGTCAAGAAGAATGTTTTCGGGCTTGATATCGCAGTGTATGATGCATAATCCTGCAGTTATCGTGGAGATAAGCTAATCCTCGAGCTACTCCCATTGCAATATGATGCCTTGTTTTCCAGGCTAGGATCTTCAAATCCTTGTAAAAACAGATGACTGTCCAAGGAACCATTCGGCATGTAATCATAGACTAGAAACCTCTTCATCCCCTTCAAGCAAAACCCGAGAAGGCGAACAAGATTAACATGATGAATTGTCCCTAGGGTGCTTACTTCAGTGCGGAACTGCTTGTCCTCTTGGTCCTGGAATTTGAGACTCTTTACAGCTATAGCAGTCGAATTCGGAAGTGTTCCTTTAAACACAGAACCAAAGCCTCCTTCACCTAATTTTTCAGAAAAATTCTTCGTCGCAGTCCTTAAATCACCGAACTTAAAAAGAACCAGAACATCATCAGCTGGTTTAGCATCAGAGGAACTTGTCATCCTGCGTGTTGAAACTAGGAGTACCAAGATAGCTATCAAAATCACAGTTGCTGCAGCTGCACTAATAGTGAACGGCTCTATTCTGATCTTCGTTTTTTAGCTCTCTTCGGAACCTGGAGATATAGATCTTTTCTGAGAATGTCACCATATGACAGGTACTGGATGTTCAACAGATCTTCTCGCCATACAAAGCAATTACCATAATATCCAATGGTGTAGGCAATACAAGAGCAGTCTCTTAAACATGCTGATTTACACTTTTTCAAGCTCTTAACATTTGTCAACGACACTTCATTAGCCGGCAATCTTATGTTTGAAATCATTTGGAAGCTATGTTTTCCATCTTTATTGCACTGCAGTTGAGATCTTCGACGACAACCATTCGTATAGTTGCCTGTATTCCATTCTCCTGGAATTTTAGGCTCAAAACCATCCAAGCATTTACAATGATGCAAACCAAACTGATTGCAACCACCATTTGCTCCACAGAACCATAGATTTCACAATCTTCCTTTGGTTTTTCCCAAATAGTTTCCCATATCCGAGAATCATCTTTCCATATGAGTTTCTGCACTTTCCCTGATACATCCATCTTATATCTTACAAGAACCGAGGAGCTGGTGACCGAGTACTTATAGTAAGTTTCTTCCTCATTTGACACGTAGGTCATGTTGGTATAGTTTCTATCCACTATTTCAGTACTAAAAGTGGAAATTCTCTCTAGCCACATCCCACAAGTCCAGTGCCTAATCCCATTCTTTAGTACATGATACGTCCAGGTCCCGTCCATTTCGAGCCCCAGGGAAAACGGTCCAGGCGAAGGATCATCCCAGCTGCTCCAAGAAACATAGCTTTACCTTTGCCCTCTCTTGCTCATCTTACTTCCTCCAAGCTTGGCACCAGGCAACCATGTATCAGTAGGATGATCAAAACTCTCCCATACTACAACCGAAGGGCTCGAAGTCGAACCATTTCTCAAAACAAGATTCTCACAATCCTCAAGAACCGCAACAATTGAACCATCCATGGTGTTTGATGATGACCAAACTGGGATTTCATCTTGGTTGTAAAGAACAAGGCTACCTTTTCGAGTGAGCTCGAGTTTCGAACCGGAACGATCTAGGAGTGGCTCCTTTCTATTAGCCACCCACACTACAGTCAGAACTGCCATGTTCTTGTACCAGATACCTACATAGTAAGCTGTGGAGTTACCTGGCTTGAAGAAACCAAGCTCAAATATTCCGTTGCTTGAGCTTATAGTTTGGTTACCAGAGAGTGATTGGCCTGGATACATGGTGTGGGAATCCATTTTAATGGAGGCATAGGTTTCAAATGATAGGAAGTAAAAGATGAGAACATAGAGAGGAAGCAAAAGCTTTGTTCTGTTTCCCATAGGAGAAATTTTGTATGGAATTTGTTTGTGTTTTTGAGTTGATTTCTTTATCTTTTTATTTCACAAAAAGAAAGCACCTTTAACCTTATTTTCCAAACCTTAAAAATAGATTTTTGGACTCTTTCAATAATAAAAAGTGAAGACTTTTCAATTGAGTGCCTTTGAAAATTCTATTTTTGGTTTATTATTACCCATAATGTTGATAATGAAATCAGTCCACCTAAAATTGACTAAAGGTGTATTATTTTGTGTTGAATGGTTCCTTCATGATGGTGCTTCGGTTATTTTTAAATTTTTACAATTACAATAAAAGTATTTAACAATTACAATTCAATGGAATAAATCTAAACATAATCCACACGAAATCTCACTTTATTTTAAGATTAACCGTCAAATAAGTGCTCAAACTATACTATTTTTTCTAGTTAGGTGCCCAAACTATTTTTTGGGTCAAATAGGTGCCTAACGTTTCATTTCGTGACCCATTTAAAGTTTTTCCGTCAACAACCGTTAAAAAAAATCGTCATCCAATCAAAACATGACACGTGGTCTTTTTTTTGTTTTTTTTTATTTTTAATCTTTTTAAAAATCTGAATATCTTTAAAAATTCCTAAATTTTAAATTCTTTTCAATCAAATCTCTCTCACCATCCGACATCCCCACACGTCGATGGTTCACCATTCACTGCCTCAAGTGTCGGGTACCTCATCGTTCGACATTCTCCACCATCTAGTCGTCGATCAGAACCATATCAAACTTTTTTTTCTTTATTGTTGGGTGTTCGTCGACGGTAAAATTGGCAGTTCATTCGTCGATTTTTTACGACGAGATAATGGGGTTTTTGGTAGATAAGGTCCGATGAAGACAAGGGTGGTCAGTGGTAGTTGAATCGGTGGTCGAAGTGGAAGAATCTAGAGACTTAGGGTTAGGGTTTTTAGAGAAATTGAAGATTGTTTGGTTAATTAATACATTTTATTACTTTATTTTTCTATTTTCTAAATTTTAATTTTAGAAAATAATAATACATGCCACGTGTTCAAATTTCATTGGATAACGAAAAAAATTATGTTTGTCACAAAAAACCTTAAATGGGTCACGAAATAAAACGTTAGACACCTATTTGGTCCAAAATATAGTTTAAGCACTTATCTGGAAAAAATATAGTTTAAGCACTTATTTAACTGTTAAACCTTTATTTTATTTTTTAAAATAATTCCTATTTAAGTAGAAGGGAAAAGAAAATTTGATCCTACCAAATCTAAAACCAACCAATAGATGAAAGTGTCTAGAGGTTATTTACACAGTGAAGTGACAAATTTAATCTTTTACAAATGAACATTTATTCACTTTTTAACTTAAGAAAAAAAAGGTCACAAGTAGCTCCCAACATTTGATTTTTTTGTAATTTTAGCCTATATTTTTTTTGGTCTAAACAACCACCTAACGTTTTATTTTCGTTCAAATTTCACCCCCGTTGGATGGAAAACCGTTAGTCAACTAACGGTCAATGCCTGAGGTTGATGTGGCATGTCTGCATGGCATGAGGAGATGTCGTTGATTGCGAGACCGCTCACGAACCGTATTACGAAGATCAAAATCAAGCGCACCGGCACAAGAATGTCTCCCCATAGATGGTTGAACGTACTCCGTACTAGGGACATACGTTGAGTATCGTCCATAGGAGAAATCATCGAAAGGGTTGAACGCTTCATGGTCGGACATTCCATGCGCTATTTCAGTTGCAGTCTGCTAATTTGATTTTCCACGGTACGTAATATGTAAAAAATCTTCAAGAAATGGCAAGGTTTTCGGCAACGGTATTCCATTCTGAAACTTATTTCCACACTTTCTTCGATAGCACTATCCATTTCATGCATTATTTGTACCGAACAATGTTTCACATAAATAAAGGAGGACAACAGCAACGTTACCCATACTTAGAACATTAATAAAGGATGAACTCATAAAACATAATTTGACGATGATTTGAGGAATAAAAGGTTAATCGGAATCATCGTAGTTAGTTGAAATGTCTAAACTTAAGTTAAGTTCTTCGATCAGCTGTTGTTTTTTTGTCTGCGCCTGAACATAAAATGCTGCAACTCATCGGCAGCCACATCAACATCCGTTGAACAAGGAGCTTGTTCAGTTCTCTCTGCGAGTGCGGACGTAGTAGTTTCTATGGGTGCAGACGTACTACCTTCTCCGGCGTTCACCTCATCGAACTTAACATTCAAATAGATGTATTTAGCTCCTACAGAATTGAGCTGCTCGTACATGTTACGTACGTCGGTTTCGCTGGTAAGCTTCGGAATGTAGTGCGTTTCAATTGCCGTCGGTGTTGGGATTTTACATTCCAAGTAAGAAATTTGCTTGTCAGTACGTTTACTAACCTCTTCAGATATCAACTGCAACAAATCGTTGAGTGATATATTAGTGATGATTGTTGAGTCGAAATAGGTACCGATAAAATAAAATGTTGCGAAAAACTTAGCCATGAGGGGAGGAAAGTGTTGGAAGTTTTGCTGAAATAGATATAATCGGAGCTTGGGTTTTATCGGGAAGGAAAAGTGGATTGAATTTAATTTCAAAAATCATAAACTCGCGTTCTATGCAACGCGAGTATCCACAGAACTCGCTATTCCCAGAACGCGAGGTCCCTTCTGACCTTTCATTATATGCGGTTGTTGAGTCAAACTAGTTAAATAGAACATCACGTTCTGTAGAAAGCGAGGTCCAATTTCGTAAATTATGCTTCCTAGAATATTAACAATTAAGTTAAATTATGCTTCCTAGAATATTAACAATTAAGTTTTTTCCTCCTAATTTATGCTTCCTAAAATATTAACAATTACGATTCAATTAATTTATATACCGCGAGGTTCCTTCTGACCGTTCATTATATGCTACTGTTGTAATAGTTTTTCAGATTACTACAAATTTTTATCTTCTACTATATTTAATTAATTTATATACCAATTGAGTTTAAAATTTTAACAAACTTTTAGATATGGGCATTAATTAATAATACAACTTATATATTTATATAATTTAAATACCATCTTTTTTCCTACCTCTTATAAAATTTAAATACCATCTTTTACTTTATGACTATTTAATTTCAAAGATTCGACACTAATTAGGATTTCAATTTAATGAAAATAGGAATTTAAAATCAAAATTTTTACCATATTTATCTAATAATTTAAGGAATAATTTATTAATGGTCAGAAAGGACCTCGCGTTTTGCGTAACGCGAATTCCCTTTATGACCGTTGAAGATGCTTTATGAAAAGTCAAAGGACGCGTCTCTTCATTGAAACTCGCTTCCTGTGTAACGCGAGGTCTTCGGTATCTCGTTTTCCACAGAACGCGAGTTCCATTAAAATAGCTTCCCACCCGGTGCGAGGCCTTCTATAAATAGGGCCCTACATAATCAATAACCCCACACCTCTGCATTCTTCTTCTCATATACTATTATACATATCCTATATTTTCTATACAATGACGGCTTTATTGAGGCTAGACGAACGACACGTCTTCGACTATTGGCGGGCGAATGAGGACGTAATATTCTTTTCTTACTTTAAATTAATTTATTTTTAAAAAAAAATTATCTCCTCATATATGTATATATTTTTAAATTATTATCTTGTACTATTTTTCTTCAAGAACTACGAACGAGCATTGACATGCTATTTAAATCGTATCACGGCCGCGCCGGACGAGGATATCGTTCCATTTATTATCGAAGCCGGTTTTGGGCACGTCGCTACTATCGTTGGCGGTACGAAGTTGAACCGTCCCTTCATTAATGCCTTATTGGAGCGATGGAGGCCAGAGACCCACACCTTCCATCTTTCGTGTGTCGAGGCTACAATTACACTGGAAGATGTTGCATATCATCTTGGCTTGCCTACTGACGACGCGGTTATTATCGGTGTTGCCGAGGGTGACTAGCCGAACCTGTGTGCAGAGCTGCTGGGAGTGGTTCCAGACAAGTTCGATGCAGATGACGAAACAAAACGGGTAAATATATTTATCTTATTTTACTATATTTTTTGTTTCCTATTTTTTTAATAATTAAAATATTTTTATAACGGTACTTATTATTTTCGCAGCGGTTTGCTTGTGCCCATATCATACGCATTATTGAAGGGATTTTGATGCCTGACAAATCTCGCAACAAAGTCCACCTGATATGGTTGTACCATCTCCGCAATTTTACATAATGTAGCAAGAAATGTTGGGGAGCAGCGGTCATGGCCTTTCTGTTTAGGGAGCTTTGTAGAATCGTCGACCCAGATAGAGCCGCAATCGAAGGATGTCTCTTACTGCTTCAGTCTTGGGCTTGGTTTCGAATGCCCTTTTTAAGCCCGCGGCCTAGACAGCCTACCCCATACCTATTCCCGCTTATTCGGAGGTACTATTAAAATTATTTAATTTAATTTAATTTAAATTATTTTATTTTATTTGAAGAATATGTTTTCAAACTATTACAATTTTTTAAATTATTTTTCATTAATAACAGGTGGTGCTTTCCTCTCACTTACCAGTGACTACCGGAAACACAACGAGACTATAGACTGTTGATCGACAAGATACAAAACGAGGTCAAGATTTTAGATATTTTGTTCTTAATTCCTCAAAAAAAATTCGGCCAAAAATTTATATAACTCATATTCAAAAAATTTTATTCAGTTCTTGTGGACTCCGTATGCTGCTCATCCGATTTGGGACTGTATTTCGCAGGACATCATGGATGGCTTTTACGTCTAGCTACTGCTGGTGCCACTCATCAACTACGAAATTGTCGAGTGGCATTCTACCGACTGAGTTCTGCGACAATTTAGCTACGTCCAAGGGGTTCCGGAGCCGCCACCCAATTTGGACGAATTACATCGGTTGACGCGGTAGGGGAAGACGAAAATCCATTGGGGCCATCATCACACTGTCTGGGTCGGGCAATGGATGACAAGGTATGGCAGGCGGCCGCCTATCTGTGTACCTATTGTGAACCAGGATGTTACATTCGCCTATATGCAGTGGTACTACCAAAACGGAAAACCGCATATATTGACTCCGGAAGAGCGCCAGTGAAAAATTGTGTTGTCTCTCCGAAACTGCTCGCCCGCACAACGTCATGCCACCCCAGTGCCAGTTGACGCAGTGCGGTACCAAAATGAGGCCTGAAAGCCAGAGACGTCAAACACACACTGTAGGGCCTCGTCCTCTGGAACAGCGTGAGCAACAGATCAATTCGGGGTAGGGCTTTCGACATCAGTGCCAGGACCGACATTTATGCACTCCGTTTCGCCGTCGTTTCTGCAGATGGGTGGTCCTTAGACGTTTCAGCAGACGGAGCCTCCACCCGAGCTTTTCATGACGGACGTCTTTCGTCCCTTTATGCCGATGCCTCTACCATATTACCCGACACCGCCTTTTGCATATGTTCCTCCGGTGTTGGATGTTCCACCATTGCAAGCATAGTTCGACTACAACATAGTCGAGCAGACGCCGCCGCAGAGTTTGTTCTACACCGGCCCCAATGTCAACGGTGGTCCGCGTTTCGAGGACGATTATAGCGCCGATGATGAGGACGACGACGGCGGAGTACATAGTTTTAGATTTTATATTTATTTTATCTTATAGTTTTAGGATGAGGGGATGTTTATTTATCAACTTTAGTTATTATTTTATAATAATAAAAACTTTATTTTGCCTTATTTTTTACATAGTTTTAGATTTTATATTTATTTTATCTTATAGTTTTAGATTTATTATTTTATAACCCGATACATAAACCGGAAAAGATTATCACGCCCTTTTAACTTTTCGATCATTCACAAAAACAAGCTATGGTACCGTTTTCAACGCGAATTTTACCCAGTTTACAACGCACCGAACTTGCCCATATTGGTGCCGAATGAAAGACAAGTTCAATTACTACGCATCTAAACTGGCCGTTTACTAAAATAATACGATTAATAGCCCCGAAATATGGCTCGAACATGCCTATGGACGCTTGTTCTGCCACCCCGATTTACAAAGAACTCGCTTTCTGCAGAAAGCGAGTTCCATTTAACAGACCGCGATAAATTCAGCCAGCTCTTCAAATTCTCGGGGACCTCGCGTTTTGGAGAGTACGAGTTCCTGTTAAGTTCTTTATACTGAAAAGCGATGTCACGTAAGAACAACTCGCTGTTCGCAGATAGCGAGGTCGAAAATCGCTTTGGACAGAATGCGGTTCTTCGTACATGGCAGATTTGGGGTCATTTTTCTAAATAATGGTTTGGGGTCATTTCTTTAAATAATTATTTTTATGGGTTTTTTACATAAAATTGCCAAGTAAATTTCATCACTTTTCCATTAAATGTTCATTTTTTTAAAATGGTTTAATTGTATAGACATCCTCAAATTATGGGTCAGATTTTAAATTAATCCCTTAATTCCAAGATGTTTTAATTATATCCTAAAACTAATGCATAGTTTCAATTAGGTCTATATGTTAGTTTAATCGTCAACTTTGACATTAAAAATCAGCTTAGATTTGATGCAATTCTTTTGTAAACACGCGTGTATTAATAAATAATTTTAAACACATCTAATGCATGCTGAAATTTAAAGTCGTGAGAATTTCAATTGAAACATTTTCATGTTTAGAGACTGATTTAATATTTCACATATTATTCGAAAGCTTCTAGTGCAATTAACGCTTTTTTCTTGGAATAGAAGTCGTTAATCTTATTAAAAATAGAAAACATTCAAAATTATAACAAGAGTTTACAACTATCATCATAAATTAAATAAATAATTTATACATTTTCCTATAACATTAATACAAGAAACTAGTCATTTTAGATCATACAAAGATCATATATGGAAAAGGTTAAAAATCCAATCAAAAGACTCGAACGAAGAATAGACACGCACAAAACTGACTGCATCGGCAAACGAACTACAAAAAGAGATTAAGCTATTGAAAGATCACCGAGAACCGCAAATCAAAGCGAGCGTCGTGAGAAACTATCTATGAACGCAAACCGCGTATCCAAATTCAATCCGAGAGTCCAAAGCAGGAAAGATCATCATGATTACAAATAAACACCATCTTGATCAGTCGTGACGTCGTCAAATCTAACCCTAAAAATATAAAATAAAAAACCAAGAAAAAAAGACAAAAAACGTACTAAAAGACAGAGATGAACGTTCTACAAAAACAAAAAAAACGTGTTATAAAAATAAAATTATTTCTTATTAAAAACTAAAAGCTGCACCATGGGACTCTACTTGTGGTGATGTCATTGGAAACCACAAGGGGGAGTGGATTGTTGGTTCGCCAAGAGTGTCGGGATATGTTCTGCTATAGAAGTTGAGTTTTGGGGGATTTTTGAGTGTCTTTATCTTCCCTGGGAGGTGGGTATAAGTCGGCTGAAGATGGAATCGGACTGTAGCCAGGCTATTCAGATCCTACAGGATTGTTCTGCTAGTTACCGGCTGTCAATCTGGCAACATACTATGGATTCATTAGATAAGCGTTGGGAGGTTCGATTGATGGTTGTTGGTCAAGAAAACAATAAGGTGATGGATGTTCTCGCTCGTTTCACTTGAAATTTTCTTTTCGATTACTATAAATTTATTAGGCCGCCGAGTAACGTTTTACATTTGGTTCAATTAGATTCCCCAGGTTAATTTGTTAGTTATAGTGGCAATCGACGATCAACATTAAAGCTGGTGTCGTCGCCGGCTAACAAAGTTAAAAAATAAAATTTTTTGGTGCTCTATAGAGATAACGGCGCAAATGTATTTATTATCATTGTTTTTATGAGTGTGAAATTTAATTGCATGAGATAATTTTATGCATTAACAATGAAAAAAATATTTCATAAACAAAGTCATGGTTGTCATATATTTTTAATTATATTTTAAAAATAAAACATGGTAGATCTTTACGAGAGTCTGTGCGATCTTATCCCCTAAAATTTAGTAAATTAATTTTGTCTTTTAAAAATGTATTATATTTTAAATTTTTTGAATATTTTTAATTAAGCCCCTCACATTTTTTTTTAAAATTTCTCATTAAATTTTAAACCAAACATCTAAAATTTTTGAAAATTTTAAATTGAGCCCTTAACATTGGTTGCCAAGATCCACCATTGAATAAAAGTATCCACAAAAATCAATATGGTTGTTTAAACCAAAAACTTTGTAAATGGAAAAGTTATCTCATAAATATGGGAAATAATTTTTTTGTTTAACCACTTATATTAATTTATTGGTCGGCTAATTCAGATCGAATTTTGTATAGGCACCTTCCAATCTAATTATCTCTACTCACAACACTATAATTTGAAGTTTTGACTTTACTTAAAAAATCTAACTTCTCATTCGTTAGACCAACTAGTTGTTAGTATAAATAAGGAAATAATGGTTAGACTTAATTTGAAGCTCTAGTAATAGTTCCAAGCTAAATGAGATCAATTAAAACAAACCCAATTGTACCAAGCCCAGCCCAAGTCCATCCACATGTCCCCAGTTGCCACAATCTTTCAACGTATTTATTTCCCTCGAAAATTTAAATTCAAAATTCCAATTAGTCTCACTTTTCTCCTTTCTCTTTTCATCGGCGATGGCGACGCCGACTCCGACGAAAACCCCAGCGGACAAATCCAAAAGATCTCACTCTCATCATCACCATCCACGTGATGCTTCCTCCACCTCATCTTCTCTGGCCCGTTTCGAGGCCTACAACCGCCTCCAAGCCGCAGCCGTGGCCTTCGGCGAGAAGCTTCCGATCCCTGAGATCGTAGCGCTCGGTGGCCAATCGGATGGGAAAAGCTCTCTCCTTGAAGCTTTGCTGGGGTTTCGTTTCAACGTTCGAGAAGTGGAGATGGGCACTCGCCGACCTCTCATTTTGCAGATGGTTCATGACCCTTCTGCTCTTGAGCCTCGTTTTCGCTTTCAGGTGTTTTTTTGCTCTTCTTCAGTTCTTTATTTATTTATTTATTAGAATTTGTATTGGTTTTAATGGGTTTAAGGGATTTTTTGGGTTTCATGTTATTATTAGTTAAATCAAGCTTTTATCTGTGTTTACTGTTCATTTAATTCTGGATGAATCAAAAGAAATACCCGGAATTTTGAAAAACTTAATTGAAAAATGCATGGTTTTTCTTTATAATGGAATTTTTCACAGAATATTTGTGTTAAAGAGTTGAATTTCAAAACACTTTTATTGTCAAGCAGCGAAAATATAATTTACCAAGGATTTTATTAGGTTTTGGATGTGAATAATCTTGATTTATGGCTTTAACTATTTTATTAGTATTTTTTTTTGGGAATAATCTTGATTTATGGCTTTAACTATTTTGTTAGCATTTTTCTTTTTTTAAAAAAAATTGACAACTGAAACAGGAAGAAGATTCTGAAGAATACGGAAGTCCAGTTGTTTCGGCATCAACAATTGCAGATGTCATAAAATCAAGAACTGAGGCATTTTTAAAAATGAATAAAACTTCAGTTTCTCCTAAGCCATTTGTAATAAGAGTTGAATTTGCACATTGTCCAAACCTCACCATCATTGATACCCCAGGATTTGTTCTTAAGGTACGTTGTTACTTCATTTGAGAGAAAAAATTCTTAGTAATTTGGTTGAAATCTTGTAATATTATGATTTATTTATGAACCAAAATATATGGTTGGAAATTTGTTGGCAGGCAAAGAAGGGAGAACCAGAGAATACACCAGATGAAATTCTTTCAATGGTGAAGTCACTAACTAGTCCTCCTCATCGAATTCTGTTGTTCCTTCAGCAGAGTAGCGTGGAGTGGTGCTCGTCATTGTGGTTAGATTCAATTCGCGAAATCGATCCAACCTTTAGAAGGACAATAATTGTGGTCTCCAAGTTTGATAATAGACTCAAGGTACAGATTTCTAGCTTTCCTTGTTGGCTTTGTCATCTATGATATGTGACATTGAGCTGACACATTCACACTACATTGATGTATTACATATTGTGGCAACCTGCCAAGGATTTTTTTCAAGCTTGGTTTAAGGAGAACTTGAGCCTCAGGGTCCTGACCAATTTAGGTGTCTAACTGTTTATATATATAATAGAATCTGAAAGAATAAGCCTTGCTCGTTGCTTGATATGATGCAACAATTCAATTAATGCAGGAGTTTAGTGACAGATGGGAAGTGGATCGTTATTTGAGTGCAAGTGGATATCTTGGAGAAAATACCCGGCCATTTTTTGTAGCACTGCCGAAAGAAAGGAATGCTGTTTCAAATGATGAATTCCGAAGGCAAATATCCCAAGTGGATGCTGAAGTTTTACGTCATCTGCACGATGGAATCAAGGGAGGTTATGATGAAGAAAAGTTCAAGCCCTATATTGGTTTTTGTTCATTGAGGGGGTATTTAGAAACAGAACTTCAAAAGAGATACAAAGAAGCTGCTCCTGCCACACTGGCATTGCTTGAGCAGCGCTGCAGTGAAGTTAACATTGAGCTGGAAAGAATGGACTCCAAAATACAAGCAACTTCTGATGTTTCTCATCTTCGAAAATCAGCCATGATGCATGCAGCTTATATCTGCAATCATGTGGTGAGGCATTTCTCTCATGCAGGTTTTCATTTGGTTCAGTTAAACAGTCTCATCATATTAGATTTAGCTAATTTAAAAATCATTTGACCTTAAGGTAATTTATAATTATTTAGCAAATTGGACCACTCTCAATATTGTTCCAACTTTTGGGATAGCATCATATTTTCCACTTCTTCAGCTAAGGTTTGTATATACCAGTTTCATGACCTGAATTCATCATGCTGAATGAAGCTCTTAGAATTGACCATAAAACTGGTGGTTTAACTACATGAAACTAATCAGCCTTTTTGTTGCGTAAGGGGGTTTTGATCGATGGAGCAGCGGATCCTTCCCCAGAGCAATGGGGGAAAACAACAGAGGAGGAAAGATCTGAGAGTGGTTTAGGGAGTTGGCCAGGTGTTACTATTGATATAAAACCTGCTAATGCTGTTCTTCGTCTTTATGGTGGAGCTGCTTTCGAAAGGGTAATGCACGAATTCCGCTGTGCTGCATATTCCATTGAATGTCCCCAGTATCAAGAGAGAAGGTAGATATTTCAAACTTGAAATTTGCCCCAAGAATATCATGTTGAGCATAAGTAAATAGATATATTTTGCTGGAACAGGTTGCAAATATCTTACTTGCACATGCTGGCCGAGGTGGGGGTAGAGGAGTAACAGAGGCTGCTGCAGAAATAGCACGTACTGCTGCACGGTCATGGCTCGCTCCTCTCCTTGATACTGCTTGTGATCGGCTTGCCTTTGTTCTAGGCAATCTTTTTGACATTGCTCTAGAGAGGAACCGCTGCAGTGAATTGGAATGTAAGAAGCCATTTTCCCTTCATTGATTGAACTCTCTACCCATCATTTACCTATTTATTTCTATTAATTTGCACAGATGGGAAGAATTCTGGAAACTGGGCCGGGTATGTCGGGTTTCATGCAGCTTTAAGGCATGCATACAATCGCTTTATAAAGGATTTGGCTAAACAGTGCAAGCAACTAGTTAGGCACCATCTTGATTCAGTCACAAGTCCATATTCTCAGGTCTGTTACGAGAACGATTTTCAAGGAGTCTTCGGCTCAAGTACGAGCTCATACCACATATATAACCAAGCTTCATCTGCTTCATTTTGCCTTGAGCTATCTGACGGTGGCCAGGTAACACGTGATGAGACGATGAACGATCAGGAGAACATACCTCCCGAAAAGAATGCAAAACAAACCACTCCAGGAAAAGTTAAAGTTAGAGAAGCTCTCCAAGAGAACCAAATGACAGTGCCTGAGACGCCATCTCCTGACCAGCCTGGTGAAGTGGTATATGCTAGAGTCAAGGGGGAACCTGGGAATTGCATTGATGTCGGACCGAGGAAACGTATTGCAAGAATGACTGGCAACAGATATAATGAGCAATTGGCTAAAGTTCAAAACGGTGGTAGTCTTTTATTTGATAATGGTGACAATGGTTCCAAAACAGGTTCAAGTTACTCCGAAATCTGCTCATCGGCAGCACAACATTTTGCACGGATACGTGAAGTTCTCGTTGACCGCAGTGTGACATCAACCCTGAACTCTGGATTTTTGACCCCATGGTAAGTTCTTTAATCTCTGCCTTTATATTTATTCGTATATGTGATATAACTCGGATTTGAATGTGAATGTTGGATATGGATATGTAGTCGGGACAGGCTTGTGGTGGCACTTGGATTGGACCTGTTTGCAGTGAATGATGAGAAGTTCATGGACATGTTCAGAGCTCCGGACGCCATTGATGTGCTGCAAAAGGAACGACAATCTCTTCAAAAACGCCAGAAGATTCTTCAATCTTGCTTAAATGAATTCAAAAGTGTTGCTCGTGCACTCTGATGAACAACACATCACACTGTAGTTTCTCTACAAACTGGATCCCTCCATTCCAGAATGATGTTCTGAACAAAGGTTTCACATCTAGTGAAAAAAAAAAAAAAAATCATTTCAATTCTTTTTTTTCTATAAACATTAGTATAATTAATACCATTTGACACTAATTATTTTCTTTTCCAAAATCATATTACTTCATTTTAAGCCACTTTCTAACATCATACCCATCAATCTTTTATATTTGCATTTATAGTCATATTTAGGTATTTAAATTTCGGATGCAGTCGAATATTAGTTGGTATTTTATCGCAGTTGTGGATATAACAATTATTTTTTATAATAACGGTTTCGGACGATGCCGTTATCATTATATAATGACCTTATTGTGGTAGTAGACTGCTATTTGAATCTTTGGTTCATATTATTAATTGTTTTAAGATATTATGTATTATATGAATAAAAAATCATTTGTTTAAAGAAAACTACAATAATACTTTGTTTTAATGGATTTCCTCTTCAACCATTTAGTTATGATTAGTGCAAATTAGGTCAACAAGACTAAGTTTAAAGATTGAATGAAACTCCATCAAAGTAGTTCATTTGGAACCAATTGACAATATTTTATTGGGTTGCATTTTCATTTTTTTTCTTCTCTTTCCAATTATCATTTGACCAATCCATAAATTAATTATTGATGTTTCTTAGTAAACATAGAGGTTTGAAAATGGAAGGTCCATAATGAATGCAAAAATAAATAAATACTGAATTTTTGTATTTATGATATTTTTAAGGATAAAGTACACAAATGGTCACTAAATTATCTTTAAAAATATAAAATGGTCATCAAACTTTTAAAAGTTACACAATGGGCATTAAACTTTAGTTTTTGATACAAAATGGTCATTGAGTCATTAAGTCAACGATCTTCTACAATGACAAATAACATCATTTAGAAATTTGAATAATATAACATTTAGTTTTCCATATTTATAATATTTTAAATTTATACAATTAATACAAGAAATATATAATTAAATTTGTTGAATGAATAAATATTGAGGATTAAATATTTATTATAAAAATTTTTAAACATAACTTTAATTTCTACGGTTAACTTTCCTATTAAATTACTAGTGATCATTTTGTAATAAAAACAAAAGTCTAAAACTTTTTGTAATGTAACTTAAAAGTATTAATAAAAACTGTGTAAATTATTAATAAAAGTGTTATTTTTTTTTATACACAAACTGTATAAAAAATATATAACTTTTATATATAAATTATAAAATCTAAAATTTAAATCTTTAACCCTAACATTATAAATCCTAAACTCTAAACACTGTGCCTTAAATTCTAACGCTAAACTCTAAATTTTAAACTATACAACTTAAACCCTAAACACCAACCCTTAAAATGTAAGTGTCAAAGTATTTTTTTAATAAAATATTCACAATTATCATTGTTGAGAGTCAATTAAAGAAACCAAAAGATGGTAGGGCCATGTAGCTTTGACTTACAACCATGTAATGTAATTAATGGACAGATCCTATTTTATCACAAATAATCATTATTATTATTACTATTCATCTAACAAGGAAAAGGACATGAAAGTCAAGGTCTTTAATCACAATGTTTCATTTATTTATTTTCTAGATACATCCCACCATAACACACACACCAAGAAATTTTCAACCTTTGTTTTCCTTTCAACCCTATTTTAAACCCCCACCATTTTAATTATCAAAACCCTAATTAATTTTTTTTAAATTAAAAATAAATTCAAATTTATTTCAATTTATTCAAGTGATTATATTTTTTAAAAGACATGCATAATATAACGTGTACCATCATCATTTTTATAGCTAACGTTCTTTTTCTTATTTTCAATATAGATTTATGTCCCCATTTTTTTTCCAATAATTGTCTATTTTTTATTTATGACGATGTTGAGACAAAAAAGAAAACCGTGTTAAGGGAGTGTCAGAAAAGTGTCATTCTTATTAAATGTTAAACCTCAAAATTACAAAAAAAATAAAGATATCAACTAAATAAATAAAATAAATTGGTATATTTATTTGAAACTTTGAGAATTTAAAAAAAATCTCCTAATTGACTACAAAATTCTATACTTTGACATTTTTTTGAGACAAAAATAAGACGTGTTTGGCGGTGTCAACAAAGTGTCCTAAATTTTTTAGTAATTCTAAATAAATAAAATTTTTTAAAAAATTTCAATTAGAAAAATACCAGTTTATTGTCACCAAATTCTTTTAATTTTTTTCAAAAAATAAACTTTGGTCAAGCCGGCCAATCCCCTAATTTTTATGATAATATATATTTTTATGTTTACAATGCTGAATTTACAATTTTTTATATTTAATAAATAAAATTACCATATTAACCTTGTAAAATCAATGCAGTATGAAATAAACATTAATTCCGTGGTATTTTTAAAAGAAATAAGTTAATACTGTTTTTCTCCCTGCACTCTTCACACATTTGAAGTTTAATCCTTCTACGTTAATTCCTGAAATGTTGTTTTTACTCTTTTGATTTAATAATCGAAGTCTAATTGATAATTTCATAAAATAATTTTGATAAATTGAATTATGTGAAGTGGTCATATTATACGCATGGAAGGTTATATGAGCAAATAAAAATGTCAGATCTAAAATCATAAAGTTTTCGATTATGAATTTAGGTTGTAAGATTACACGGTTTTAGAAAATGGTACATAATTATAATTTAGAACTCGATTGTTAGACTATGCTTTAATTTTAATGCAGGATTGTACTATTTAATTATTCAAATGAATTTTTTAGAAATATTTTTGAGGTTGACAACAATTGGAAGTTTATGTTAGGAATTTCATACAATTTTAAAAAATAATGATTTTGGTTTTAAAAAAAAAAAAACAAAAGAAGAATTTGATGCCTTTTTGTTGTGTTTTGTAATGGAACTTTGGTCCCCTACGTAAATTAATTTGTGTTGTAAGACATCATTTGAATGGTTTAAAGGGTTATTTTATCTTTCCCATTATAATTAGAATTTGATTCTTTGATTTCCATTTTGTTTTGGTGTTTAATATATTTTTATGATGAAAGATAATTTAGTTTAAGACTTGAATTGATCTAAATAAAAAATTTCGAACCCTATAACGGTCTCTAAACAAAGAAGATCTTGACGTTAGAAAATTTTTTTCAATTATTAATTTGCACCTCTCCAATAGTCACAATTTTTAATCATCTAGTGATGTGGATTCAATTTTATTAAAAAAAAAAATAAAATTAGAAATAAACAATCTAATATGATGCATGTTTTATATTTTATATGATCCTTGTAGCACGTTTTTCTAATGATGATAAAATAAACAATGAACAACATAATAGAAAACATGAACACACTAAATAATAATAATCAAATAGAATGTATGCATCAGAAATAAACATGCAACACGTTGCATGGACTCTCTTTCACGTTGCAGGGCATTGGTTCAACGTCGGTAGCTTCAATAATCTTCCACACATAAATGCACTTATTGTTGACTGTATTTCTAAGCTTCCTTGCCCTTGCATGAGTAATGGGGCCTAAGGAAAATTCCTCCAAGTTCAAGGGTGGTGGTAGTGGCGATGCCATGATCTCATCACCTTGTATATAGATACGCCACTTAATCAAATGAAATTTTTATTTTATTTGGTTGTACAATTGGGGTATGTTAGGCAAAGTATAATGATTTTGGTTTTGAAAAAAAAAAAAAGAATTTGATGCCCTTTTCTTGTGTTTTGTAATGGAACTTTGGTCCCCTACCCTTCATTTTCCCTCTCCAACATCATATACTTACACTTATTTTATCTTTCCCATTATAATCAGAATTTGATTCTTTGATTTTTTTTTTGTTTTATGGCTTAATATATTCTTATACGAATACAATTTATTCTAGTCAAGATTTACATTAAATTTTTTTGTCAGAAAACTCACCCGTAAAAAATATATATTTAAATTATTAGTTTGATTGTGTGTTATAATATTTTTTTTTATACATCAACCATACATCTTTATTGATAAATAAAAGTAAAACCATAACATAATCTAATAGAGTTTTAAAATATCCATAAAAATAACAAAAAATAATAAAACTAAAAAGAAAAGATTAGCATTGTGCCAGTTAGATTAAGCACTTTCTCTTTGCACCAAATAAAATTTTTACACTCCATTGTAGGAAGGATCCCTAGGAAATTGTTAAAACACAAACTAAATGAAATCTCCAAAACCGACAACCACTTTTCATGCTTATTCTCAAAAGCGGCGACCCGCTACAGATTACATCGACAAACAACCCAAAAGATGATGAAACTCTACGTGACCATCGGCAAACACGAATCAGAAACAAAGCACAGTGAAAGTCACCGTACAAACACCAAAATCCTACAAAATCAACTATAAGACAAAGACGTGTCATAAAGGCAGAGAAAACGAACCACAAAGAGAGAAAAGCGCAACAAGATGTGCGAAAAAAACAAAATAAATAAAAATTTGAATCATTAACGGTCGATGACCATCACTAAAGCTGGTGGCACGCCGATTAGGCAAAGAGAAAAACAATCATCTAGGGTTTAAAAAAAGTGTTATAATGATTAATTTTGATTGACTTGGATTCTCTCGAATATAATTATAACATTTCGAAAAAGAAAAATCTAAATTTAAAAGCCTATTATATATAAGATATTAATATTTAAAAAATCAACTAACAACCTTATGCAATATGCTACTATAAAGATGCAAATTGATAATCGGATCCCATCGAAATCGAACAGAATCAATTAGTGAAAGAAAACAAGAACATTAGTATTTGGTTTATAACGTAAGAAATTGTTCGTCGTATATTTCGAAAGGCAAGTGGATTCAATTATGTTACACACTTTGTTTACATGTCCCATCTCTTGGTTCTCTTCATAAAATTAATTTTTTTATTAACAATAAAAAACATTAAAACATGATACGGAAATATATTTATATCAAAATTTATATAATACGAATTATTAGTATATTGAAATATAAATAAATAGATGAAATTTTAAATTCAATTATAATATATAAATTATGGGATTTATTGATATATAAAGGAATCAATCCTCTTCCCTCTCCCAGTATACAAAATTCCTTCTGTTTCTTATTTTGATTTATAAAAACCCATTTTGACATTCTTTGTTATACTTTTACTTTGAAATAAAAGAGATTCCAACTCCATTTCTTTCTCATCCATACAAGTATATTTTATTAATATTAAAACATGAGTCAAAAATTTATTTATATCAGTAAATTTTTATAAATATATTTAGGATATTAATTATTTATAAAGAGATCTAAATAAAGGAATATAATTTTATATTTCAATTTTTATATAACAAATTATATTTAAAAAATATTTAAATAAATCAATAGACACTCTTTTTGACATACAAAATCTCTTAATTATTGTGTTCTTATTTTGATTTATAAAATAATTTTGAAATGTACATTACATATTATATTTACTTTGAAATAAAATTGAATAAAATTCCAGCTCCATTTATATAAATTAAATTACTTTTACTTTGAATTATTAAATATAATATGAGTTAAAAAATCAATTAATGATTGATTATAAAATAAAAAAATTTTCAAAAATTTATCTAATCTCTCAACTTTATATTTTATTCATTTAATTATTTTGCTGCAATTCTTCGCAAATCCTTTCTTTCCATCAATTCATTAACTCCTTTATACATCCATCAATATTTTCCCCAAATCCCTTCTTTTTAAAAAATAATATTATCAATATATTATATAATTTTAGATGGTATGATTTGTTTAATAACATTACAAATTTTACCCACACTTTTAAAAAATATAAAGAAATATATGTGTATATCATATATGATTATAAGGAACTATTTAAATTGAAACAAATAAGTATCGTAAAATTATAAATATTTATAATTAAATTTGAATAGAATTTCAAAAAATTAGACTAAAAAATTAAAAATAAATTTTTTGTGATAAAATAAAATCGATTAACTTGAATTTTTTTAACTCTACTCAATCAAATACTTATCCCTGCGTAATTATCAAATTTATTACATCTAAAACAAATGATTGTGTCACTTTCAAAAATAAATATATTATATTTTACTTGTATAATTTTCATAATTGATTAACCTGGTTGCATTTTTATAATATATGAATTATCAAATTTATTAAATTCATAAAAAATACAACATGCTTAAATATTGGAGTTTGAACGAGTATGATTTTTTTATTATAAATTCATACCAGCTAACTTGAACCAAATTGCTATCTATTTACTTGTAGAGTATATAGATATTAATATAATTTTATTATATACCTTTTGAATATTTATACAAATTAAACTTAGATGAAAATAAAAAAGGAAACAAAAATCTCTTATTTGAATAAAAATACATTTTTTAAATATATTATATCATTTTAGATATTTAATTTTTATCAATTTAGTCCATCCACTATAATTTAATATTTTCTTGTTATAAATATTATATTGTAATTACATGACAGTATATGATATTTACTCTTGACCTTTTGAAAATGGTTATATATTCAAAATTAATATTTTTAATTAATTCAAGTTTAAAAGAAATATACATTTTATCAATACATATTTTAAATCACTTTAAAAAATATGATGAAATTAATATAAGAAAACTTCAAGATTAAAAATACATATTTTAAAAAATATAAAGGATTAAAAATATAAAATTATATTTGACTAAATCTTAATTAAAATGACATAGTTTCCATTACAAATTCAGGAGGATATTCGTTCAAATGTACTTAAGAGATCATTGATTTAAGGTTTTAGGGGGTCTAGGTATTTAGACATTAAATAAAATTATAATAGAGAACTAAAATCGTAAGAAACATTTAGTAGAAGAACCTTCTGCAAAATTTAACCATTACATTTTAATAAAAGAAAAAAAGGAAAGTTCCATCATCACCAATCCCATCAAGACAATATTTAGTCAGGGCTCTGAAGTCAATAATGTCCTATTCAAAACACACATATATTTTAATCTATTTATTTATATCTCAAATATATATGATTTTTATTTATAAATACAACAAATATTTTTTTAAAAATAATATTATTTATTTTAATATATTTAAAATTTTAAGAATAAAATAATAAATTTTTAAATTAACGTATTTTAAAATTTGAATTAATTTTAAGTTTATTATTTTTAAACTTATATATGTTTTATAAAATATAATTAAATTTTTATTTAAATATAAATATAAATTTAAAATAGTCAAAAATAAAAAAAAACAAAAAATTCATCTAATCACTATTTATAAAATTATAATTTTTTTTAGGTTTAAAATTACATTTTTATATAAAAATTTTAATCAAATATTTATTTATATATATAATTTCATATCTTCCAACAATTTGCTATAGGTGGGCCAAAAGAAATTCCATATTCTACCAATAACCCTTGCCTTTTAAATAATCCCAAAACATTTTTCAAAATAATCCCAAAACTAATCCCAATTTTTCAATTAATATTATTTTTTAATTTTTAAAAAATCAAAAATAAATCTAAATATATATATAATTTCATTTCACTTTCAATTAAACAATAGATGTTAAATTTAAATGTTATTCTAAAAATAACCCTCGTCTTTTAAATAATTCCAAAACCCAGTATCCATTATTTACTTTTTTTCATGAAAAAAAAAGTAAAATAATGCATTAATTTTTCAAATTTAAAGAAAAAAATTAAAAATCAAATGCATTAATTTTTCAAATTTTTAAAAATAGTTCTAATAAGAAAAAAAGAAACAAAAAGAGTAGACTGAAAACTATAACCAGTTGTTGCTGCAAATGCCATGGTCACAACACAAGAAAACAAAAATACATATAAACAAGCAAAGCAACCTTTCTGATATTCAACACCAATCAACCCTTGTTTTTCACTCTCTTTTTTCTTTTCCTTTTTCTCTTCAACCAAACAAACCCCAGAAAATTTTCTCTTTCAGGGTGTAGATCACCCCATCAATGGATAATTCAACAAGGTTAGTTCAAGAGAACAACAGGAGCTTGAACTTACCATCATCATCTTCTTCATCATCTCCTTTGAACTCTCCACATAGCAACAATGGAACCAACAACAACAACAACAGCAGCAATGGGGTTGTCCAAATTCAAACCCCACCTTTAACTCCAATCCCCATCTCCAGATCTGAGACCAACCCTTACCCAACAACCTTTGTCCAAGCTGACACAACCACTTTCAAACAGGTTGTCCAAAGGCTCACTGGTTCATCGGAGACTGCTAAACAAGCTTCCTCCAAGCCTCCAACACAACACCAATCATCTTTTCCCATACCTCCCATGAAAACAAACTCACCCAAGAAACAAAGTTTCAAGCTTTACGAGAGGAGGAACAGTAACCTGAAGAACAACCTCATGATGATCAACACTTACCTGCCTTCTAGCGTTGCAAACAACGGTGGTGGTAGTGGTGGTGGTGGCGGCGGCGGTGGTGGTGCTTTTTATTCGCCGAGGAATGCCGAGATCCTGTCTCCAAGCTTGCTTGACTTCCCAAAGCTAGCTCTTAGTAGCCCGGTTACACCATTAAATGAGGACACTTTCAACAAGTCTTCACCTTCTTTAGGGAATTCATCTGAGGAAGACAAGGCTATAGCTGAGAAAGGCTTTTTCTTGCATCCATCGCCCATGTCAACTCCTAGAGACACCGAGCCTCAGCTCTTGCCACTCTTCCCGGTCACTTCTCCAAGAGTTTCAGGCTCTTTCTTAAGAATTCAAAGAAGAAAATGATTATGTTAGTTTGAGAATTGAGAGTGATTTGTCAAGGAAAAAAAATGAAGTTATGAGGATCTTTCTTCAATTGTATGATTTGATCTCCCTTTGATTATGGTAAAGCTCTTCCTTTTCACCTTATTTTCACCATCTTCTTTCTTCATTTATTCTTGCATACAATGAACATGTCATTATCCTTTAGTTTTGTTCTGTTTTGTTGTTGTGACATTGTGTTCCATGCTTTAATGTAACATTTGCAGCTCTTTTCAGCTAAAAGGGTATCAGAAATGAAAACTAATGCCATGAGTCCAAGTAAAACTTTTACTCACTATAGGATTATTACAGACATTGTAGCTGTTGTAAGAACACTGTCCTTGAAGAATAATGTTCAATTTCTTTCTGTGATAATTGAGTTTTATATTTTTCTATTGTTCAGAATGAAGACTTTTTGGCTGGTTTTAATAATGGACCATCATAGTGTGTTACAAGGATGTCTGTTTCTGAGTCCAATTCACTGGGAAAAAAAGAATTCTGAGTGCATTTTGTTTTTCAAGATAAAATTGAAAACTTTTTAGTAAAAAGCTTTGTCTTTGTAAAAATCTATTCATTTTCATTAGCCAAAAGCTTTGCAGCTGTTGTTAATCAACAATAGTTTTGACAGACAAGCTTTTCTATCATTAAAAATGGCCCACCATAACAAAGGAGAAAAAAAAGATCAAACAAGATGTGACAATATTGGATCCTCTAATCCTTTTCACTTTTCTACACAAAAATATTAAGTAGAAGGCAAGTAAATGATATATATAGTATATGTATATATACATATATTGAAATGAAATTATTACAAAGGTAATGCCAATGCTTTGCTGCTTTTGTTTACCCTTTTTTCTTGGAGTGTTTTTTCTTAACTACCTTAACCAGTTTTGGTCTGGTTTGATCTGTTTTAGCAGTGCTGAAAGAGCAGTTAAAGTTTGACACTAGAAAATTTGTTGTTAGGTATCAAAGACATAAGCCAAAGGCTTGTAAGAAACTTTGAACATTAAATGACCCACATGTCTTTAGCTTCTTTGAAGATGAAAAACAGTCTTTTTCATTTAAATCTTATTTAGTATGCAATCATGCAAGTTTGGGTTTTCATCCTTTTCTTGTCTTAGATACATCAGTTAGCAGAGTACTTAAGAAATGGGAACATACTCAGCAGGCTAAAGTGGAAAAAAGTTGAGACTTTTTTTTTTATGATTATGATTGAAAATGAAGTTTTAAAAGAAAAAAAAAACAAAATTGAACAGAAAATGTGTAAGGTTTTTACCTTTTCCCTGTAAAAGTTTATTTACTTTTTTTTTTTTAAATTACCCTATTCAAATATTAATCAAATATGAGTGTTTAAAAATAATAATAAAATAAAGAATTGGAATAATATAATTTGTAATCCCAACAGGTAATCAGTGGGGCTAACTTCTGGTTAGCTATTTCTAGACTATCTCTGGTTAAGGCTAGTTTCTATACTTTGAGCTTTTGTTCTCTGAAAGCTAAATTTTCCTTGAAATGGAGTTTGAATAGGAAAAAAAAAAGTAAGAAAAATCAAACAAATTATTTATTTGATTAAAGATATATGCAGAAAAACAAAATTTTAAAGATATTTCCTGTTTAAATTTGTACAAAAGAACATTTATAAAAACAGTAATGAGAACTGTTTTGTCCACTGTACTTCATTAGATATATACAGTTCCTGCATGCATGCAGTTTCAACTACCTCATTGGTCATTAGTTTCCAGCATTTACTACTTTTTATTGCAGAGCTGAACCAAATGTTCAAAGCTGTGTTTGATGTGGGTTTATCTGTCGAAAGATTGTAGGTTGTTATCAAGTCAGCAGTTGATGTTTAGTTATTGTTGGACTCGAATCAATCAACCGAAAGTGCCAAGAAAAGAGAGAATTAGCTTCTAAAAAATGGTAACTGAAAAAGCTAAGAATAAAAATTGTGACACAAAGATTTATAATAGTTCGACTTCTCAACTAACTGTAACTATATTAGCTATCCAATCTAAGGATTTTTGCAATATTTGAACAAGTTCAACAATATTTTTCATTTAAGTTGTCATATCAAAATATTCAACAATTATCAAATCGACAATTGACGTTTAGTCTTGAATTCAAGCTACATCTCCCGACATAGTAAATTCGATATTTTTTTAAACATTCACGAGATCCTGTGTTTCACAGCAGACATCTAGGGTTCATCATCTGAAAATGGAACATTATTGTACCAGCAAACTTATTATGGCATACAATGTTTGGTAGATAAAGTGGCACACTTGAATGTCTGAAAACATTGTTGTCCCCAGGATCGAAATTATTCCCATTGCTCAGAATTAAAGCACAAACAGAACTTGCAGAAAACCAAGATTTATTGCATTTGAAAGTGATTTATTATGTGTATGAACTGTTACAGTCGATTTTATTGCAGAAGTACAAAATATCTATTAGATCTCCAAGAAAGAGTTGATGGTCTTGAACCCATGGTTCTCGGGAAGAGGACCGTTCCCCGGACGGATAGAGATTATAGCCTCCAAACCTAAGACATGGATAATCATTAATGTATCAATAAACAAGGCTTAAATTGCCTTAGTTTTCTAGTTTGAGTAACACTGAAATCGAAAACTGATCTACAGAACAACCAAACTTTCAAGGTACATGTTCCATCGACAACTTACACAAGGAAGTGCAGAGAAATTTATGATCTTTGTTAAGGTAATTTGTCGTTTATCGAATTGGTATGATTCGGATTCGCTTTTACCAGAATGGCATATTTAAGGGGAAATAAAAACAAACAGACAGACCAATAACAAAGAAAGAAGGAATATGGAAAATAGTATCATTTATTTTGGAGTATAAGTTTATAAAATGAACCAGGAATCAAACAGGGTCTCAGAATATGGACACAGAGAAAAACAAGAAAAAAAGTGGAACCCATGTTTTTTGTAATCTGGCATTCACTGTTGAAAAGCAAAAAGAAAAAAGAATATGAGCAGTACGATACCTGCAGCTTTTGCAGCAATGGCTTCTTGATAGATATCGGTCAGAAATAGTATCTCAGATGGCTTATCAACACCCAAGGTCTCGGTTATTTCAACGTAACTGCGTTTTTCTCTCTTGTTTCTGCAAGCAAGGAAGGCAAAATCAAGTCACATTGAATTAAAATTGAGTGATAAGAACGGAAGCAACTATGAAAGTTGTGAGTTTACCCCACTGCGGTGTCGAAATATCCAGATAAATACTTTCTCAAATCGCCAAATTTTGTATTTCCAAAGAGAAGCCTCTGAGCCAATCTGCTACCACTGGAATATATGTATACCTGTGGTGAAAAGAGGAAGCAATGAGTAACATTGAAATTGAACTTCCTGTAAATGTTCAAGAAGTCAAGGAGCTAAGTTACTCGAACTTGGTTGTGAATGGAAAATATAGGTATGGGTCTAACACAAGTATATTTGATTTTCTAAGGTTTTTCGTGTATTTGGGAAATCCTAGGAAGGCTATATCCTCATATACGTAGTCCAAATATGCATGGACATAGGTACTTCAACAAAAATGAAGAGTTGGAAAAGCATAGTTAAGGATTACCAAACCTTTTGGATAGGAAAGATGGATAGGGAGAGGGACAGAGTTAAAAGGTTAGACAATCTTTAAACATATATATACGCTTCAATTTTCGTAATTGATATGCATGTCTTCTCAGAAATAAGAGAAATCATCCTGTTTCTGTGGTAATAGATTGTCATTCATGACCGCTTGGCATAGTGTGGGGTGCAGTGGTAAGACACATTGCTGGGAGACAACATTGTTGGGAGGGGCAAACACGAACCTTGAGCATGGACTATAAAACAGACATGAAAGATACCAAAAAATTGCACTTGGGTCTAGATCAGGTCCAAATAGACACCTATTGACTAAGAAAATAGGCTTTACAAGCGGTATAATTATTAAAATGACTTGTGAAGTATGCTGTTTATTTATTATGCAAAAAACATGAACAAGAATTTTGTGTTCGTTTAAATTAAATGCAAGATACGAACAAAGGGCCGAAGCATGCGTTTATTTTCATTTATGTCTGCTCGTTTATGTTCGTATATGCCTTTGAGTTTATGTTCATTTGAATTTATTCACATATGTCTAGTTTGTTCATTGTTCGATTAAAGTTTTATCCCAATGGGAACCAAAACAAAATTGTTAATTTATTAGATAATTTTTGGTTCTTGCTAATGATTAAGAATCTTTTCAAATTTTAATTATCGATTAATTGGTTTAAAATCAACGCTTAATTACCTGAATTTTTCGAACTAACTTAAAATATTAAATATTTAATACATTATATATGTTCATTTATGTTCAACCGTTTGAAAACCCGTTTATGTTCATTTATGTTCGTTTATCATTTTAAGTTCGAACACAGGAACAAGCTCCATTCTTAATGAGCGTTAAAAGGAACAAAAATATTTTGTTCGTTTATGTTCGTGTTCGTTCGTTTGATTAAAGTTAACAGCACTATGAACACACCCTCAGATCGTGTTTGTTCTGACATTGTTTTGGGCCTAGGAAGAAAATAGGTTACAAATGAAATAGCGGTATAATTATTAAAATGACTTGTGAGTATGCTGCATTCTGGAACATGCATAAAAAACTTCATTCAGAAAATAAACTCAAGTAAATGAAATATGCAAGATACCTTCACAGCCGAAGCATGCCACTTTTCAAGAGCTTCCGGTACATCATTAAAAACTATGCCTTTGAGTTCATTGTTCTCAAATCCAGTTCGCCATATATGACCCTATTTTGCTTCATATATTAGCTCTATCCCAATGGTAAGCTTTAAAAGTGTATTTTCTTTGAATTCATTTTGCTTACTTGCAATTGCTTCAAGGCAGTGATTTTTCGATCAGCTTTTATCATTGATTCCACGTTAGCAACCAAAGCTGCAATCACCTCTTCTTTTCCTGCATCCTCCGAGGGGATAGGTACAGCACCAATAACACCTTGCTTCAAGTCATCTTCAACCTGCAGAAAACCCATATGTATTCAATTTAGACATCTAATTTAGGAGTCAATTTCAAGTTCTTTGGTAGCCTTAATCTCCATGGCGGCTTAACTGTTAAATTCAGTTCTGTCCTATAAAATATTAAGAATAATTGTTTCAAGAAAGCAAAAGCCGAAAGATTGTATCATGATGACAGTATAATATTATAAGAGGTTCAAAGGTCAAAAAGAAATATCTTACTTGGGACCGTAATAACTTCATATCTTCTTGGGTTTCAGCACTAGCATATGTTGCGGATAAATGCCTCCCGACATTGTTTTGGGCATAAGGAAAGAGAACATCCATTACAAAAGAAATAGGAGTAGTAGTTCCTTCAATGTCAAGGACAATGCAACGCTGCAACAGAATAAACCGTAAATGAGTGTGCATTTCTGACGAATGAATGTAACAATTTTTATGGACAAAAAAGAGAATGTAACAATCTTCTTGTTCAGCAATGAAACAATCAGTCTACTAATACGTCATTCATCCATTCAAGTTAAAAGACAGTTCCCCATATGAAAATTTTTGTTAGAGGGGACATGTTATCATGTAAAAATCCTGAATTTAACTAACTTTTGGGAAAATATGTAAAATTCTTACAGGTAACGGCTTCACACTACAATTTGAATCCATCGTCCAGGCCTTTTTAGACAAATTACAATCGACACCAGGAACTCCTTTAAAACTCTGAATGGGGCCATGATCTGGAGTAGACCAGTCAAAGCCTAGTTGATGTAGTTTAATAGCAGCATCAAATAGGTAATGGTAACATTCAGCCTGAAATAGTAAGAAGCAAAATATGACCGATGCAACGTGTAAGAATCTCTATCTTACTAGGGAGGAGAATCAACTTTTAATGGAGGTTTTACTTTTTAATATTGTTATTATATTCTAATTCGTACATATATAAAACACTTTTGGCATTTGTAAGAAGTAGTAAAGCCTATGAGAGAGAGGCTCCGGATACACATTCTGAAATTTCCCCAGTTGGAACTCAAAAATATACATAAGTTTAACGAACCTGAGTTTTAGCACTGATCCATGAGTCTCCCCATACATATATGCCATGATTGCACACAAGCACAGCAGTTGTTTTAGGATAGGCTTCAATCTGAAAAAAAAATTTTGAAGTGAACTTCAATTGAACGAAAGCAATATTGTGCATAGATAAATTTGATTGAAATGGACTGGAATGGAGTGTAGACAATATGTTCTCATTAGCAAAATGGTCCTCGTTGATATAGAATATTTGATAATCTCATTCAGCTACATGAACATTTTATGATCACCAGAAAACCTGTCTCATAATCTCTCTATTGACAAGATTAATGCAAACTAAACATACAGCTTTGGCGAGAGAATCTGTTAACTCATTTTCATAGGCTGTGTTCTCGATTATTGGGATCACAAGTTCATCATAGTAACCATGTCCTTGGATTCCTTTTATCATTTCCATATGAGTGATCTACAAACATCCAAAAGAAAAAAGTAAATCAATCACTAGAAGAACACAGATGTCTAGCAGTAAAGAAGGAAATTAAAAGTGAGAAAAATAGCAAGAAACACACTCTGGAATAATATTACAGACAACAATAACTTACACGAAACTCTTTCGAATGTGGATCAATCATTGTTGCAAGACAGGATTCTATTCCATGACTGTGGATAACAGCCCCAGCATTATGCATATGATATGCCTGAATTACGAGGCAGAAAGAACACTTAAATATAAATACAGAACTCGAAATATAAAAAGTGATCATAGATAATTCATCAACATAATCCACACAAAAAATCTATAACATGGTGACAATAGCAGTCCTACTTTGACTCCTTAACTAAACCAAGTAATCAGCGACTAACCTTTGGGTAAAAGAATAAATAAAACTATGTAGTTAACGAGTCTTAGAATGCATCGGATGAAGTAACAAAGAATATTCACTTTTACCAATGTAAACTTTACAGTTTTAGCTGCAACAAGTACAAGAATATACATCAAACAATCGTAATTGGTTATAAGTTTTGTATGAATAACTTAACTTTACACCCTCCACTAATTTGTAAGTTACAATAGGATCAAGAGGACCTAAAGTAGATAAGAACCAAATCTGCAGGATTTGGAAGAGAGATCTTTGATTAATTTTTGCACCAACGCAAACAACACTTGACTATATTGCGATTTCAATCCAATAGTAACTTCTTTTGTATGGTTTTCCCACAAAAACACCGATAATAATTACCTTCATAAAAAGAGGAGCACAATCAGAGCACTTAGGAGGCTTATGCGGATACGGCTTTGGAGAAGGTAAGATATTATAGCCCCATCCCCCGATAATACATACATGTCCTCTGGTTCCATTCTCTCCTTTTGGACACCTATCAAAGTACCAAGTCACAAATCCATAATTAAGCCATTCTAGAAGCGAATACGAACAGTAACTCTTAAACAACAATACTCCAGTAATCAGAAGAATGCAATGAAATGAACAAGCATGCAATTGGAGATGAATGGCAATATACAGAGAACAGATTGTAAATGAAAGACAAGTTCTATCTACAAGATATCAGACTGTAAATTCTAACAGGAAAAACATATGCCAAGTAGCCAAAAAGGCCATACATAATCAATTCAGCTTAGAGCTAAAATAACAAAACCCAGAAATAAAAAAAAAAAAGTTAAAAAATAATCAATTCGGCTACAATAACATGAACAAACGATCAAACTTCCCAAATTAATCATTAAAAAAAGACAGCTTTTAGCTTCAATAACAAATCCAAACTAATGATTAGGCTACAAAAACATTGATCCAGATAACGACGACCCCCAAACTAATATAAAATGTTCAAAACACACAGATTTGAATTTCAATACCAAATATTCAGAAATCAAAAGAAAAGGAAAAAAAAAACACACAATATGATTGAGGAATAGTTACCAGAAGGGGACATGAGGATGAGTTGCTGAGGCTTAGCGATAGAACCATCGTGGACCTTCATGGTGATGCTGCCACCTGTTCCAGACACCCATCCAAGGCTATAGAACTGCCGGCAAAGCTCAGATATCAAAGATCTCGCCTCCTTCATCGCTTGGCTATCTAAATAGGCTTGTGAAACACTCCCCATTTCAGAGCCTCCGTTTACTATAGCCATCGCAAAAACACGGAAAAAAACCCCTTTTGTGTGTGTGTTTATATAGAACAAAAAAGCAGGAATCTTTAAATAAATAAAACAAAACAAAAAAGCAAGTGTTTTGCGGGTGTTTTAAAATATGCCCTCTAAAGAATCAAGCTTTGGGTCTAATTTTCCCCACTAATCTCTGTTCAGAAGTGGGGCAAGACAATTTGTGTTGGACATGTCTTGGTTTGATTCGTTTAAGGTAAGAGTGAATATAAAAAGGGTAAGTTTGGTGAGTGTTTTACATACACCTCAAGGGGCTGTCAATGACAATGGCAGCCATTGACTGGACCAAATTAGCATTGGTCAGTGCAACTTGATTCAAGATTTTACCATGGTTTGGGCAATGGGAATATCTGGTCGCTGGTCAAATTACGATTGATTTTCCTTTTGGAATTTGATTTGAATGAATTTTAGTTTTTCAAGGTATCCATTCAAACGAGCCTATTGATTAGTTTTTTGTATTCTGTTGGTTTTATACAGATAGACATTCTTAAAAAAATTCGAGTTCAAATAATATTATCTGCAAAGCATGTGCTTTATCAAATGGGTAAGAAAAAGTACTATAATCCGCTAGCCATAAGTATTAATGGTGTGAATACAGAGAATGTGTATGTGTGTATATAATATATATACATGTGTGCGTAAATTGCTGCATTCTTCACCAGTATTTGCTGCAACACCCTTGCCTGAGCAAGATAAACACAAAACATACTTTTTGGTTGCTGAAAATTACAACTTAATACATCGGTTTTGGGGCTGAAAAACTTTGCTATTACTCTGGAGTCTAAAATTTTTATGGCATTTTTAGATTTAATGCAAGTAGATCCCTTGTATTGGTTCAAAGCAGCTCCTTGGGACACATAGTAGTCCATTAATGCTTCAGAACTTCCTTGTTTTACCACCCTAATCTCCAATGCTGCAATTGAATTCTCCTTCCTATACATTTTATATATTAAACCCAATGACTCTTCCATTTTAAAGCAACATTTGGCCATTATCATCGGATCAAGCTCTTTGGTATCGTTGTCGCCTTCTTTCGCCTATAAGCTCCCAAAATATGACATAGTGACCTGGTATGGAAGATGTATCAGCATAGCTAGTGTACCATCTCAAGATGAACCCAAACGGTTCGAGAAGAGTCTTTGCTTCTGTCACTGCCTTTACAAGATCCGATTCACTTGTTTTATCCATATCGACACTTAGAATTATGTTTTGCCTCTCTACAAATCGGAATTGAGGTGCGTTATTGTGGAAACCAGTCACCATAAGAATATCTCCAACTTTATATCTGTATAATCCTGAAAAAAAGACAATGTTATATCATTGTAATGAAACATGGCCCTGGAGGCAATATCAAAAAGACAATGTTATATCATTGTAATGAAACTTTTCATTTTATTACCTGCAAAAGTTGTGACCAGTAATTCGTAATATTGGCCAGGCCTCACATTTACAAGATCCACAGGTTCACCATTAAACTGAATCTGTTCAGACGTCGTTGGGCCGTCGTTCTTCACGGGAAGGAATTCGAAGTAAGCCATGTTGGGGAGAAACGTGTAAGAGACATCAAAAGGTTTGCTCAGAGGCTCTAAATTGATACCACAAACGGCTTCCGAGCAAATATAAACAGTCGAGTGTTTCTGCGTATTGGCTCATAGAACCTGTAGTAATGGCATCAATAAGCTTGGCTTTAGGCCAAAGTTTTTTGAGTATTCCTTCCCATGATTTACAGCTACATATGTTTTGGATCGAATCGGCCAGTTTGGGATTAGGCTTTAGGATCAAGGATACATTTCTGCAGCCGGAATCGGTGATCCAATCACTAAGTTGACCTGTTTTCATGTTGGAGCATAACTCTTCATAGTAATCTTCTAAAAACTTGATAGCTCTTAGCACTACGGTTGCAAAGGTTGAGCCAACTGAAACGACCTCGTCTCGCTGTATTAAACCGATGAGTAATTGACAGAACATGCTCTGATTGTTGTCTGAGCAAAAGACTGCCTCAATGGGGCATGTGTAAAGCTTAAAAACGGCGGCTCTAGACCCAGGATCCTTCAATATACTTGTTAGAACAGTTCTTTTCTTAATGCCGGAAGCAGTTTCAGCCTCTGGTTTGGCAAAAAAAAGTGCCAATCTTTTGCCAGTTTTGTCCAAATCACCAAATTGTCTGAATAAACATGAACAAGTCAGCTTATGGATTGTGCTGAAATATGACAGTGACATGGATCACCTCGACTTATATTTTCGGATTCAGATATATATATATATATAGGAACTCAGATTCTTACTTGATCATCAGAGATCTCAAGAGGGTAAAACAAAGAGCCGTCTGATCATGAATTTCAGCCGTCACAGGCATCAACTTGGGCAACCCTCCTGAAGTTCCAGTGCTGCATATAATCAAACAGGATTGACTTAGTACGGACTATGAAACATAACAAGAACAATACAAAAAAAGAGACAATAAGTCTGCACCTCATGTGGAAATCGACGACAGGTTCGGTTACAAGGATGTTCGATGTCTCCCCGTCGGCGATCCGATCGATTTAAGGCTTGACATCTTCATAAGTGACAATGGGAACATTGGTTTTGAAGCATTGCTTGTCAGTTTGGCTGTTGATGAATCGACTTAGATACTCTGTCCCGGCATTTCTCGCCAGTATTTGCTGCAGAACATGTTCCTGGACTTGCTGAGCGTTGGTGGTTAATTCCTCTATCATCTTCAGTCCATCTTCGTAGTCATTTGTTGTAGTTTCCATTAAAACCAAACTGTAGTTTCTTTTCTGAGAATGATAACACCTCGCTGTTTGCAACTTTAGAACTGATGAAATGATGCAGTCAATGACGGACCAGATCTGGTTCTCGAGCTGAATAATTTAATTATACATTATTTAAACTTGTAACTATCAAAGATAACTATAATAAAGGTAGTAATGGAGAACGTGACAATATTTAAATGGAAATATAGGATAAGTTCAAGCTTTAAAATATGGATGATAAACTTGTAGCTAGCTGTTTTTTTCGGTCATTTGACCGTTTTTTATTTTATGTTTACTTAGGGTTAGATTTGACGACGTCAAGACTGATTATGATAACGTTTATTTGTAATAATTTATATCTTTCCTGCTTTGAATCCTCGGATTAAATTTGAATATGCAGTTTGCGTTCGTGGATAGTTTCTCACGACGTTCGGCTCTGATTTGGGATTCTCAGTAGTCTTTCAATAGCTTAATCACTTTTTGTTATTCGTTTGTCAATGCAGTCAAATTTGTTCGTATCTATTTTTCGTTCGAGCCCTTTAGTTGGGCTTTTAACCTTTTTCGTGTATGGGTCTTGTATGATCTAAAGTGACTAGTGTTAATGTTATAGGAAAATATCCAAATTATATATTTAGTTTAAGATGATAGTTGTAAACCCTTACTGTAATTTTGGATATTTTCTCTTCTTAATAATACTAGCGGCTTCTCTTAAAAAAAAATGTAGAGAGTCTCGTCCACTACTCTAGGAGGGTAAATTATTAGATGGTATCAATTCATCGCGTCATTCATGGTCCAGCCAATTAGATTTTCTCTAAAAGTAACTTTCAAGTAATTACTGACTCTTTATTTACCTATAAGAAAGAGTGTTGATGTTTTTCTTTAAAATTGGATTGTCAATTTAGGTTTGATAGTTCATTTGATACTTAGGAGGGTAGTAGGCACAAAACTATGTAAATATTAGTATATGTGATCTTCATTTTAAATTTATTTTAGTTTAAGTTTGATATGTGTAAGTTCTATCTAGAGTTATTCTAGTCTAAGTTCATATATATTTTGATTATCAATCCATCAATTTATATTTCATAATGATTGATTATGATTATAATTATAATTATTCGACTGTAGTGATTGTATTTTCGTTTGTGCACTGTACCGATTAATTCGAATTGTAGTCACATAAATGTATCCAGGAGCAAAGTCATGATTTTGTTTCGTGGGAACAAAATAAAATTAAAATCCTTGGAGGTTCATAGGCATAAATTTCCATTAAAACACTTAAATTAAATTGGAATTTTTTAGAGGAATTATAAAGAGAATTAACCCATTTGAATAAGGAGGCAATTAAGGCACATACTTATCCCTAGATACACCCTTGGATACTTTGTTTGTAATTATAATTGTTGCTTAAAAAATCAAATATTGACTTCGATATTCAAGATTAGGGCATAACCTAACTTATTTCTCAACTACATAAAATATTATATTTTTACTATGTATTATAGAATTTACATTATAGAAAGATTAAATATATAAGATCGTAATATTGTAAATATTAAAAAACAAATCTAATTGTCCATGTTTAAGAATTTAATAAAATAACAAATATAAAGTTACTAGGGTAAAACTTTGATACACATGTATTTACACTATAAAAATCTAAATCCTAAATTCCTAACCCTAACCTTAAAAAACTAAACCTGAAACCTATGCACTAAATTCTAAACACTAGCCTTAAATTCTAAACCATACAACTTAAACCCCAAAACTCTAAACCCTAAACTAAAACCCTAACCCCTAAAACTAAAATGCACGTGTAAACTAAAGTTTATTATTTTTGTACATAGCATGTGTATCAAAGTTTTTCCCAAGTTTAACATCAAATAAAAATGGCATTTAAATAAAAATATTTAACAAAAAAATAATATTATAAATATTGAAAAACAAATCAAATAAACCAGTCTCCTAGTTTCCAAAATATAAAACTTAAATAAGAAAAAAAGCATATGGAATTCCCCTTCTTGTCCAAAATGTAGATAGTACAGTATAGTTTTTCAGTTTTTACTAGAAGACTAATTAAACAAAAATTCTAGTTTCTCTGTCACTTTCTGAAATTTCAATTTTACTCCATTTTCTACACAAACTAATTAGTAGGAGGACACCAGCTTGGCTGGACAGACCACAAATTAAGCCTATCCACAATCCCTGAATAGAAAATAAACCACAAAATTAGAGTAAATTAAATAACCAATCATAGATTTGATGACATGCAAAGTATCACAAAAGTTCATAGAGGTCACGAGACGATATTTTATAGACTTCTCTCTATATATATATATTACCTTGGCATAAAAGCTTGAATTTAAATGCGAGAAGACCTGCAATTGGCATTCCAATGAAATAGAAAGTCCCCATATTAACCCATGCTGCCAATAGCTGCCAACCACTTCCTCTGGCCACCCCTGCAACATTTATGAACTTCCAATTTCACTGTTCATTGTTTTAATTTATGCTTTGAATTCACCATTGATGAACAAAATCGATATCGAATTATAATATACCTGAGAGGACGCCTTGAAAGGAATCGATGGTTATCGAGATTAAAAGAAAGGGTGTCATTGAAGCGAATTGGTTGATGATTAAAGAACTGTTACTAAAGGAAGAAGCCCAGATATTATGACCAAATGCCAAGGCAAGGACGATTGCGAGTGCAAGAAGGACCGAGAGCTTGAGGGTGACAGCCATGGCGTTCTTGGCCCGAGTCGGATGCCCTGCTCCTAACTCGTTCGAAACCCTTGTGCTGTGCCATATGGTTTATGATTACAATTTACAAATTCTGGGGAAAATGGAGGAAGATTGATAATTCAAAAGGATAATGTAACTCACCTTGCTGTAGCACTAAGGCCATAAGTTATCATGTAGGCAATTGCTTCTGTATTCACACTTTCAAAAAAGAAAAGTTTCCACCATGTCAAAAGCTTTAAACTAAGATGAAGAAAATCCACAGGCAAACAAGTGGATGGATTGGATGTTTTGCTTACCACATTGCAATCAATGAAGTGTTTAATTCTGAATTAGGCATCAACCCTGCAAACAACACAAGAAGCTCGAAAGCCCAGTATTCCAAACTGGGGAAAAAGACAAAGATCAATTTAGTAAGGTTTCAAGCTATAATAATCCCAATCAAAATTTTGGAATTAAAAACTGGTTTTAATTAAGAATCTCATCCTTTTACTTTATGAAAATTGAGAAATTAGTCCCTCAAATTTAATTTATCTGCATTTGATCCTAGTACTTTATGAACACTAAGTCCAGCAATACAGTATCACTGCTAAACTTTTGTAATCATCGGCATGATATCAACAGTTCAACAATTTATACGGAAGGAATTAATAAAAACCAACAATTTAATAGTTTATATACGATAAATTAGTAAAAACTTAATAAAAAATAACAATTTGTTAATGATAGCGTAATTAATTTCTCAGTTTACTTTTAAACTTATTTTGGTCATTAGAGTACAAATCTTCTTCAATTTTCATAGAAGTTTAAATATTAAACTTTTTTGTCATTAAAGTTTAGATTTCTTCACTTTCAAACAAAACGGCAGAATGGTGGACAATTTCAAGTTCCAAATTTTAAAAGTCAATCTCAACGATGTTAATTCGACCTTCATTTTCTCAAATTCGAAGTTCTTACAAAAAAAAACCTTTTGGTTTCTCTCTCGTCAACCTCGAAAGCGTTGGATGGAAATCACAGCGAAATATGTTGCCGCCAACGGAGCTCCGGTCGGATCTTGATCAAATTTGTTAAATGAATGTTGTCAAAAAGTTAACGAATGAGTGACCAAATACGTTTAATGCCTAAACTTCAGTAAGTAAACTAAACGTTTTAAAACTTTAATGACCAAAATAGAATTTAGAGTAAAGTTCAATGATTATTTATGCAATTTACCCATTTAATAATTTATAGTATTTTTTATGAAGTATGATTAACTTCTCGGTTTTGCATGTAAAGTATAAGATCAAATCTTGACAAATTAGAGGAGTGAAATTCATAATTAGGGTATTAGAGATCAAGTAACTTACCAAACCATGGCGGCAGAAGGGAGGGACAATTTAAAGTTCGTAAGAACGCACCGAAACGAATCCAACGAAAACCCTTCCCAAGTCTTCTCAAATTCCTAAGCGAAAAACACATAAACCGAAAACGAAAGAAACGAAATCCACAGCGAAATCGAAGCCGCCAACGGAGCTCCAGTAAAACCCAGATCAGTCCAATTCACCAAAGCGTAAGCAACGCCTAAATGAATGCTCATCGCAATGACCGAAAACCAAACCAGCGGCACCAAAATGCTTTGCGTCTGAAGAAATCTGAGGATGTTCTGAACGAAACCGTAGGCAAATAAGCCCGGGATTAGGTACTTGATGTAGAGAGCGGCGGTTTTTGAAATCTGGGCATCTTGTTGAAGCAACACGAGAATGGGCTCGGTGTAGAACCATAAGATCGATATGATGATGGAGAAAAAGCATGAGATTATGCAGGATGATTGGAGGTAAATTCCCAGCATTCGGTAGAGTTTTGCACCGAATCCTTGGCCGCATAGTGTTTCTAAAGCTCCGCTTAATCCTGTCTAGAATCAGAACGGAAGAAGATCAAATGGGGAAGATGAAATTAAGTCTCTGAAAATTCCAGTAATTTAGCATTTTAAGCATGTTATTGCAATTAAAACAACACCTAAGTTGCAGAAATTAAATGAGTCGGGTTTGGTTATGTTACTTTAAATTTTGGGATATATGTTTTGATTCCATTAAATTTAAGTCATTTTTTTGTTTTGATCACTCAACTATAAAAAATTTCAATTTGATCACTAAATATTTAAAATTTGTTCTTTTAAGGTACTCAACTGTTAATTCTTTAATGTCGTTTACAAATTACGTAAAAACCCACAGAAACTTTTGAGAGTTCAAACCCATATTTTCAGACACCTTTTGAGTTATCGGTGTTAAAGTATTCTTTTCCAAATTCAACATATGGGAGGTTGAGAAGGAGGAGAAAATTAATATATCTCAATTCAACATTAATCAGAAAGTAAGGATTTATTTTGGTTATGAAAAATTATTAGATAAATTCGGCTCACTATATTATTCATGGTCTCAGTCAATAAAATCTATTCATCTCATTTTTTAAGTGAATATTCACTACTTTCCTACATGTAAGTAAATAGTAAATAATTATTTAAAAGTTACTTTGAATTAGTTAATTTTATTTACTGAGAGTATAAATGACGTGATAAGCCTAATTCATCTAATAATTTCTATATGGTTATAGTGTGTAAATATATATTAGAAGTCAATAAAATTTATAAATTAATTTAACCTAATTGACCACCTACAAACCTAAAATTTTATATCAAATTCATCTTGATTGAACCAACTAAACCACATACAAAGTTAAGTATGTTTGAATCAATTTATCAAACACAAGGAAAAAGATTTAACAAAATAAAGAAATTTAAACCCAATTAGTAATTCTAAGTGAAAATAAGTATAATGTTCATTTTAAAATATTTAAATTTAAATAATTTTATCTGCGTGGTTGATGTTAAAAAAAATATAAACATATATTGTATTATAATACTATTCAACGAAATAAAATAAAGAAATTTATATATATATATATATTTTATAGAAGATTGAGAAACGAAGCACTAACCATGAAAGCGAAGCCAGTGACAGTAGCCCAAGAATTAGCAAGCGTCGCACCGGCAAGCTGGAGCTCCCCAAGGTGACCGGCGAACATGACAGACACTAAAGTTATCGACAGAAACGAGACGTTAGAGACGATCATCGGAAGCGAGAACAACACTTGTCTCCTCGCCTCCTCCACGTCCAAAACTCTCTTCCACCACCACCGGTCTCCATCGTCACGGCGGCGATGACCAACATCTGTCAACAGAGCCTCAGTCGATTCTAAACAACTTTTCTCCGACGACATCTCTATGATCTTCTCTTGCCTTCTAGGGTCAATGAAGGGGCGGTGGGGAGGAAGAAGAGAAGAAAGTAAATGATAGTAATTATTACGATAGATGCTATTCTTAACAACAGTGTCGGATTATTTTTATGAAAAACAGTTGAAGAATAACAAAATGGGGAGGGTTTGCATTAAGTGATTCACGTGATTTTGCAACAAATTTAAGGCAATAAACAAGTGATATTGGTGTTTATTAAGGGAAGACATGTCCGACCAACAATTGATTTAGCGAGATGAAACGTTAAATCTTTTAAATACAATCAAAAGATTTTAATTTTAAAATTGTAAATAAAAAAATTGAATTAAAAATCACTTTATATTTAACTTTTTTATAAAATTTAATTTAAATTAATTAATTAATAATTTAGATATCGATAATTAAAGTAAAAAAAAACATGGGGGCGGGTGAGAAGGTTATTTAGGTGTTGGTAATAACGTCTGTGTAAAGTAATAAATTAGTGGTGCTTCTGCTCTCCAGCTGCCCGCTCTGCTTTATGGGTGGTATGCTGTAAAATTAATGCAAGCTACAAATGGAACCACCGAGAAAACACAGATCCATATGAATCTATAACTGCACAACAGTTTCCATGTCTTAATTTTGAAATTTTCTAATATTAAAGGACCAATGTTACAATTTTCCTAGGGGACTGGGACTTCGCAAGTTCGCCCTTTGTAAGGTATAGGGTAAACTACATCTAAGGTCACTTAATTATAGGTTTTATAACAAACAGATCACTTTTCTTCTAAAAGTTACAAACAAATCACTCAACTATTATGTTATTACTATGGGTGAGCATTCAATCGAGTTAAGCCAAAAAATTCCGAGTTAGTCAAGTTGACGAGTCCTATTTTATATTTTAAATTTTTTTTTTGAAATTTTTTCTAATCAAGTCTAGTCGAATTTTGCTCACCCTTAGTCATTCCGCTTACAAACATGTCATTTTTCTTTGGTATAATAACATTTTAATCTCTAAAACTTATATATTCTATTAATTTTGTCATGATTCAAAATAATTCAATAAATTTAATCATTCATATTTAAAATTTCCATCAATTTTGTCTTTTTGTGATACTAAAGAAAGTGAGTCCGTCAAATCAAATCAATAGTTCAATAATCGCATTTTGTCATAAAAAAGCAACAAGTTATAGTTAAAATGTTATTATACCAAGAAAGTAATATATCATTTAAGAGATAATAAAAAGCAATTTAGGAGAAGAATAAAGATTAAAACGATGAAATTTTTAAATATTGAGAGTTAAATTTATTGAAACTTTTTGATTTAGGATCAAATTGATATATTATATAAGTTTTGGGACTATAAATGTTATTATACCATGTTGCATTAGAAGAAAAGTGACATATTTTAATAATAATATTAATTAAGTGATATGTTTGTAATAAATTTTTAATTGATTGGCATACTTATAAATTTTAAAAAAATAATCTATTTATTATTAAACTCAAAATTAAATTACCTTGATTTAAATCACCATAATATATAATGGTTATGTGTAAAGTTCTTCAATGATTAAGTTTATTTTGTTCAAATCTAAGGGTCGTGCTTAAAAGAGGGATCAGTTGGGATCACAACCCTCAAATTTTTTTAAAAATAAATTAAATAATTATAAAATATATTTAATATTTTAAAAATATATATTTATATTGTTGATGTATTAAATTAAATATTTTTAAATTGACTCTCAATAAATAATATTGATTTCCGCGATTGATTCAAATCACGCCTATGAGCGTTGAATTTAAAGTTGAAAAACATATCAAGAAAACATATAAAACTTTGAATTTGAAAAAAATATCATAAAAAATTAATTTGACCTATTTTATGACATTAAAATAGGGAATCATGGTGATTAATGATTATGTTTTTGGTCAAGCTCCTTTTTGGTCTTCCCCACTCACAAGCATACATTTATTATTAATTAATATTATAATATAAATTAACTGCAAATTAATATATATCTATAATAGTTTAAATTAAATCAATTTAAATACTAAAACCCTATCCATTGGCCACCAAGCTGACCCTATTTTATGACATTATTTGAACAGTTTTTCTAATGAAAATCTACATTTTATACATTTAAATAGAGAATCATGGTAATTAATGATTATGTTTTTGGTGAAGAAAGATTTAGCATCTAAGCATAATCCATTAGACCAATTACACTAATAAATTTTAAAAATGTTTTATTTTAATTTGTCTATCATGAATGCTAATTCTGATTTCTTATAACATTATACATAATTAATGAGTAATTTATATTTGTACCTAACTAATTCCTTTTTTTTACAAAAACCCAAAAGAACTCAATACAATCATTACAATGTATATGAAAGTAGATGACAAAAATAAATAAAGTCAATTAGAAATAAAATTTTATTTTATGCTACATTTAAACTATTTATGATCTTTTAAATTAAGGTGTTTGTAAAAATTAAAAATTTTTGTCGTTGGTGTACTGAATGAAAATTCATAGTTTAAATCAAATCAATTTAAATTACCAAAATCCTATCCATCGGCCACCAAGCTGGCCCTGATTTTTTGACATTATTTGAACAGTTCTTCAACAAATTTTTTTATATGTTTTGATTTGTAGTTCAAAATTTAATTTTTTTTATATATAACTAGGAAAAAATATCAAATATAACAAGATTCATATACATAAAAATTTTAAACTTGATTTTTATGATATTCATAATGAAATAACTATATGTCAACTATTGGTTAAGATAAAAAAAAATAAATTATCCGATTCATATACTAAATCAGGGTTTTTTATAATTTCTAATGGTTATTATTTATCATCATTTAATTGTTGCTTGATTTATTTATTTTTCATGATTTTAATTTTTAAATGTTGTTATGCATCAACGGAAAATTTTAAAATTGCTCTATGATAATAATAAAGATTGAAACATCTCGATTTTTGTTAAGAAAAAGAAAGAAAACACTTGTTTGAGGATGGACCAATTAGTTGTTCATTTTTTCATGTTTTATTAATTAATCTTTTGTGATCTATTAATAAAAATAGGCGTTGATCACAAATTTTAAACTTGTTCCATGCTCATAATGAAAACTAAAATCTCAACTATTGGTTAAGATAAAAAAGACCCTTGTCATTTCATCTAACTCAGGGTTATTTTAGTGTCAATTTCTAATGGTTATTATTTATCTTCATTTAATTGTTGCTTGATTTATTTATTTTTCATGATTTTAATTTTTAAATGTTGTTATGCATCAAGTCTTAACCCAATTTACTCCATTCATAATGTCGTGATTTAAACATCTGATTTTGTTTAAAAAATTTAGCGTCTTGTCATATTAGACCAACTAGTCGTTCATTTTTTCATGTTTTATTTTAGGTTGTCTATCATGAATGCTAATTCTGATTTCTTATACCATTATACATAATTAATGAGTAATTTGTATTTTTAATTTGTCAAAACTGATTAATTTTCAGTTAATAAAGAGTTTAAAGGGATTAAATTGAATCAATTTAACTCAATGGGGATAAACCTAAAATTAGACCATTCAATCATGGTGCCAAGACCACTATTAAACCATTAGTTTCGTCCCCAGTTGTATCTTAAAATTTTTTTTCATCTATTTTCATTGTCAACTTTCACACTCGTTGTAATTTAACACAAAAAATGATTTCGATTTACGATCAACAATAATTTGATAAAACTCAAAATATATGAGAATCTTCGTTCTCTTTCATTATAAATATCGTTACTCAAACTCGAATCGTCGAGAATAAATAAATCATCTTATACTACTAGAAATACTCCTTAATTCAAATCAATATTCCATTCCAAATAAGTACATAGATTTGCATACAAATCCTAACATATATAATAACTTATATTGAGCACAATACAAATCTAAGAATTTAAAATGGGGTTTTTGTTTCACGTTTTAAAAGATTTATGGTCACGAATACAAAACAAATGAAAGGAAAATGGGGTTAGGTATATCTAATACGGTAATTTTTTTTTTATAAAAAAAAACCCAAAATAATTCAAGACAATCATTACAATGTATACGAAAGTACTAGACAAAAGTAAATAAAGTCAATTATAAATAAATTTTTATTTTATACTACATTTAAACTATTCACGATCTTTTAAATTATTATTCCGGAGATAATTATAACTTTAAACTTACCTAAATTTTAAACTTATAATTTTTAAGATGTTAAAAAAACAACAATATCGATCAAACTAGGATAATTATGCCTAATTCGTTTTCGATTTTGAGTTGGTTGATAGAGTCAATTAAAATACGTTAAATCAATTTATTGTTAATTTTTATATCAAAAAATTGAATTAAACGATTTTATATATCTATCTATTAAATTTATATATTTTTAAAATAAAATCCCAAAAAAGTATGCCTATTATTCAAAAACTAAACCCAGCTATAATTCCAAACCCAAATTATAATATTCATCAAGCCCATTAATATTTAATAAGATTAACTAAATCTGTTAATATTTTTTTCTTTTAGTAACTCAATTAACCAATCAAATAATTTGCTATAAGTTTTTTTAGCATTTGTTGTATGCTTATAATAGTATATGTTCATTTTTTTTCAACCCTTTTATTACGTATATACATCTTGAAAATAAATTGTTCGAACTCGAATATCTTAAAAAATAAATATTTTCCTTTTTACTAGTACCATTAGAAGGTTATAAATTGAACTAAGTAATTTTTAGTATACATACTAAAAATATCAACATGATATATAAAATATTATAAATGGCTAAAATAATAATTTTAGAAATTGAAATGAGATAAAACAAAGTAAATATTTGAACCCAATAGTGTGATTTAAAAGAAATTTTAAATCTTTTTTTTTTAAGAAAATTTAATGGTCAATGTTGTTCAAACAGCTTAATTGATTCAAATTATTGCTTCAAGAATTTAGTTCAGTGATAAAAATTCAAGAACTTAATTATTTTTTGTTTTCATTTCCATCCTTACATCTATCTCTATATCTGTATCAGTACAATATAAAATAATAGTATTATATTTTTCTTTTTCTTCAATAATTAAACCGGTTTTAAATTTTTTTAAGCGAACCGACAATCTCATCCTCCAACTCTTAAAATTCCCAATGAAATCGTGGATACAAATCGAGAAAGTAATAAAGTTGGGTGGTGTGGGTCGGACCGACATATTCGTACATTATCCTTCGTCTCTTCCTTCACATGCTTGTGTTTTTTTCCTTTTGGTTACAAATCTTGTCGTGGCCTATTTGAGAACATGAAATGAAACTACGAATACTAGTTAAATTCTTGTTAGAGTTGAGTTAAACCGGATCTATTTAGATCCGGTTTAAAAAAAATCGGATTCCATTCCATCATTATAGATTCATGGAGTTCAATCGAATGTGTTTCATCTTTTATCTCGACAAACTTAAATCTTAAAAATAAAATCCAATCCAAGTTTTGAGTTTTAGATTTCGAGTCGAGTTCAAACTTGTCGAACTATCTCCCCTCTTACAAGATAAATCACAATGTCGTAACAACAAACTCAAACCTAATGGATGCTTGAATTCTTGAATGAAGGCCAGGAATTTTCTAGCAAATGAATTGGATCCCACATTACCATCAAATTTCTCAGGAAAATGTTGGTATACAAGCAGATCTGGCCATTGATACTATACAGAAGGACAAGCAACATTTGCAGAACATAAAATCGAACCGGAATACAAAGATAAAAAACATAACTGAATTGTCATGTTCTTGTTATCAGTACAATGCAATAATAACACCATAACAATGAGAAGGCAACATTTTCATGCAAACTCAGATAAATTTAAGAAGAAGAAGAATATAAAGAAAGAAAGAGAAATCACTCTGCCTTATCAGCCTTCTCTTTCTCCGCCTTGGGAGCATCCTTCACCTTTGGTTTCCCTTGCTTAGGCTTCATGAAGCAGAAACAAGAACAGCAAGGACACTGGAACAAGAACTTCATGTCTGGTTTTTTGTTTTTTGGTTTCAGAGTCTTTGTTTTTTTGAAGCTGTATATGGGGTGTGTAATAATGTTGTTTAGGTTTTACAAGATCTTGTAATGGCCCTTATTGGATTCCAACTTTCAATAAAGGAAGATGCTGCCTAATAATGCCAACTTTAGGGTTAGGGAATGAATTTCATGGTCTGTGATATGGTGAACATAAATCTTCTGTTATTTTACTCCTATTTATTTATGTTCCAACACTTGAGAAATTTAAAATTTAGGGTGTAATTTTTAGGATTTAAAATTCAGGGTTAGTGGCTAAATAAAAACACCAAAAAAAACAGCGTCCGGGATAGGGTTTGGGGTTTCCTCCTTGTGGGGGTCACCTTGGCCATCATCTGTGGGGAAAAAGGAGCGTTTCCTTTTAATTTTCCTTGCCTTGTACTAAAGTTTCCTGAGCTGGCAAGCAATATAGGGGACACATGCATTTGCAATTTGCATTATTACCATTAGGTTGGAGTTGAAAACAACCCTATCCATAACAAGTTTGTTCGAGATTTTTAATGTTTAATTGTTACCCACATTTTAATTATATTTAAAATTAAATTAAATCAGACTTAAACACACTCAACACTATTTATTTTCATTCATAAGACTTAAACTTAAACAATTATTTTTACGTTAATAAAAACATTTAATATCCGATATAGATAGAGGATTATAATTTGAATTAAAAAAAAACACCACTTATCAGAGTATTTTAGCTTAGTCCATGCTAAGAATTCAAATCCAAGTGTTACTCTCTTTTATTATATATATAAAATAATAATTGTTATTGATTCAATTGCTGTTTGATATTAATTTTAGGATAGAAGGTAGCCACCATGTCAATCAGCTAAGCAACTTGTTTTATGGCTGCAAGGTGAAACAAATTGAAGAAGTAAATGTACATCAGGCAGTAATTACAAAGAATACACAATTACCATTGAAGAATACTTTTCACTAGTGGTCGAAGATTCAACCTAATAAATGGTTTTAGCAGAAAAGCAGATGATGTTTATTTTAGGAGATTCAAGCTCAATTGTAATATTTGCAAGGTGTGTGCATTCAAAGAGTTAAGAATATATATGAACAGATATTACCTTATAGTTACCTTTAGACTATTAAAAAAAATAGTGGTTGATGACTCAATTTTTTTTTATCTTAGATATAAAATAACTTTAAAATTTGCGATTATTATTTACTTTTTACATAGACCAACCGAATGCGAATAATTAATCGCTGAACTATCTAATCAGGGATGGAGCACAATGAGGGCCCAAGGGGCCTTGGCCCCTGCCCAACAATTTTAAATTTTTTAATAAGCCCTTTATTTGTTTGAAAATTTTAATTTAATCCATTAATTTTTTAAAAAACTCATATTAAATATTTTTTTTTTATTTTTTATAAATCCTCTAAAATTTTAATTTGGCCCTTATTTTGTCTCTTTTAATTTTTGGTCTAATGTCAATTTAGGTCTTTATAAATTTAAATATTAGATAAATTAGACTTTGTCAATCAATTTTGAGTTTAAATATTTAATAAACTCTTGTATTTTTAAGTTCAATAATTCAGCCCCTCCAGATATTCGATCTTAGCTCCGTCCCTGTATCTAATGAATATTTTGAAAAAAATCAAAAAGAAATTTAATGTTGCTCCAAACACAACACCAATCACTAATTTGAGAGATCCACTAATTGGCCAAGTAATAAAAATTATTTATATTGTTCATTTTGTATAAGTTCAAATATCGATATTTATCTTGTAAATGTAATATTTCTATTTAATAAAAAAAATATTTTTGAACCCACCACGTTTTTTTATTATTATCGAAAAGAATTCAAATTATTATTATTATTATTGAAAATACTTCACAATGATAGTCAAGTTACTCATCACACTACCTTAGGTTATGGGTGCTAGACCCGATAAGAGCACCACCCTTCTCCCTCCCTTTAAGTAATATTAAGTTTAAAAATTGTTAAAATAAACTATCAAAGATATATTGTAGATATTAGTAATATATTTTTTGAAATATATATATTAAAAATTATATCCTCGTACTTATTTTCGTAGACAAACTATCTAAGCGTGAAATATATATATATTTTTAAATATATATATTAAAAAATCACTTTAAAGATTTTATTCTCGAATTTTTATTCAAAACTATCCATAATATTTAGAGGTGTTCCTATATTTGTAAATAGTTAATTTATTTAGACCAACCCATACAATTTTTAAATATATACTATTGTTTTTATTTAATATTAGAAAATTTTTTATTAAAATTTTAAACATAAACTTGTTAAATTTTTAATATTTAATTTTCCATATGATATAATTTACGGGATATATTAAAAATAAGGCATTACAAAATAGAAAAAATGTCAGACTAAATTCGAACCTTGATTATAGGATCCCAAGCACAACCCAAATTTTGAATATGCCTAATTTTCATCCAAATCCGCCCGACCTTGGACAGATCTGGTCGGACATGAACATTCATAATAAATAAACACACGCAAATGCCGGGCTTTGGGATTTAAATAGGGCCAATATTTCTATTTCTATACCATCTGGAATGATTCCAGGAAGGGGCATATATTTCTATTTCTATACCACTTGATTCCAGGAACTTGTGACCTTATCTTGGCACAGTTTTTGTTCTTCATGGCCCATTAAATAAGACATATTCAGAGTCGAGGAGATGGTTTACGGTAATCATATACCCCGATACCACATTTTCTCCCAACACGACCGGCATCCACATACTGCACGAGAAGAGGGCAAGGGGCATATTTACCATCACCTAGACCAGTATGTAGAACTCTCATTATCGATAAGCACACATCGAGTCCTATGAAATCTGCAAGTTCCAAGGGGCCCATGGGATGGTTTGTCCCTAGCTTCATCCCTGTATCAATGTCTTCCTTGGTGGCCACCCCAGTATAAAGTGTGAAGAATGCTTCATTTATCATTGGCATGAGGATTCGATTCACGATAAAGCCAGAATAGTCCTGAGAGCATATTACCGTCTTTCGGAAACTGCGAATTCTTGCTCTAGTTAAAATGGCAGTTGAATACTGGTTATCATCAGATCCAATTGAAATTTGCAAGTTGGAGCAGAGGAGACAAAGATCACTAGCTAACACATGCACAACGTAATAATGCTAGTTGAAAGAAGTTATTTATGTTTCTTTTTCACAAGCATCTTTAATCAGACATTACGGCATTACCTCTCAGCCAATGCTTTTGTCACATGATATGTTTCATCTGAAGTGTCTGCACCTCGAATAATCTCAACCAACTTCATTATTGGAGGAGGATTCATGAAATGCATTCCAATGACCTGCAAAACATGTTTACTTCAATCTCAACAAACGTGATGTGATTTTGCATGTGATAATCAATTGTATCAAAATATCCCAAACATGGCTCCAAATAAAACCTGGCGTGGTCTGCTGGTGGCGGATGCCAACCGAGTAATGGAGATGGAACTTGTATTAGATGCTAAAATGGCTGAACTCTTTGCGGTCTTATCCAGTTCGATGAACAACTTTTTCTTCACATCTTCTGATTCCACAATTGCTTCGACAACGAAATCGGCTGATCGCAGGTCTTCTATATTTGAAGTACATTTGAGACGTTTCAAAGCTTCAGTACGAGCAGCCTGTCAATCGAAACAATGAAGTAATGGAAAGTAATATTTTGTCGATGCCCTTGCCCCCTTTATTCTCCTTGTAAGGTTTTGCCACAATGTTCTATTATCAGGTTTATCAGAAAATGCACAAGAACCATCAATAGAAGGAGATAGGCCTAATCTATGCAATACCATTTAACATAAAATATGTTATACTTATACATGCCATTGTTCATCCGGTTTGTTTTCTTCATTTATGGTAAATCAAAAAAGAAAAGAGTATGGGGATATGACCCTCCAAGGACCCCCACATACATGGAGAAACATAGAAAGGATTAAACATACTTGTTTCCAAGCGTCGCATCCGAGTTCCAGCAGAGAAAATGGGTTTGCTGTGAACTTATTTTCGTTCGTATAACTCGAATAAGGAAGAACTGACTATGGAAAACAAGCAACCTTATTTTTGAGGTAAGGTAACACTTTCTGATTAATACTTAACATTAATGTTTTGGCCTAAATGTTTCAAAATCACAACTTTATGCATCCAAATAGCAGGATTGCAGGGAAGATTGCCCTGTTTCACCGCACCAAGGGAGATTTTTATGGCGAATCACCGACATCATGTGATTGCTGAATTAAATACAATATCAAACCAAAAGTATTTACTAGCCACACCCAAAACCAGTCACATACGCAACCTAGTCCTCTACAAAAGTTACACTGAAATTAGCCATAGTTGACACGTTAATAGCCATCTGATCAAGAAAGTTCAAGCCACTCAACTCAATACTTCCATCAACAAGTAGAGCCGGGGACGATCACAGGATTTTATGTTAAGGGCGAATCTATAAAATTATAGGGGTCGAAAATAATTTCAACAGAAAATACATCAAAAATTCTAAAAAAACTCTAAATTATATACAAATTTTATATAATTTCTAATTTTTATGGGGCGACTGCCCCTCCTCTCCCTCGGTCCATCTCTGACTAGAGATGCAAATTTCTCAAATTGCAACCCAAAGCCCAAACACAAGCTCTAACCAAGATCAACCTTTGTTATCTATTATGCTAACTTTTCAACCTGTTTAACTCAAACCCAATCTAGGGTTTCAACCGGATCAAAGGTTTTCAATCATTTGAGTTTTTGATCAACATATGCAAATATAACTTGAAAATACCATACAAGAAAGATAAAAAAAGACCCAAGCTTTTTTTACCTGGGAAAGTTGACCTTTGGAAACGAAACGTTGAAGGGAAGAAGAGATGGATTTGGTGGCTCGGGAAAGAGCAGCAGAGTCGGTATCAAGGAGCCAAACGTGGAGACCATGCATGGCACCTAGCTGAGCTATGCCGGAACCCATTTGCCCACCGCCCACCACCGCTAAACTCTTTGTTTCAGCCATTTTTTGGGCCTGCAAAGATAACAACAACCAAAAGTCCCCTTCCAAATACCCCAAAAAAAGGAAAATTAATAGTTGTAGAGTGCTTCAGGCTTTACTTAAGTCGGTGAGAGAACCAATCACTTGCGAGACTTGCAGACTAAAAATAGCCAACTTCAATAATTAAGGCTTAGGACGATCTGTTTTTTTCTTATTTACTATAAAAAAAGTAAATTCAATTGGTAGTCACTAAATTTTTAAGCATTTTATTTTAATTATAAAAATTTTATTATAATTATTAAATTTTTAATTTTCTTTTTATTACGATTATTGTTAATTTGTTATTAATTTTTGATAAAAAGTTGACATCACACGTTAGAATTCTTCTCAAAAAATCTCAATTTTTTAAATTTATAATTGTCACCAATATTAAAATTTTAATAAACGAAGCAATTATCGGTTAATTCCAATGGTGAAAAGATCTATTTGGCTAGAAGATCGATGTAGTTTAGTGTTATATACACATAATTATATATATAATTATTTTTTTATAAATATTTAATTTAATTTAAATTATCTATTTTAAAAAAAATTGGGTTATATACAGTCGCTTATTGCGCCGGTACAAACCGCAAAGGTAACAAGTACCAAAAGTCCCCTTCAAAATACCCAAAAAAATAGATTGTAACGTATTAATTTTGTCGTGTGAGAGAACCAATCATTGGGGAGACGTACTGAAAATAACTTGTCCTTATCTAACTTTGATAGTTAAGACTTATCTGTTTTTTTTTCTTCTTATTTTCAAAAAGGGTAAGCTAAATTGTGGTCATTAAATTTTTAGAGTATTTTCACTTTTATCGTTAAATAAAAAAACTTTCGTTATGATCACTAAATTTTGAATTCACTATCATTATGGTTATGAGTGTTCAAAAATACTTGACCTGGTTGATCAGGCCCGCCGACCCGAACTTTAAAAAATTGGGTAATTCTTAAAAAAACTACATGTCCGGGTCGGGTACTCGACCCAGGATATTTTTCAGGTAGCTAGGCCGGGTCTGGGCTGATTTTTTTGTAATCGGGTACCCGACCCGGTACTTTTAATATATTTATTTTTTAGTTTTAACTTATATTTTTAGTTTAGATTCTTCATATTTTTACCCTAAAACTAAATTTAAATCTCTAAATTCTTCCTATGTTTATATTATATACTTTTAAGTTTAAAATTTTTCAAAAATATTTGTATTAATTTATTAATACAAGATTTGAAAGAAAAAATGATATTAATATTTTTAATGTATTTTTGGTAATAAACTTATATATATATGTATATATCCAAATATTTTAATCTTAAAACTAATGTTTGGGTTATGTATTATGAGCTTTTAAAATTTATGTGTTTACTATACGATTTTTTAAAACTTTTAAATTTAAAAATAAATAAAAATGTGAATCTGGTATCTGGTACCAGATTTTGTGGGTACTCGGGTTTTATAGGTATCCGATTAGTGAATACCCAGTAATTACAGGCAGGGACTAGGCAAAAAAATCTAATACCCGAAAGACCGCGTACAATGAGCACCCCTAATTACGATTAATATTGTTAGCTCTCGTTAAAAAATGTGGGCATAATACGTTAAAGTTTTATTTTCCAAAAAAAATCCAATTTTTTAAATTTACCATTGCAACTAAAGCTAAATTTTTTTATGAGCGGAGTGAAGAACGACTAACCGATCAACTGTAATGGTAAAAAAATAAATGTTTTATCAAAAGATTAACATAAATTAATTTTAAATTGATTTAACAATTTAAATCTAATATTTAAATTTTGAAACTTGCATTGAATTGAATGAGCTAACAATCCTTAAGTTGTATTTATTATCAGATCTAAATAAATTAATGTGGAATCTATTCTGTAAATAGTATAGAAACAATTATCTTGAAAGCTTTTTTAATTATTATCTTGAGATTTATTGTATGATTAAACTTAAAAAATATCGTTCCTTCTCTTTTTTGGGCTTTAGGTCTGTGGCTCAACTCAAAGCGGTTATATGGAAATCAAATTCCAAGCCCAAAAATATGAACTGATAGGCCCATTTTAGAAAAAAAAAAGTTAATTCATATAAATTATTTATCAATGAATATAATGGCAATATACAAAATATTCATATATAATTTATCGAATGTTCAGTTCGTTTATATACATGAAACACATCCTAACATCTTAATAAACAACGAAGTACAACTCTCAAATTTTCTTACCAGAAAAAAAATGAAGAGCACTCATTAAAATTAACCAAATCCTCCATATGCCCTTACATGGATTTATGTAACCACCACATTTATTTGTAGTTAACTTTTAATTTATGACGAATTAGTAAATCCGGTCTAAACATTAACACATTTTTTAATTCTTGACCTAAATTGAGTTAATATTTTTCACTAGCATTTAGTTTAGTTTGATGGGATACTAGGTCTTTTAAATAATGTTAAGAGTTCAAATTTTGACGTTGTGAATTGAGCAAATTAGGTTGGGAGGATCTTCTCATAATAAACTTCTGCAATTCTCATTATAGATTAGTCGATCAATAAATCAGATACCGATAGTTATAAAAAACATAAAAAATAAAATAACAACTCATCAAATGGCATCATTGCTATGCTTGTTGTTGGGTAATGTAATCAATAAGAGAAAAAAAATATTTATATTTTTCTTCCATGCTTATGCATGAAGCTTAATTATGAGTTTCCCCCCTAAAGGTCTCATAGAGCTGCCAAAGACTCAAAGTAACATTATAGGGCATCTACCTTTTTATCTTATTTACCATTTTTTTGAATAGTCTAAAGGTGATTACAAAGTAGTGTATGTTCATACATATTTTTAACCCTTTGACAATACGCGTACACCTTGTAGACAAAACGATTTGAACCCGTGTTTCTTAGGATAAACATCATCCACTTTTCCACTGGAACACTTATTAAGTTCATCTTATTTACCATTTTATTTTATGCTATAAAGTTGTTACAATATTTTTGACCTTAGCCCATCAATCATCACATATATTAGCTTTATAAATATACCTTTCTTAACTAAGTCCAAAACCCATATTTATCAAATCCCATGTTGAAAAGGAGTTAAGGTGTTTTTAGAAACTTAATTATGGTTAACAAAAAGAATTAGAATTCAATGAAAAAATGAGATGATCAAATTATTGTAAGATAAAAGAAAATATGTGCGTATGTATCATTGTTAAAACGATTGATGAGCTTAATGCTATTTTACTCTATTTTTTAATTGGATTTTTTCATGGATGCAATTGCAAAAGAGGTTAATAACAACAAAATAATCGATGATAATTAATCTATCAGAAATCGTGAACAGTTTAATGAATGATTAGAAGTAAGCATTAATATTTTAGGATTTAGAGTTTGAGATCTGATTATAATATATTCAACTTAATCTATAAGTTTATAAAGATATTAAAAGAAAGGTAATTATACCAAACACTGGCGGTGAAAATACTTTATTTTCATAAGTGCTCTAATTTTAAGGGTTAGGGATTTAGTTTAGAGTTTATACTTTAGGGGTTTAGGTTTATGTACTTAGAATGTTTGAATTTAGAGTTTAGGGTTAGAATTTAGAGCTTATATGTTAAAATTAAATCTCTAACATATTTCCTCTAAAACCTAAACCCTAAACCCAAATTCTAACCACACCCTAAATTGTAAACCCTTAAACTACAAACCCTAACCCCTAAAATTAGGGCACTTATAAAAAAAATGATTCTACCGCCAGTGCATCATATATTTTCCCTAAAAGAAAACCCTTTACTGGAAACCAAAATCTAAAAACCTTTGTAATCTTGCGTTAAATTTTCTGGTTTCATAATTCAATTATGTTTGGCATTGGTGGATTTCTTGTTGAGACTTATTTGATCTTTTTATTACCTTTGTTGAGCAGAAAATCCAAGCACTTTTGTGCTTAGCTAGCAACCTTGTACAAGTTAGGTCATATGTTGTCTGGATCACAAATGGTCACAATTATGAACAAATTTCCACCCATCAATCGTTGTCTGTTGGGATCAATTATTTAGTTTTACAGAAGCTGAATAAATGGATTGAAACACATGCAGTTAACGATCATGAAGAAGAAAAACAAGTAGCTAGGGACATAACTTGCTGCATGGAAAATTAATGAATAGTCCTCCATAGCCGATCATGTGTAATGATATATTGATATGTAGGTGCAGATCATGTTTGATGTCAGTGACGGATTCAAAAATATTTTTGAGGGTAGACACATATAAAATTTTAAAATCTCAAGGTGGATACAACTCATAACTATTACAAAAATTTAAGAATTAATTCATAAAAATAAAAAAATAAAGTCAAATGTGTGAAATATAAAAATTCATAGTGAGTTCATGCCCACCCTATCAGACACTTGGATCCGCCCCTACAGGATACAGTTGAGGCCATTGGTTTCCTGCTAACTACAGCTCTGGACTCCACCTACAGCTTGTTCATATTTAAGTAGAGTTTGATGATTTTTCAACTACGAAGTTGCAGGACAAAGTCATTTAGTGGATGAGAGAAGATATTGTTCCTCTCAAAATGTTTTTGTATAATATTATTTTAGATATTTTAATTTAAATACTAGTTAAATAAGAGCTTTTGTCATTTATGATTTTTAGATTTAAAGACTTAGTATATTCTTGTTCCTCTCAGTGTTTGATCTTAGTTTCGTCCCTACGAAATTGGGTGGCGAATTAGGTTCTTAGGATGTTCAAGCCAAGTATTAGTGTAATTGAAATTTGATTAGTTCAATAGTTTGAGCTATCCAGCCATTGGCTGACTAATTCAGACTAGGTATTACAAAGCTCATTTCGGGGATGACCCTCCAAACCAAATTTGTTCTATTCACAATGCCAAAATTTGAACCCTGACAATGCTTAAGAAAATTGATACGTCATCCCACTAGACCAACTGATTGTTGGTGAAAAATTATTTAGTATATTGTTAGTAGAGATTTTACATGGATGGAGGGGTGTGATTTTAAAATTTGATTTAACAAGATCAAAAACTATATGAACATAATTTATTATTATAGTGTACTGATAAGAGATATCAATATAGTTATGATTAACATTATGTTTCGTGTTTGATTTCAAATAATTTTTCTACCTTCTCGTATAAAAAATAAAATAAAATGAGTAGCATATTTTCTGAGGTTATGATAAAATAATAAGATAAATAAATTTAAAAAGACATATAATCTAGGGAAACTACATATTTAGTATCTTAACTATACCCGTATTATTGTTTTAGTATTATTATTATTATTTTTGGTAAAATAGTAACTAATTTTACGTTTTTGTTCTGTTTTGGTACCTACACCTTTTAAAATCAATGAAAATGGTGACGTGGCTTGGGTTAATGACAGTTTTAGTCTAAAAACTTGTACAATCTATGAATTTAATCTAAAATTCTATCAATTTAAACATTATTTTTAATTTTTGGATTAAATTATAAATTCTTCAATTTTCTTCTTCTTTCAATCGAACCCTTTTTGGGATTTAAAAAACACACTAGAGACAATCAAGGATTAATAGGGGCTAATGCAGGGTCTATTGGAGGACCCAAACGCCACAATCGGGATACTGGTGAGAATATGAGGGGGTGAGAAAGGGATGAGAAAAATATGGAATCAAATCTTTTGCAAATCTCTCTCGGCGAGAATACAAGGGGAATGGAATTCTCGGATCTGTGATTAGAAGAAGCGGTTTTGAAAGTGGATTTAATCTCCAAGAAGGTGCCCTGGAGGAAATGGGATCGAAGCTCAACAGTCTAGAGCCTTGTGCGACATTAAATGGCAGATTCTTCGATGAAAGGACTAAATTGATAATATATATAAGTATTTTAGACTAAAACTGTGATTATACCAAGCGACGTCATCATCTCTGTTAGTTTTTAACAAACGGGTATCAAAACAGAATAAAAACGTAACGTTAAGTACCATTTTGCCAAAAATAATAATGAAGGTATCAAAATAATAACGCAAACATAGTTAGGTACTAAATATGTAATTTTCCTCTAATCTATTAAAAAGACATATAATGATTATTCAACATTTATGAAATTAAAAATTTCAGACACCATCAAATATTAAATTAAACATATTATATATATATATTAATTTTTAAAGGCTAATATATACTTCACGTCGTTGTATTCTTTGTTCATTTAGAATTTAGTCTTGTTATTTTTATTTTGAAGAGTCTAACTATTAATACTGTTAAAATTATTTTTGTTAAATCCAAGTATATTAAAACGTGATTCAGTTACATGACTTTCTGAGTTAGCCCTTTTTTATTTTAAAATTTTATATCAACATATTTAATAGAAAAATTTTAATGAAGCTAATAATTGAACTTTTCAGTAAATAATAATTATTGGACTTAAATTTTAAAATCTAAAAAAAAAGAACGAGATTCTTAAAAATAAAAGTGAAATGGTTTGATTTTTTTTTAAATGAGTATGTCATTTTATTAAAAAAAATGAAAGATTTAAGTTGAAAGTTTATAATGTAGGTAAACAACTTTGATCTGGACATATTCTTTAAAATAGTCCAAAATTAATGTCTCTAGATTACAATCATGACCAAAGAAAGAAAAGGTAAAAAAACCTAATTCAAAGTCTCGAAACAAAATAGATACAAAACATTACCAAAGCTCGACGATGAAGGTAAAAACCATCGACAAACAACATTAAAAATGCATATTACATAATTGCGGCACGTTGACAACACGTTTATTACCAAAACTCAATCGCGAACAAGAGCGGTGACTAAACTTACATCTAAATCCAGTTTGAGGGTCCAAAACAAAGAGATCAACAGGATAATCAAAAGAGCGCCAACTTAATCAGTCGTGACGACGTCAAATATAACCTTAAAAGAAAAATAAATAACAAAAAAACGTGCCAAGAGGCAAAAAAATACATACTAAAAAGTAGAAAAAAGCTTGCCATAAAGACAAATTTATTAAATTAAAAAGACTAAAGTCAAAAAACGAAGCAAATAAATAAAAGATGATGACCAACACTAAAACTTATGTCGCTTCGATTATGAAAATTAGACACAAATAAAAAAATTGATGGCGGCACTAGAGAGAAAAAGGCAAAGCTGCTAGGGTATTATTGTTGAAATGGTTTGAAATTTAAATATATAGATTTGGAACATATTTATTTATTTTTAAATAAAGTATGTCAAACAAAAGACATGAAAGTGGAAAAACAGACCTTTCGAACAACCTAATAAATGTAGAAAGAAATTTAATAAATTTGCTGAAAAAGAGAGAAAAAAAGGGGTGGATTTTGGTATCACACGAGAAAGTTGACCAAACAAAACTCAAAACAAAATAAATCTTATTAATTTACGAATTTCATTAAATCTTAATAATAATAATAATAATATTATTAGTGTTTTCGAGACGCAAAAATAATAAAAAGGAGAAATATAGGTTTAGACGATAGAAAGAGTTAATTGCACACTATGTATCTAAATTATTTATTTTATACTAAAATGATCTTTAAAATTTTTAAAGTTTCAATTTCATCTCAAACTAGACTCTCATTCTAAATTGATCCCTAAAATTTTAAATATTTCAAATTCATCCTCAAAATATGACACTCATTTTAAATTAATCATCAAACTTTTGAACGTTTTAAATTGATCCTCACATTACGGTCACTATGTGTATCACGGTCATGAATTTTTTTAATAGCATATGCAATTGCGGACATAACAATTACAAGTATTGCAATTTCGGACGATGCCTATACCACTATATAGCAGCCACTATTGCGATGATGGACTGTTATTTAAATCCTTGGTTGGAAGAGAAAGTCATTTTTTTTTGTTTGGAGATGAGATTAAATTAATATTTTATCTAAAATTTACGGGTTAAATTAAAAATTAATTATTTTTAATATGTCATATTATTAATGCAATTAATGTTAATGGCTCACTAATCAAAATATAACTAATCGATAACATAAATGACTGAAAATGTTACTTCTCAAAGTTTGAAGATCCAAAATAAAAATAGATCAAAATCAAAAGTGACCTCTATTGTAATTTACCAGAAATAAAAACAAAATAAATAAAAATCATAATATTTTGGGTTTCAAAAGTCAGCTCTGATGTCTTCACATTTGAAAACCACTCTCAAACTGTACCTTATTGCTTCTTTGTTTTTTTTTTTTTTTTTTTTTGTCCAATAAAATACTGATTATCTGTCCTCTAAACAAACAAACAAGAACTTTCCTTTTTTTCTTCTTTTCTTTAAGTTTTTTTATTTATTTTGATTTGAAATGTCTTCACTCTTAAGATTCTGTCCCATTCTTTTGCTTTGATAATTAAAGAGTGAAAGAACTGGTTTTGAAATTAGAGTTTGTAAGTATTACCCTTTTGTAGAAAAAATAGTTGGCCAGTGTTAAATTATTAATTTCTCTCTTTTTTCCCCTTATTTTTTTAGTGTTTGGTTTCTTAGGAAACTAATGTTTCAACAAAGTGAAGCTACAAAGAGCTATAGATAGATAGTAGGAAAGCTTTAGGCTTCTCAACTTTCCCCCCTTTTTCTTCATTGCTGGTTTTTGAATATTGGGATCTGATTTTTTTTTTCTTTTGAGTTAAAAGATTCAATCTTTGCTACTATTTAAGTTACTGATTTACTTGGAAGGTGATTCTCAGAAGGGGTTTTTCTCATTATTCTAAAAAAGTGTTGCCTTTTGTTCAACAATTTGGACTCTGGTAAGTGTTTGATGCTTTGTTTGTAAGTTATTTGTTGTTGTTTTTGAGAGATAGTTTCGAGATGTGAGTAAAGTTGTTTCATTTAGTAGCTTTTTTTTTTTTTCCTGTTTTAATGAATACACTCTCATGTGTGAACTTAAATTCAGGATTTCTTGACTTATGGTCTTGGGATTTGATTTTTTTTTCTCAGGTTGGGATTGTAGATTTCAATAGATTTTTCCTCTGTTAGCTTCATTTCCCAGTTGCCAAGTTGAGTTATTTTGCTGGATATGTGCAAGCAAGTTACTCTATCTGGGTTTTGTTTCCTTTTTTCTTTGCATCTTCAAACCATTGAACATTTTGCCAATTGTACCATATTGAATGAATTTGTAAATTTGGGATCTTTTTTTTCCTTTTTATTCTCCAGAAATCCAATGGCTTTCCTTAATTGGGTGTTCTTGGCTTGCTTTATTTGTTCTTCACTGAGCCTTGAATCCTCAGGCCAACCTTGTGATCCAAATGATTTGTTGGCATTGAAAGAATTTGCTGGGAATCTCACAGAAGGGTCCATTATCACTGCATGGTCTAATGAATCTAATTGCTGCCAATGGGATGGTGTTGTTTGTGGGAAAATGAGTAATGTTTCAGCTTCTAATCGAGTTACAGGCTTGATTCTGCCTAAAAGGGGTCTCAGAGGGAAAATTTCGACCTCTTTGGCCAGATTAGATTGGCTTAAAAGGCTCGATCTTTCTTGCAATCACCTGATGGATGTTTTGCCTTTGGAGATTTCGGATTTGAAGCAGCTTGAGTTTCTTGATTTGAGCTTCAATTTGCTGTCTGGACCGGTTTCTAAACCGGTTTCTGGTTTGATATCGATTCAGTGGCTGAATATTTCCAGCAATTTATTCAAGGGGACCTGTCCGAACTTGGACAGTTTCTGGATGTCGCTGTGTTCAACTTGAGCAATAATTCATTTACCGGCCAAGTCGGTTCTCAAATATGTAGTTACTCCAAACGGATTCAGGTTCTTGATTTATCGATGAATCACTTGGTAGGGAGTCTTGAAGGCCTAAGAAATTGCAGTGTATCTCTACATCAGTTGCATTTGGACTATAATTCACTGTCAGGTGATATTCCTGACTCTTTGTACTCAATGACATCGTTGGAGCGATTCTAGATCACTGGGAACAATTTCAGGACAACTGAGCACGAAATTGAGTAAGCTCACAAGGCTTAAACACTTGGCTATATCTGCAAACCGCTTTTCTGGTAGAATTCCTGATGTTTTTGTCAATCTTGTACAATTGGAGCTGTTTTGTGCACACTCGAATTTGTTTTCGGGTCCATTGCCATCATCCCTGTCACTGTGCTCAAAGCTTCGTGTACTTGATCTCCAGAACAATTCGTTAAGTGGTCCTCTTAATCTCAATTTCACTGGACTGCCTAATCTTTCTTCACTCGATCTTGCTACCAACCATTTTGTTGGTTCCCTTCCTGCTTCATTGTCCGATTGTAAAGAGCTGCAAATTTTAAGCCTGGCAAAGAATGAATTCAGTGGCCAGATCCCCGAGAGTTTTGCCAGTCTCAGATCACTTGTGTTTCTGTCACTGTCGAATAATAGTTTCGTTGATTTATCTGGGACTCTATCTGTGCTTCAGCAATGCAAAAACCTTACCATTCTTATCCTCACAAAGAATTTATATGGAGATGAAATTCCCCGAAATGTAAGTGGGTTCAAGAGCTTAACGGTCTTGGCACTCGGAAATTGCGCTCTGAAAGGCCAAATACCAGATTGGTTGTCCGATTGCAAGAAGCTCGAAGTTTTAGATTTGTCATGGAATCACTTAAATGGCAGTATCCCGAGTTGGATTGGCCAGATGGAGAATTTGTTTTACTTGGACTTCTCAAATAACTCTCTCACTGGAGAAATCCCGAAAGAGTTTGACACAGCTAAAGACCCTCATTTTTTCAAATTCCAGCTTAGCCACTCTTTCATCATCTTCCGGGATCCCCCTATACATAAAGCGAAATCAGAGTGCTAGTGGACTTCCATACAACCAGCTTTCAAGTTTTCCCCATCATTATACCTGAACAATAATAGATTGAATGGGACGATTTTGCCTGAAATCAGGCTATTAAAGCAGCTCCATGTCTTGGATTTAAGCCAGAACAACATCACTGGTGTCATCCCTGCTTCCATTTCCAATATGAAGAACTTGGAGACTTTAGATTTGTCGTACAATGACTTGCACGGGACAATTCCGCAGTCGTTTGCCGAGCTCACATTTTTGTCAAAATTTAGCGTGGCATATAATCACTTGCAGGGTGTGATCCCAACTGGTGGACAGTTTTATAGCTTTTCGAGCTCAAGCTTTGAGGGTAACCCTGGACTTTGTGGGAAAATAGTGTCTCCTTGTCATGTTATGGACAATATGCTCAAACCAGCTATCCCGTCTGGCTCAAACAACAAATTCGGTCGCAGCAGCATTCTTGGAATAACGATCAGTATAGGAGTTGGGATATTGTTGCTTCTTGCTATTGTTCTTCTTAGAATGTCAAGGAGGGATGTGGGTGATCCAATCTATAATTTGGACGAGGAACTCAGCAGGACACACCGGTTATCTGAAGCTCTTGGTTCATCGACGTTGGTTCTCTTCCAAAGTTCAAACTGCAAGGAGCTCACAGTTACGGACTTGTTAAAATCTACGAACAACTTTAACCAAGCAAACATTATTGGTTGTGGTGGTTTTGGACTGGTTTACAAGGCCTACCTTCCAGATGGTACAAACGCTGCAGTCAAGAGACTTTCCGGTGATTGTGGCCAGATGGAACGTGAATTCCGAGCTGAAGTTGAAGCTCTTTCGAGAGCTCAGCACAAGAACCTTGTTTCTCTTCAAGGTTATTGTAAGCACGGGAACGACAGATTATTGATTTACTCTTATATGGAGAATGGAAGCTTGGATTATTGGTTGCATGAGTGTGTTGATGGATCGTCGGTTCTCAAATGGGATGTGAGACTCAAGATAGCTCAAGGAGCTGCTCGTGGGTTGGCATACTTGCACAAGGTTTGTGAACCGCACATAGTTCATAGAGATGTGAAATCCAGTAACATACTTCTGGATGAAAAATTTGAGGCACATTTAGCGGATTTCGGTCTCTCAAGGCTACTTCGCCCGTATGACACCCATGTCACAACAGACTTGGTCGGAACATTGGGTTACATTCCTCCAGAGTACAGCCAGACGCTAACCGCAACCTGCAGAGGTGATGTTTACAGTTTCAGAGTCGTTCTTCTCGAGCTTCTTACCAGGAGAAGGCCCGTGGAAGTATGCAAAGGAAAAAACTGCCGGGATTTAGTGTCATGGGTGTTTCAGATGAAAGCCGAGAAACGAGAATCCGAGATTATAGATTCATCATTATGGGACAAGGATCTCGAAAAGCCACTATTAGAAATGCTCGAAATTGCCTGCAAATGCTTAGACCAGAATCCGAGGCGAAGACCCTTGATCGATGAAGTTGTTTCGGGGCTGAATAGTATTGGGAATGAGTCTGTTCAACAATGAAAACTGAAAATCTTAGCTGGGGGTATACCTGTAAAGCAGAAATTGTCAAAGTTTCGAAGGATTACTGACCAAATCACTTTGATTTGTTGCAAAAACAAAACCATATGCCATTGTGTACTAACGTTTGAGAGTTTGTATACATAGGCTTTTTAAGCCATTTCTTCTATCTGAAATAAGCAATTATAGAATATCTAATTATCAGTGCTTGCTGAAAAAATTGCAGTCTTTAGTTTTGTTTCTCTTAGTGCTAGCATCCATTTTTTCTTTGATTGGCCTCTAAATTTACACTGATGATTCAATATTTTCCAGCAAATGAAAGTTCATTGCTTGAATTTGGATGTGTTTGTGTGTATATATAATTATATATATATGATTTTTCTACCTTTTCCACCTTTTAGGGGAAAAGATTAAGGAATGGGAGCTGTTATCTGTCAAATAAATGGGGTCTGAGACAAGAGGATTCTCCTTTTTTGACTTGTATTGGTTAACAAAAGTTAATTGTCATCATCATAGATAACACCAACCTTTGTTGAATTGATTTTTTTCCTTCAAATTTCGAGTTTGAGTAAGGTGAATGACGAAAACATTATAAAAGAATTTTCTTTTGTTTTAGAATCTAATCATGTCCGTTTTTGAGATTTCGGGGGCTTAGGACGAATCAAAAAATAAGTCTCCTAATCAAGGATTTAAATTATAATTTTCGCTCGTATTTTCACTCGCGATTGCGATTACGGTGAGTATTGTAATTGTGAATTTTTTTAAATAACATATAATTATTGTGGATATAATTTGATTTGAATATCAACGATAAAGATGTCATAACTTTTGTTTAAGTTTTTTTTTGCATTGTTAAAAGGTTAAGAATATGTATAAACACATACTACCTTGTAATCACCTTAAGACTATTAAAAAGTATTGAAAAAATAAGGCCCCTAATAGCAAATATTGAAAAAATTGAATTTTAAGCATATGCCCATAATTACAAATATTGAACAAATTGGTCCCTAATAACAAATATTGGGAAAAAATTAGACAATTAATAACAAATATTAAAAAAAATTAAAAGTAGAACCCTAATAATAAATATTAAAAAAATTAAGCCCTAATAATAAATAGTGAAAAAAAATTCACCCTATAATTGATATAAAAAATGTGTGATTTATTATAAAAATCCTTTGGGCCGTGAGAAGTTGTCCCTCCAATCCAAGCTCAGATACATCCTAAATCTAACTTTGTTTAATAATCGATTTCAAATATAATTAAAATTCATATGACTACTAAATATCAATAATTTAAAAGTTTAAATTTTATGGTTTAGAATTTAAAGTTTAATATTTAATATTTTATGATTTAGAATTTAAAGTTTATTATTAACCATTAGAGTTGAACATTACAATATTTCATATGATAAATATATACCAAGTGTAGGGATTGAAATTAAACTTGTTAGATTTCGTTAGTTGAATAATATCTAGGTTTATAATAGAAAATTTTAGTGTTAGGAAAATAAGGTGGAATATTTTATGGTCACGTGTTTATTTTCTAATAAAACACTCATCAAACAAGATCAATCAAGACCATAAACAATGAATATTTTATTTTAAAAGAAAATGAAACATTTTCAAACACATCTTTTAAGAGGATGTTGATTTTCAAGAAAGCCTTAAAAACAGCTATGCACAAATTATTATTTTTTCTTTTATTTTGGTGCCTTAGTTCAGAACAGGTGAGGTATATAGACATGTTAAGGGGAGAATAAAGTGAAAGAGTTGTTGGGAAAATTTACTATTAATTTAGTTCATATTTCATTATTTTCACACTAGGGATTGACTATGAAATAAAAGGAAATTTCTAAGATTTCATTTTTAAGAAAATGAAATTTTTAAGTTATTTTATATTTGTCAAAAAATTAGAGTAAACACATTTAAGGGTGGTTAAAATAAAGTTATCAGGCGTTGACAAAAAATTTTTTAGGACCCAATTTAAGGTTTAGGAGTTTAGAACTAAAGTTTATGATTAGAGTTTAGAGTTATGGTTAGAATTTAAAGTTTATAGGTTAAACCCTAAATCTATAACCATATTACCTTAAACCTAAATCATAATATTTAAACCTCAAATTTTAACCACAAACCCTAAATTCTAAAACCCTAAACCCTAAATTAAATCCTTAAACCCTAAAACTAAGATGATTATTGAAACTTTTTTGTTTCCAACATTTGATTCAATGATTAGCATAAGATTATTTCATGCGTATTTTAAAAACTATTGATATAATCTTTGATTTATAAACGACTGAGTAATTTTTTTAAAATTATATAAAAGTCCCTAAACTCAACAAATGCATCAAAAAGAAAAAAGGACAATAATCTAAAATCTCTAAAAATGGTTCAAAGAAAAATTACTTTTCAAAGATTAGCATACTAAAATTTCAAACCTTCTTGAAATCCTTATCTTATCAAATAAAACGGGATAAAAAGAAGTAATTTTAGACTATTAAAAATATATATTTTAGTGTGCGATTACATTTTCAAACATCAATGTAGGGGATCCATCTTTCTAAAATCACATAATCATAATTAGAGATTAGATGAAGATTCTATACAAGCATTGTCAAATGATTAAGAATATCTATAAACAAATACTATCTTGCAACACCTCTTTATTTAATAAAAAAATATTAATTTCGAACATTTGATCAATGATTAGCATAGGATTATATAGAGATTTTATTAAAATTTTAAAAAATATTGAAAAAACTTTGAAAAATAAAGATTCTTGTGTGTTGTAAAATTATATTTTAGTCCCTGAACCCAACAAATGATCTCAATAGAAAAGTAAATAATCTTCATCTTAGAAAATTTAGTTTTTGCTAGGTTAAATTTTTTTAAGTATTTGAAATTGTTGATTTCAAATAATTAAAAATATTTTTGGATATATAATCTTTGATCTATTAACTTATTGAATAATATAATGATAAAATTATATTTCAGTCTCTAAGTTCAAGAATTAATGTATCATTGTTTGGTCCTAAATAAATACTTAATAGTTGTCATTGTACTCATTTCAAACACTTTCACCAACAATTTGTTTTTTCTATGGTGGCTTTTTTTTTTTTTTTATAATGGGGAAGAAATTTCATTTTCCAACTTAAAATTGACATTAGCTTACCCAACCCCCTTTTGTTTTTTTTCCCTTCATGATTGTTCAAAAGACAATGGAGTTGTCTTATTCAGAACAATGTTGATGTTTCCTATGATCCTATATGACATTATAATAATAGGAAATTGAATGTCTATATGGTATGGATTGGTAGGTCCATTTGGTCCTATTCTTGTTTTCCTTGTTCATGCATTTCTTACCAAAGTCCTTTACCTAAATGGAAAATAGGTTAACCTATTGGAATTTCATTTTCCCTTATCTTGCTTTTAGTCTACAAATTTTAGGTCAAGTTCCATGCAAATACCAAGAATCATGTTTCATGTAGGAAATTTCTTTATGTAATCAAAAGTCCATATCACATGTCGAACAAATAATTTAAAAAAAAAAGTAAATATATATTTTTGTTATCTAAACTTGATCTCAAGATATAATTTAATATTTATTTTTTTATCGAATTAATTCAAGGGTTATTTATGAAATTATCTTGGAATCAATTTAGTGTAGATTTCATGCTTATCCAGTCAAATGAATCCCTGTTCTAAGTGGGGTTGGTGGAAATAGGATCAGCCAAAAAAGATAAACAGAATTATTAAGCTTTATTTAATTTAATGGTAAACGATGGAGACATGAGATTTCTTAAATGTTTTATGATCACAAGTTTTTTAATTTCAACGGGAAAACTATGATTATGCTCGTGAAAAAGAAAAGGTAAAGGGAAAAGACTTATTTCTTTCTTTTTTTTGGTCTTTTATTTTAACTTGAATTCGAGTATTAAACATATTTAGATCTTAAACATATCCAAGTTATATAAATGAAAAGATATATATGTATTTGACACATCGATAGTTTTAATACGACGTGTTAAAATAAATGCAATATAAATAAAAGATAATTATTTTATACACTGACAGTAGAAACTGAAAACAAGCGCCTTATTTTTAAGGTTTAAGGTCATAGTTTAAGGTGTAGAGTTTAGGGGTTTACGTGTAGGGGTTTAAAATTTAAGAATAGTGGTTAAAATTTTAGGCCCTATTTTTAGGGTTTAGGGTCTTAGTTTAGGTGTAAGGGTTTAAAATTAAAATTTAAAGATAGTGGTTAAAATTTAGGTTTAAGATTATAATTTAAAATTTATAAGTTAAAACCTAAATCCTAACCATATTAACCTAAATACTAAACCCTAACATCTAAACCTTAAATTTTAATCCAAAACTCTAAATTCTAACCATTATCCCTAAATTTTAAACCCTTGCACCTAAACCATTAAATCCTACACCTTAAATTAAAACCAAAACCCTAAAACTAAGACAGTGAAAACTAATACTGAAAATAATCGCCTTAATTTTAAGGTTTAGGGTCTTAGTTTAGGGTGTAGGGTTTAGGAGTTTAGGTACATGATTTTAGAATTTAGAGATAGCAGTTAAAATTTAAAGTTTAGTATTATAATTTAAAGTTTATAAGTGAAAAACATTAAATCCTAACCATATTACTCTAAAAACTAAACCCTAACCTCTAAACCTTAAATTCTAACCCAAAATTTTAAATTCTAACCACTATCCCTAAATTCTAAACCCATATACCTAAACCATTAAATCCTACACTTTAAATTAAAAGTTAAAGCCTAAAACTAAGCCACTGACGAAAACTTTAATAAATTCTGAAATAAATATATTTTTTAACAAATTAGTATCTAAATCGTTATACAGTGAGCAATCATGCATTTACAATTTTTTTAAAATGTCATAAAATTGCTTGATATTATATTTAAGCTAACATTTAACACTTAAAATAATAGTTAGGTTGACAAAACGACATGATTGATTCGTTTTGAGGGTTCAATTGTAACATTTTAAAGTTTTAGAGTAGTATATGAACTAAACCATAACTTGAAAGGCATTTGTTGCAATTAAGAGTTTTATCTTTGAGTGTGGAAACTGGGCCTGAATTTAAGCATACCAAACCCGAAACTGTCGGTCCATCCCTCGACAAAACTATCAAACCCTTAATTATAGACCCTGTAAATAAAATTCAAACAAAGATATACAAATTGGTCCACTGGAAATATTACACTCAAGTCGAGTTAAATTTATTTTTTTGAATCAGTTAAATTAAAAAGTCTTATTTTAAGACTCAAATTTTATTTAAAAAATTTGAGTGTCAAATTTAATTTATAAAATTTGATTCGAATCAAGTCGTGTTCAAATTTAACTATAAATATTATAACTATATGCAATACATATATTTATTCATGTTAAATATATATAATGTTATTTTTATTAGGGAGGTAATGAGGTAAAGCAGAAGGCTCATCGACACCAGACAATCCGTTTATTAATTGATTTAGGCTTAGGGTAAATATATTTGATAACTCTACCCAAAACTATGTAGTAGTTACTTACCATACTCTAATGGAGGATCTAATAACAACGGTTTCGAAATGTTGTTTTCTCGCAGCACAACATCTAATATAACAAAATATGCATAACATTCTACTAATTTAACAAAGGTGCTTGCACTTTATTGGGAAAGAGTTGTTTTATCAAATGAAAGCAGAACACAATTGCCAAACTAAAAATCACTAAAATCTTACGACAATGCACGAAATGTCGTCCGTGCTGTTCCTCTTAACAGCTTCCTCGGTTAGGTACTTCGCCGCTGACCGAGCATCCTTAATGTTCCTGATAGCATCGACGGCTTCTTGGTTCGTCATTACCTGCAATCCATCAAAGAAAAATGAATCAAACAGTTCAATCTTGGGTGCAATCATATTTAGATAGGGCCATTGCCAACCTTCCATAAACCATCACTTGCCAATATCAGAAACTCCGTATCATCATCGACGATTTCCACGGTGACGTCCGGCTCGGAACTAAGATGTTCCTTTAAGTTCTTGTCACCGAATGCCCTCGCCACAGCCAACTGCCCGTCAACTCGTGCGACATCCCCTGCAATGACAACAATATCATATGATCGATTTGTTAATGCAGCATCGGATGATCATCAGCATCGTTTACCTGGAAAATTGGACACGAAACCGCCTCGATTTTCGATGCTCTCTTTTTCCGTGGTTGGCTCGTGATCGACCGAGAGCTGTTTAGCCTCACCATTCTTACAAATAACAGCCCGAGAATCACCGACATTCGCTATCACAAGCTTCTCACCATTGATCAAAATTGCAGTCACTGCAGTAGAACCCCCATGGCCAAAATCAACTGCTTTTTCCAATATATCCGTATCCGTTATTCGATAACCCTTCCGAATCGCATTCTCCGGTTCGATCCAAAAGTCCGGCTGCTTGTACAACAAAGGAACACAATCTAATTAACCACATTAAACACCAAATTTACACCAATTTACACACTGATAACATTATTACCTCGTTCAAGATGTTATCAAACAAATGTGACCTCAAATAATCAGGAATTACTTGGCTCAGATGACCATCAAATATGGCAAACAAACCGAGCTCGCAGTCGCCGACATGCTTGAATTCAGCAACAACATAATCTTCCATGGGATGATGGGATTTCCCCTCCACTAAATGATAACCATGTTTTATGTTCTTGGAGATCTTGCTCTTTCCTTTCCCAGATTCACCTGTACTGGAACCTAGGCCAACTTTTTCCTGCAGAAAATCAATATAAACAGCTGAATAAATATATAGTAAAGATAATGATGGTAAGATAAGAGCGTATATACCTTCATCTTATGTAGGGTTTCTTTGCCACTACTCATTGCTTTTGAAAATGGAAGGAACTTGTATGTGTGTGCCTCTGTGTATATATAATATATATATAAGGGAAAAAAAGGATGAAGGGAAGCTGGGGAAAATCACAGAAAACAAGATGATGAGGAAGCAAAGAAGATGGTTGTGGAAGGAAAAGAGGAAGACAGGTGTTGGTTGAAGTATACATAACTGTTGACACGCGGCCTCTGCTTTCTTTTCACCATTCCGTGAATGTTAGTATAACTTTCCAGACATTCATGCAAATCTTCTTATTTTTTTTTGTGCTATCATTTTCCAAATAATAAAAAATAGGAATATTTGAACTTTTTTTGATAAAATAATATTTCTTATTTTAGTTTGGTTATTTTCAGAACATTTTAATTAAAAATTTTGAAGAAATTAAAAAATACTATATCGTATTTTTATTTATTTTCAAATCAAATTATATAAAATTTACAAAAATGTTTAAAATTTGATTTGTGTTTAAACTTCCTTCAAGTTGTCTATACAATTAGGTAAGCCTTAACGGTTGTTATTCTATGTATCGGTAGCGGAAAAAATACTCCACAAACATGACTAATTTCACTTTAAAAGTTAAAATATAAATAATTATAAACTTTAATCTTAATCTTTAAATTCCTAAACCCTAATGTTGAATTAATATTTTGATATAACAAGTTAAAAAAATATTTTCGAATTTAATTGAATATATATTTTTTAATTTTTTGATTCCTTAGAGTCTCGTTCCTGGTGGTATCAAGATGTCACTGTGTTGAGATAAATTTCTTAAAAATAATTCAAAGTCTAATCATTCTTAAAAAATTCGTTTAAATATTTTCTAATTTAGTCGAACTTTTTCAAAACAAATGTGATCCATTTTTGCACGTTATAAAATTGATTTCTAAGAGTGTGTAGTCAAGGTTTTGGGTTAAAATAAAAAAATCAAAAATCAAAATTACACCATCATGATTTAAAATTAGAAATCAGTTTTTAAAAATTCATAATGTTAAAAATTAATAAAATAAAACGTTAAGTACACATTTTTATCTAAAAAAAATTTAGACAAAGTTAAAAAGATATTTACTTTATGCACTTATTTTTATATTAAGGCTTTTTAAAAGGAAAAAATATCCCCTTCCTTACATATTTTTTAGATTATCAAACAAACATCTAGATTTTAGTTTGGTCCTCAAAGAACATTTTAATTTCATCTTTAAAGAATGTTAATGATACTATATGTATTTTTAACACGTTAGATTTAAATTGTATATAATACTAGGCAAGCCTTAATATGAGTTCAAGACACTAAACATAGTCCAAACCAAAGCCCATTGAGTAAACAATGAAGCAGCTGCTCATGTCAAGAGTTAGCTCAAAGAGTCAACTCAAACCCACTCCTATAAATCTAAGACCTCAACCATCTCCATAGCCTTCAAGCTTAAGATTTAAGGGTATCAACAAAGGAGAAACAAAAGTACAAGACAATGGGTTGCTTGCTTGTGGGGACTTAAGAAAAAGTAGAGACCAAAACTAGGCTGAATGTTGGTGGTCCCAAAGGCATGAGGACCTCAAATGGACCCCAAAAGTTCCCCCAAAGAAACCCAAATGGGAGACAAAGCTAATTCTTTAAGGAGTTCTTTGTTTTAGTCCTCATTTCTAGGTATGATCCAAAGTGTTTGATGAAATTAAAAAAATGGGATTTCTTTTAAAAATCTTTGGAGTCCCTACTTGGCCTTAGATTTCCACAAACACAAAGAAAGGTTTTCTTTGTTGATCCCATGATAAGCACTAACATGGACAATTTTTTAAGCAACTGTGTGTGGGGATTAAGTAGCCAATAACTCAATCTCTATGGTCTAAAAAGCTCTCCTTTGCTTTATATGGAAGAGTATTTTTGGGAGGCTGTGTCAGCTCTTATAAACAAAAGCAAGTTGATGCATAAAGGCTAAAGAGAATGACACCCCCATTTGCTCAAACTTTGATTATCATAAGCAAAATTGCTATAAATTTTAATCTACTTTGATTCAATATCAAAATCATTTTTGGCAATTATAAAGCACAAATAAAATGATCAATTATCATAAACGTATGTTGGATCGAATAATGAAGAGTATGGTACTTTTTAATTAAGATGAGAAGTCAGATGTAACTGATGTGTAGATATAATCGGAGACTTGTGTGACTACCGAACACTGAAAGTCTCGGATAAAAAGATCTATTATTGATATCCACCTAAATATTACCATCCTTTTCTTACATTTGCTTGTAAGGTATATTGAAGCAATGAAGTTGGTTACTCTATGCAAACATCTATACACATATAAATACATATTAAAATACATTGCTTTACTTTAAATACAGTCTCAGCTGATCATTTTAGGAGATCTTAAGCTTTGGTCAAATATACAAAAAGACCCTACATTTGAATCATTTAAGACACACCAAGGAAAATCCCACATTCAATGATATTATTACAACACTAAGCTCTCCCATGTGCTATATTAAGGTTGAGTTGGCAAGAAATGAACACCCAACACAAAAGAAAACTTATCAAAATCACCCAACAAGGCCCCTAGAGCTGCCCCATCTCGACATAACACATGATTCTCTCACCTTGTTCCTAGCTATCATGGGATCAATATATTCATCAACTTAGTTTAACTATAAGTACACAAACTTGCTAATGCACCTCTCCAAACTTTCAACAACAGGAGAAATCATGGAAACCCGTAGGAAAAGGTCAAGTTCCGGTGAGATATTCTCCTTTCCTAGCACCCCGAATGAAGAGCTGGATTCGGAGTTCGAATTCGGGTGTTTTACCCCGGTTCGCCTTCTCAAGATGTGTATAGAACCTCCCCGGCAGATCATCTTTTCTTCAACGGCCGACTCTTGCCGCATGCCTTTCCTTTACCACCTGCAACGACTATTGCAGTCGTTGCAGGTGGTGGTAGTTCTCGTGAGACGAGCAGAACGAGCAGCATCAACAGCAAGGATTCGCTGATGTCTTCGAGAAGTAACAGCACAAACAGCAGGAGCAGTTGCAGCAGTGCACGGACGAGCTCGAGCGACAATTCCGAGAGGAGGTTGTTGTACCATAGCAAGATCCATGCATGTAATAAAGCGAGCAAAATGGTAACAGCTCAGCTGTATGGGGATTCTCAGAGATGGCAGTACATTACGGCGGTGCCTGTTCTGAAACGTGAGGCTTCCAGGAAGGAAGAATTGTGGGGTGGAGAGAAAAGATGCTTTGAGAGGCAAGAAACAAGGTGATCATCATCAAGAAAAGAAGGCCACCAAGGGAAGATCGGAGCCTTGCCTGAGGTTTTTCAGGCTGTTTTTGTTGGCCTGTAGAGAATGTCACGCCATGGAACCTTCCAGGAAACAAGAATAATACTATATATATATATATATATATCCTAACTTTTTCTTGATTGACTTGTGTTGATTTTCTGCTATGAACATCATTTTGTTTGGAATTTTGATAAAATATTTGTTGCCAACTAGAGAGAAAATAAATAATTTCTTTCTGGTTTCTCCAAGATTTTTTTAATCATTAAAATGTTGTTCAAATTCATTGCTAGATCCTAGGATTATCCAGGATAATTAATCTGCAACTGGCCTGCAGCAACTGATATTTTTGGATTGGGGAACACACTATCATGTGTCTTTATGGGATAGTACTTAAAACAATTATATTCCACCAATCTGTTCCGGCATAAGTTGACTCAAATTCTTAAAAGAGTTATATTAAAAATTTACGGAGCCTGAAATTATAAAATTTTATCATAAAAGCGAATTATTAGTTATATTAAAAATTTAGGGGACATGAAAGTATAAAATTTTAAAAGAATGAACTTAAATAAATAAATAAATTTATTAAATTTATAAAATAAAATTTATAAACTATTTTAGTAAAATTTTAAGCTTTTTTTTTTTTTTTTTAGATTTTTGCTTATTGTAATTTTTTTTTAGATGTTTCAAGTTTAAATTTTAATATATTCGATTGTGAAAATATAATTTTGTTGATGTCATTTTTCATGTGGTAATTTTAAATTGGTTTTATTTTATTTTATTTTTAAAGATTTAAAGTCTTTTAAAACTATATTTTTCTCGATTCATGGTGGAGAACAATTGTTTTATTGTATAAATTTTATTTTAAATTTAGAACCCACTTCTCCATCTAATCCCATCACACCATCTCATCCCTACTCCCTCCTCAAGAAGGCATAGTGATCCTTCTTTATAATCCTCTTCATGCTCAAAAAATAGAGATCTTGTTGCCATCCCTACCCCAACCCTGCTTAAAGTTTTATTTTAATAAAATGATCTACAAGTATCTTTTTCCAAATTTTTCGGATGAACCATAATCCTTCATCTTTGATTATCCTTGTTGGGCGTCATCCGAACAATGAATTCAACAAATCTGAAATTTTAATCGTGGACACCTATAATCTTTAGATGTATTTCTACAACAAACAAGGATACTTTAGAGAATGAATACCAATTGATCAAAGGTCACAATCCAACCTAGCCTGCTAGACCTTGCCCTGAGTGTATAGTTTCAGTCCAACACTGTCCAAAGGATCAGAGAAATGGTCTAAGAAGCCCAACTAGACGGCTTAGACTGAACCAGTTGGACTTGGATTTCACCTATATGAAAATACATGTCCATTTTCTGTTGATTGTAAACTAAATACAGTTTCCAATGTGTCTTGCACTTTGGTTTTTTTTTTCATTTATCTTTGACATGGGTTATTGATGTGGACTCCTACACCAACAAACTGATTGGCTGAAAAATTGTTTTGGATTTGAAATTCTAATTTGTTTTCCTATTTTGATCCTTCAAATGATCACCTAAAATTTTGATAAAAATGCATTTTGATAATTAATGGTATTGATGACAATTGTCATTGACAATGGTACATTTTACAAACAAAACAGTTTAAATTTGGGTCTCTTAAAAAAAACATCATCCTAATTTCTATTGAGACCACTTGTTGAATTCAGATATCAAATTATTTTAATAAATAAGTGTAAAACCATGTAATCATGCATGCATGTATATGTGTATTCCTATTTCAACATAGTATTCTATATTGACAACGTCAAAATTTAAACCTTAATCTTATTTATAAAATTTAATACATCATCCCACTAGACCAATCTTCAACATTGATAACTTTAATCAGTATATTGTCATAAAGTTCAATTCTGGATCCATGACCAAGTATCGTATGGTATTCACACATCCAAATCCAATAAGAACAAGATCTCAAAGAACACTTCCTATAACACTAAATTTTGCTTATTAATTTCTCTATTATCTTCAAATTTATGATTTGATTTTTCTATTTTTAATTTATATAATTAATTATGATGTGATTTTGTTTTTGTAATATCATTAATTAATTCAAATAATCGTTACATTCAATTATTTATATTAAAATACTAATGTGAGTAAGGAAAACATCCCTTTTAACATAAAAACAATTTACATGAGCATTTCAAGTCATTCCTATAATTATAAATATAAACTCAATTAATATCGTTGTGATTATAGTAATTTAATGATCGTAGGATTGGATATATTTAAGTATTGAAAATTATAAATAATTAAAAATATGTTTTCTTTAAAATTCCGTATCATTTTATTAATAAAAGAATCGTTTCTAATGTGATTATATTGTAGTATATACTCTTGAATTTTAACTTTTTGAAAAGGCATATGCACCGTGCAGCCATGGCGGAACGTGTAAGGGACTAAGGGGGTCATGTCCCCCAATTTTTTTTGAGAAATTTGAATTTGACCCCTATAAATTTTAAAGTGTTTTAATTTGCCCCCTCAAGATTTTTTTTAAAAAAAAATCATATTAAACTTTAAAATTTTGAATATTTTTAATTAAATATCCTCTCGTGATTTTTAAAATATCTTATTAAATCTGTAAAAATGATTAAAAATTTTAGTTAAACTCTCGAACTTTTTAAAAATTTTAGTTAAGCCTCCAATTTTAAAAAAATAAATTGCCCCAAACTCTTACCCCAAGTTATGCCACTGCCATGCAGACTATATTATTCGTGTCTGAGTCGCCTAAAAAGTACAAAACCATCATTTACTATCGAGACCACTCAATGGATTTATCCATAGGCAAAGCCATATAGGGGCTGGCATGGGCCAAGCCCCGTGGTCCATCCTTACATTCTATTCTTTTTTCTAATTTGGCCCCCTAGAATTTTAAATTATAATTTATTTTACTTGTTTTAATATTATAGAGTGAGTGTTGTCTTAGTGATAAACTGTGTACAAAAAATTAAGTATCTTTTACTTGAAATTAGTGAATTGAATATTATTGATTGTGTTTTTCAGTCTTTTTTTATTTTTAGACATATGTGTAAGAAACCCTTTAACTTTTGAAAAAATCAATTAATCTCCTGAACTTTTTTTTGAACTAAATTAAGCTTTTGGACCATGAAATTGAATTAATTAAGCCTTTTGACCAATTTTGACCATTAAATTTTGACAATTATTTTCTTTAGATATTACTGGCACATGATATACTACAGTTATATCATGTTGCATTTAAAGATTTCTTAAAATGTTTTTTTATGTTTTATACGTTTTTTAGAATTTTTAAAACTTTTAAACAATTTTTTAAATAAAATAAAATTTTAAAAATATCAAGTCGAGATACTGTGACACAAAGCACTGCACCAACATATCCAAAAAAGACTATCGAGATTTAATGGTCAGAATCGGGTCAAAGTCTTAATTGATTAAATTTCTTTGTTCAGGAGGTTAATTGGGTACAAATTTTTTTTAGATATTTAATTAATTTTTTTATTTTCGGCCCTTAACTTCTATGAATTCATTGATGTATTTTTTTATATTTTATTTTTGATTTTACCATATATATGTTGGAGAATATATTTGACAGTGATGGTCCAAAATACCAAGGGCTTATGTAAGGACGAACGGGGTTGACATTGACTCATTTAGAACCACAACTCTTCTTCAGTCATCAGCCGCCGGAGCCTAAGTGCCGACAGATACCATCCCAAACTCCTTAAAATGCAGGCTCCAGTCCACTGTCCAAATCCGACGTCGGCGTGCCGGCTTAATTGTGAACTTACCTTCGGACATGTCTCCCCAATCCTACACCCTTTTTATTCATTTCTCCTTAAGCCGCCCTCAAAGACAATCGGGACACACGCACGTACACACGCACAAGCACGCACACATACACATATATCAATTTAATTTTTAATTTTTTGTTTAATTACATATTTAAATTGATTTAAAGTTTAATTTAATATCTATTTTTTGTCTAAATAAATACTTGAATCTAATTTGTTGATTGAAATTAACATCTGAATTTCACTTATTAATTAAAATCGGTACTTACAAATCAAATTCAAATATCTAATTAAACAAAATGATATTTTTTTTAATTAATTGTTAAGATGAGTGTAAATTAATTGTTGATATTAATAGCCGAAAATATAATTTTTTTTAAAGAAATAAATAAATGGAGAGCTTCACGTTAGGGAAACGATGACTAGGTAAAGGTGGACTATTTCAAATGTAAGAGTGGGCGATTAATTAAATGACAATTATTTAGCGTAACCAGATAGAAAAGAACAAGTCTCTGTTCGCTGGTTCAAGACGACACGAAGACTGGGTCCCACCTTTAAAGCGGCCGCCGCGGGCCACCACTTTGAACGAGGCTGTATCACGTGTGGACGATAAAACCCATCCCCCTTTGATCAGGTTTAATGAACGGCTCTGATCATTTTATATTAATCACGAGAATTTATTTTTTATTATTATTAGGAGCAGCCGATGCCTTTTTTATATTATCAAATAAGTGCGGTTGCCGTACGACATGGGACCCATGAATGACGTCATCGAACGATCGATCTTCTTAACATCCGCCGAATCAATTGCTGACGTGTTGTCTTGATAGCCTGGACAGCAGAGAGAGCAATACTAGTTTATAATGCAAAATTAAATGTCAAATTGTTTCATTAGGTCTTGTATATTGTTAGACTTATGAATTTAATATTTATATTCTAATTTAGTTCATTTAAATCCTTTGAAACTTCAGTTCTACTAAAATGGTAGGTATATTATATGGCTAAATGAAAGGACTAAACATAATTGACATGTGAAAAAAAATTAAGTTTACAATTTACGTATTTACAAATTGTGACGGAATCAACAATTAAAATCAATAAAAAATAAGGAGCAAAGTTTAAATAAATTAAAAATTAAAGGTCAAATACATAAAAAAACCCATTATATCTTTAATAAAAAAAATGGGGACACAACCCCACACCTAAAGCTTAGGTCTGTCCCTGTTTACAAAAATTGTTTTATAGAATTTGTTAAATATTGATATAAAGACTAAACCTGTATTTTTTACATAATATAAAAACTAACAGTATAATATAGAAAAAAAAATACTCAAATAATTAAATTTTATAAAATATATATTTTTAAGATATTTAATTAAAAGTTTCTAAAATATATTTTTTACATTTTTATCAATAATAAATTTAAAATAATAATAAGTTAAAATTGTAAAATTAACAAAAAAATTAATGCTAAACATATTAAATGAGACGGATAGAGTATTTTATTTATATAAAATGTTAAGTTTACCGGCAATTTATAGCCTAACTAATATAATCCTCATACAATATAGATAAGATCTCGTTCGATGATAAAAGAGACGATAACAAAGATCTCCAATCCTCGTTATGTTGGTCATACCATCAGCCAATTTATTACCTTTCCTAAATTAATGTTCAAACTTAATTTTTCATGGACACTGCAAAAATAACAAAATATGATGGACTAGCATCATATTCAAATGAATTCTTATATAATTAATATATTTAAAATTTTCGTTCAACTATTAAATGAAAATCATAAATATTATGTGCGGTATATAACTAAAATTTAAATTTTATATTCAAATGAATTATTATATTTAAGTAAAGATTGATTTATGATTTAATTTTATGTTCCAATCTAATTAAATTTATTTTTTTATTTAAATTTTTAATTTTAAATTAGATGATTTAGAGAGAATAAGACTAAAATAAAGATTAAATATGATCAAATAAGAAAATAAGAATTAAATTTATAATTTTTGCATAGTACAAGCACCTATAACAAAATTAAGAACTATGATTTAAATAAAGATTAAAATTTCAAAATTAAAACTAATTGTAAAATTTAACTAATATTTTATATGGTATATATATAAACACATTTTTGTTTTTATATTCAAATAATTTCTTATATTTGCGTTAAAATTGATTTAGAACTTCTTTGAATAGAAATTAAAATTAAAGAATTATGTAAATGCAATAACGAAATATTTATTTTGGATAATTAATATATAATGAAATAAAAACAACATTGAGAAAGTTTCCTCATGTTGCCAAAAATACATCTTCTTGTATAAACGTTACACGTCAGCTTTTACCATTAGGAAAAAAAGGAAAGCCAAAACGCAGAGAGCCGAAGTTCAAAACGACATCCGGCAAAAAAAACAGAAAAATCAAAACATTTCAGCTGGCAACTGGTTAAGATCGAGATCAAACACTCTCGGTCGCACCCCTTGTTCAAAATCAACAACCGACGACGACGAATCGGAATCGCTCTGGGCCCCGCCGGAATCGGATATGATCTTACCGGCGGAAGCAAAGGCATCAAAGAAAAACACCGGACTATTCTTCGTCAACGGAGGCGAATAAGATCCGCTGGCGAGTGTGAGGTCCAACGGTGGCGGAGAAGAGGACTCCACGGTGCTGCTCTGGCTGGGGCTTCGGGTGAAGTCGTTAATTGGACCATAGGTGAAATTTGTCTTGGCTTTGGCGCCACGAAATTCCCGTGCCGCAGCGTCGTACGCACGCGCTGCTTCCTCGGCAGTGTCGAATGTACCGAGCCAGACTCGGGCCTTTTTTCTCGGATCACGGATCTCAGCCGCGTAACGGCCCCACGGACGCTTTCTCACACCGCGGTAACGGATCTCGTGGGTAGTCGTGTCGGGTTTCGGGTCAACCGGTTTCAAATTTGGAGCCATTTTTTTTTTCCTAGAGCAGTGTAATGAAGGAAAGTGGATTTGGTTTAAGGAAAACCGATTAGAAGGGCGGGCTTATATAATGGAAGGTAAGCTCGAAACGCACCGTTTCAACACTTATGTGTGGAGTCAAAGCCGGATCTGTGGGAGTTGATTCTATGTTGCAAGAACCACTTTGGTTCAATCTCGGCTTCCAATCATTTTGCGCCATGTGTCTCAAATTTATGAAAAAAAAATTAAAATTAATTTTATTAAATTAAAATGGATTTTATTAACAACTAAATATTATTATTATTATTAACAGGTATTATTATTTTATAGATATTATTATAATAAATATACTGTAAAAATAAATTATTAAATTATCCATCCTATTTAAATGAAATTAAGATGGACTCTTCCAAGTTCCAATACCGCGTTTATTCATTTTAAACAGTAAAATATAATGCGTGACCCACACGCCCCTTAAAATTCACGTTGCACATGTGAAAAGTTAGATCACGTTCCCACAGTTAATTGTTTTGTTAACGTACGATCGCTCGCACAGGATTCTACTCACTTTAGCCAGATTGGTCTTTGACTAGGGTAGATAAAACTAGACTAACGATTTTTTTTTTTTTTTGTGTTTCGTTTTACAAATTAGTTTTTTTAAATTTTAAAAATAATTAAAAATACTTAATTTTTAAGTATTAAAATTTTAATTTATCCCCCAAACTAGCTTTTTAAACTTTGATTTGTCAAAAGTTAATTTTTCTAGCTTTTGGAAAACAATTACATAAGTCATAAATAAATTATAAAAAATAAAAAAAATGATTTAATAGGTTTTAAAATAAATTAGTATATAATTTTTCAAAAAAATACATAAAAATTAATACTTATTAATTTTTTTTCATTCAAGTCAATAATATTTATAATCAAATATATTTTATGATAATCTATTAAAATTACATTTACATACTATTTATAATCTTGAAGTTATTTTAATCTAAAACACTAAAATTATTGATAATTAAAAAAATAAGTTTGAGTTTAAAAAAAAAATTATGACTAATCAAAAATTTTTAATTAAAATCAATTAAAAGCTCTAAAATAGTCATTTTTATTATATTATCACTAAAATGAAAAATTTATAAAAATATATATTAACAATTAATTTAGAAAGTTGTTTAAATTAATAATTAATATGTAACAATATAAATATACAATTAAATTTGAACAAAATTTAATTTTATATGATATTTTTTATAAACTTCAATATATTTAAATAAATTTTAAATAAAATTAAGTTAAAAATAACCGCCAATTTAAAATTTAAGTTTTTTTTTTAACTCAAAAATTTTATTTTAATTTGACTAAATTAATATTTAAACAAGATGATTTGATACTAAATGTTATATATTTATATAATATCTAATAATTTAAATAAAAATGTTTAATTTTTAAAAAAACTAAATAAAATAAGATTATGGCTCTGAACCCTGAAAAATTTTGATAACTGTTGTAATTGTCCAAAGAATTACATTAAATGATTTAAGATTTTAAAAAATTAATAAAGGAATAAAAAGTGTTTAATAAAATTCTGCGAAATCTATTTAATTATTTAAATAAAAATTAAAAGAATAAAAAAATATGATTATATAGATATTTGTTTAATTTTTTAGTTTTTTGTCAATATTTTGTATATTAATTAGATTTAAAAAAATAATTTTTAATATAACATTATTAATCATATTTGCGTTAATTTATATATTAATTTATTGTTTATATAATTATTTTAATGCAATTAAATATAAAATAAAAGTATAAATTTAAATAAAACAAAAAATATTTAAAAACAAATATTTTTTAATAAAACTTAAATAATTAAACCCCAAAAATTTTATAAACTCAATGGAGAAATAAAAAAAAATTTACATTTAGGTTATTTTAATTTTTTTTATATTTGTTAAAGGTAAAATAGTCTTTATAACTATTATGATAAAATTTATAATTTTAAAAAACTCCTATTAACAACTTTTTTAAAATTAAAAATTTTATCCTAATCCATTATTTCAATTCACTATTTATTAAATATTTAAATTAATAAATTTAATCGATCAAACTTTTAATACTAATTTAAATATTAATTTTAACTCAAATTATTATTTACCAAATCGTGTCTATGTTGATACAAAATATTCAAAATATTTTAATATAATATCATATAACATCCCAAACATTAAATAAATAATGGCAACCCCGAAAACAAGAGAGCCAACTGTCTGCAAATTGTCCAAAGAATCCACGTGTCGAGTAAGACGCAAGAAGTCAATTAAGGGCTGCGATAGCTAACGGCGGTTGCTTTGTTTGGTTCGTGTCCGGATTAACGGAAAAGGAACTCAACGGTGACGGCGACGGCGAATATTTATTTGTTTATTCATTTTGTTTAATGTTTTTGGTCGGTGTCAGTTGGGGTGCTGTTTCGGTTTCACTCACCTCATGCCGCGTGGGACGGATCTCGTACTTTTTTTTTCTTGAAACTTGCTGGGGAAGGTGATGTTGACTTTCCACAAATCTAACGGCTAAAAGGGATTGATCGAACAAACTTGAAAAAAAATGTTGGAGTAGTATTATTAAACTAGTGAATATCATATAAAAATATTGGAAGATTGATTATATTTCTAAGAGAGTATTAAAGAATAATAAAGATTTATAAATGATTAATGTTGAAAGAAAATAAAAGGAGTTGATGTTTTTGACATATTTTATTCAAATAACTTTAAACAATTATAATTTTATTTGACTACTTGTTCTATTTTTTTCTATTCGTTTTATTTAAAGACGAGTTAAAATTATAAATCAAGAGTGAAAAAGGTAAACTTGAACTTTTCTCTCTGGTTTTGTTTTTTTTTTTTATTCTGGTTGGCGCGACAACGACGTTAATTTTAATGTTGGTTGCCGACTATTGACAATTTTTTTTATTAGTTGCATTACTATATCTTATATCTTTTTATTATATGGTTCTTGTATGTCGTATAATCTAAAATGAATAGTTTCTTATGTCATCGGTTATAGGAAAATGTTCAAATTATATGTTTAGTTTATATTTTATGGTTATAAATGCTTATTGTAATTTGGATAGTTTCTTTATTTTTAATAAAACTAGATGCTTCTATTAAAAAAAATTGAAAAAAAAACAACTTATCAAAAAATATCCTAAATGCTTGCTTTTTTCAATTATGCCCTTCCCGTTGTCATGACACATCAAATAAACCGTCGGTTGTTAGTTCTCCATCCAAGAAGGATTTGTTTGAAAAAAAATAAAAGTTTAAGGTTTGAATTACCAAAGATAAAAGTTCAAGGATGTTGTTGAAAAAAGTAGTAAACATTGAGGGCTTTTTGGCTATTATGTCTTTTGTAAAAGTTTAAACAATTTAAACATAAAAGTATAGGGCCATCAAATTGGGTTTAGGGCAGGGGGACGTTGTAATACGAGACAAAACACTATTCCATTCTTTCCCATGATAAGCCCGTGCTGTCGAGATCTATAAAAACTCTACACAATAAGCCCAAAAATAGTTTTGGTATTAGAAAAGTCTTGGTTTAATTATTACCTTGTTTGGCGAACCACGTTTTGAGTCAAAATTAAAAGATTGAATTATTTTTAAGAGTTTGATCAGTCAAAACTATTAATTTAGATGTTTAGTAAAAAGATGATTATAACAGTGGATTGGGGGAACCTCTCAAATTGAAAAAAAAAAGCTAAGAATGAGTTTTTTTTTTTGTTATGAGGATTTGACATAAGAGTTTGTTGGGATGAATAATCAATGCAAGATGGCCAAGAGAGGGTGAATTGGCAAATTAAAATTTTGGTGGAAGCAATTGGAAATGTAAGAAAAATTGAGACACAAGCTTTATAGTGGTTCAACCTTCTCAATAAGGTTTACATCCACTACCTTAGCTATCCACACTAAGAATTTCTCAAATCTACTAGATTTGCTCTCCTTTTGAGGCTAAAGGAGATAACCTTACAACTCCCTTAAGACTTATACCTCATAGTCTTAAGAATCCTCACAAAGAGAAATACAAATAGAGCAAAATGAAAATCTCTCACTAGGTATATTGTTTGCACAATTCTAGGCTCACTCAAACCCCAAACACTTGAGTACAAAAATTACAATAAGAATTCTCAAGTGGGTTTACAAGAATTTGACAATTAAGGCTCTAAGATGTTGGATGTGTGCTTGAATGTTTTTGACTTGATGAATTGTTGTTGAAGAAGCATTGGAGACTTGATTTTATACATCCTTATTGATTTCCAACCGTTTGGGTAGCTGAGATCATTATTCTAGCAGTTGAGCTTCATTTTAGGCAATGTTATTCCGCCAACATTGATTTTATTTTGTGTTAATTATGTGTGGTTCAAGATAGAAAATAGCCATTGCAACAAAGGAAGCCGATCTATATTTAAGGAGTGTTCATTTAAAAGCATATAATGATGTTGAAATAAAAAGAGTTAATGTTTTTGCAAACCGGAATCTTGATAAGTTGACTTTAAAAAATCTAATTTGATATGTCTCCTGGTTCTAGTTTTTTATTCGATTTTCAAAGGTATGATTCTAATAAAACTAACAAGGCAACGGTCGAATATTAAATGAAAAGATTTGAAAAATCTTTTATCAAAAAGGCCTAAATGAAGCCGTATTGATTCGTATGCAATTGGTTCCAGGTTTGAAGATGACACATCACAAAAAATCGGTATGTCAAGCTATTAAACACAAAACGGATTTCCAGTAGCGAAAATCCCTACCGATACGACATTAGGTGTATCGGTACTCTTGTACCAAATTGGCTATTTTTTAGTACCAAACACTTAGAAAAATTTTGGTTGTAAGGTTTTGACTTAGAAAATATTTTAATTTCGAATCATTGTCAATTTTTGTGAGTCAATTGAATACTTACAAATTTATCCCTTTTTACAAATCAGGCTTTTTTATATCAAAATCAAATGTAGGTTTACCAGAGTTGTAAATACTTTTCTTATTTATCCTTAACAATTAGTAAAAGTTTTCAAATGACCTTACTTTTAACGCTTAGTTCCTCATTTTCATTTTTAAATAATTGTTTTTTCGTCTAATATATGATATTATTACATATGCTTTAAATATTATTTAAATTTAATAATTAATTAAATTGTACTAAAAGACAATTATATAAACAAGAAATTAATATATAGATCATTCAAATATGTTTAGTGATGTTATATTAAAAAATAATTTTCATAATCTCAATAATATTAGTAGATACCAAATATTTATAACTAACAAACTATTCAAACATGTATTGAATACACTAATGTCTTTATATGTCATTTTGCTTGTTCAAATAATTAAACAACTATTAGTTATCAGTTAATTTAACCAAACACTTTTATACAACCACTTAATACAATCCGATATCAGTTATCAATTAATGTAATCTGTTATCGGCTATGTGCTAATTACCAAATACGACGATTTAAAAACCCTTGCTCACACGATAAAACCTCGCCATCATGATGGATCGAGAGGATGCGATCACACTTTTAAACATTTTAAATTCTCATATTGTTTAGACATTTTTTATAATTTTTATTGATAATATAATTTAATACCTTTGAAATTTTGTACATGTTTCAATTTCTTATATAACTTTAAAAAAGTTTATATCCTTTATATTAATTTAACTTTTTTATATATAGTACATCTATTTTATGATACTCATAATTTACCATTGCCATTAATGAAAGGCTTAAATAAAAAATAAGTGTCCAAAATATACCTTTTTTAAACTTTAGGTACCTAAAGTTTTTTTTTTCTGTAAAAATAGGTGCCTAAAATTTTAACGGTTGCAATTTTATGTGCTTGACAATTAAAGGGTGTAAAATTCTTTTAACCATTCAATGCTTGACATGTGGCACTAATTTAACTTTTTAAAGAAAAACACCTAAAATTTTCAATTTTTCATAAAATACCAAAATTTTGCAATTTTTACAAAATAGTCCTAAAATTTCCCAAAAGAGGTAAAAAAGTATATAATAAATAAAAAATTAATTGAGCACATCATTCAAATATGGACCTAGGTAATGTCATTTCATCCAATTAAATTTTATAAAATAATCTCAATAATATTAGCGATCAAATCAAATATTTATAACTAAAAATCGATTCAAATATGTGATGATTTGGGTTTGGGCAATTTTAGAATTTGAAGATTGTTTTGTAAAAATTGCAAAATTTCAAGATTTTATGAAAATTTGAAAGTTTTTATAAAAAAATGTTTTAAGTTTTAAATTTTGAAAGAAAATAAACATGTCATGTGTCAAGCATTGATTGGTTAACAATTTTTTAACACCCTTTAACGCTCAGTCACCTAAAATTATAACCGTGTAAACTTTAGGCATCTAAAATTATTACTGTTGATATTTTGGGCACCTATTTTTTTTAAAAAAAGTACTTTAGACACATGTTCAAAAAAAATTATACTTTGGATACTTATTTTTCATTTAAGCCTTAACGAAAACACTTATAATTTAAAAACATTATAAAATATGTAAAAAATGCAAAATTAAAAAATAAAGCCAACACTATTGAGATAAAGTACAAACAAATATGATCCTCAAAATTTACCATTACCATTAGTGAAAAAATTTTGAGTTATTAAGAGTTGAATTTTTTTATATTTTACAACTTAAACTTTATTTGAAATTTTTTTGATTTGAGTCGAGTTTATGAAATTTGAGTCGAGTCGAGTTTTCGAGTTCCTATACAAATTTAATTGTAATTATTTATCATGTTATAGTATATTTTGATTCTAATTTAAACAACTTTTTCTAATCATATAAGATATGCATATATATATATATATGTATTTCATCATATTTTTTTATATGTGGCATATATTTCTTCATATTTTTTATATTGATATATATATCAGAAAAATAGAGGTACTCGACTCGAACTTAAAAATCAATTCACTAATTACTAAAAATTTCCAGTTATGCGAGTTATTCAAATTTCTATTTTACAACTCAAACTTTATTTGAATTTTTTACAAACATAATAAAAAGTTTTTAAATCTTCAAAATTCAAAATTTTAAATAAAGCCAATACTTGAGTTTCGCTCACCCTTACAAACAAAACCAGAACTTTTATGAAAACCTAATAATAACCTTCCCTTTTCACTGCTAACAAAAACATCCAAACCCCAGCTTTTAATGCTTCATCTTTGACATGCATTCACTTTTTTCCTCTCCAAAACACAGAAAAAAAAGGGGTCAGAACAAGCAGAAACTGAGCCTGCAGAAAGCAAACTGAATTCACAATTATCTCCAAAGTTTTTTTTTACACAAATTTGAAAACATTGGTGTGCTTTGCTCTTCTCATGCAAATTAATCAGTGGTGCTTTCGGGGGGGCTGCTCCTTTGTAAGAACAGGCTTTGGAATTTGCCTGAAACGTTAGGGTTTTGATTGCAATGTCAATCATTCCACCATTCACGTGCTCAATTCCAACCTTAATATAATCAAAAGATGCTGGCTCAGTCTCTCAATCATAACCAAAGATTTTCTTACTTGCTTTGCTTTTTCCCTCACCTGTCCAAATACAAAACCAGCTTGCATGAATCTGTACTATTTATTTATGTTCATTCATATCTCTGAAAATCATGTTGAAGGAAGGGATTTTAGACAACCAAGCTGATCTTACATTTTTTGTCACTTCTGTTTGGGATTACATGAAGCTTGAGAATAATAATAAGTAATGTTAAACAATTCGTACCTTTATTTACTTTGATGATAAAAGTTGAGAGAAGATCTGCCAATTGAATAACAATTCGTACGTTTTTCTATCTCGAAATTGAAAAGTTTTTAAGGGGGCAAATTTATCACAATATACCTTTTAAAATAACTTTTTATTGAAATCACCCCTCCAAAAATTATTTGTAGAAATAACCCTATTTCAGCCAAGTAGAGCAAAATCTCTTCGTCTTTGACGTGCTTTTAGAAAACGCTGTTGACTGAACTATTTATATCTAAGGGTAACCAACACCATTGTTCATTAAACTATTTCCGATTTCTTAATTTTGTCACTAAACTATTATTCTTTTGGCAAAGTCGTTACTAACGTTACGTTCCTCCCCTATTTTGGTCACCCACTGTTAAAAAACTCACAAAAAACAATAGTTTGGTGACCAAAATAGGGGGAAAGTAACATTAGTGACAAAAAACGTAATATTAGTGATGATTTTGCCCAAAATAATAGTTTAGTGACTAAAACAAAAAAAACAGAAATTGTTTAATGACCAATAATGTTATTTACCCTATATTTAATTTCATAAATACAAAACAAAAACATAATATTAATGCGTCCAGTGGACCAATTAATGGATCTCTTATATGTACTTATGTTAATGTATGTGTATGCATGCATAATTTTGTTTTAACAGTGGGATGGCGACGCCATCTTATCGGCGACAATATTTTCCTCACGTTATCAGTTTGGATTTGCAGGTATTCTAGACCATAATTCCATGCAATCCGCAAGCCTTCCTATATACCCCCAACTCAGTCAAACGTAAATGTCAAATTTCGAACTCACACAAAATAAAAATAACATAAATATCGTTGATCACTTGACCAATTAGTGAATCTTGACATAATTCTTAAAATAATATGAATCATACTACTATATCATAATGCTTATTCTTGAAAAACAATTTATTTTTTAATTGTAGATAATTGTAGTTCATTAGTTTTGAGTCATCTGTAATTATTGTTTAGTCGCCTCCGGTTGCTTTCTTGAAACATAATATCTCGTTTTTTGTTTGAATGGATTGTATTTTTAATTGAAGAAAAAATAAACGATTTCGACCAAAAACATGTATATGCAATATTTGGTGTGATATATAAATTTTAGAGTTTTAGGTTTAAGATTTAAAATTTAAAGTAAATTTAAAATTTAATTTTTTAATATTAAATATAAAAAAATATCGAAAAGGAATAGAAATTTTTTGTCTGGCAATGGTCCTGTCTGAAACACAACATTACCCTAAATCCATAATTTGTTTGTATATAATAAATATCATCAACTTCTTTTAACTACCCTGATCCACCAGAACCAAACTCAACGACCCATTTATTACTATTAGATAGATGCAAATCCCTTTGGTTTTGAAACATTTAATGTAAGAAAAAACATTCTTTATATGGTCTTTTTGCTGTTTGATGGACTAACGAGTCATTTTCTTAGAAACCAAGAAACCAGACATGAATCTTTTCCGGGAAAATAAAAATAGATATAGCCAGGAAAAAGAAAATTGACTGTTGTGATCTCAGAATATTTGAAACATACTTGTCGGCAATGGATAAGTCACCATCATCTAAGCAGCAGAAACTAAGATTAATTAATGGAAATAAAGCATCATCTTACGGACATGAAATGGAAATCTTAGCTGATCTAATCACCAGTCATTTTTTAAGATTACTCCTAATGCCAACATTCTTGGATAATGGAAAACTCGAGTTGTAGTTAATGTTGGAAAGTCCACATGCAATCGAACTCAGATGGACCAATGGAAATCTTGGCGCCGGCACTAGCACCGGAAGCATTGTTGCCCTCCTCGGATACAGCGCCAAAGGTCAACGGGGAAACGCCGTGGAGTGGCAGTGCGGCCAATGTTGGCTGAGAGAAGAATGGGAAGTGCAAATTCTCCTGCAGAGACCTCAAGCTTGGAAATACTGAACCACCGGCATTCTGTGAATACCTCGGGATTGAATCAAAACTGTTGTTGATCATTTTGCGGCGGCGGTGGTGGCAATGCGAGGTCGAAACCAGGGTGGAAGAGAGGAGGGGTGGCTGTGGCGGCAGCGGAGGTAGCTGCAGAAGCAATGGTGGAGAAACAGGACACGTGCTCAGATTGTGTATGGCTGTCATAGGAGCAGCTGTCACGGTCGGTGAGGGAAATGGCGGTGGTGGTGGGATCAAGGAGAGGCGGAAGGGAAATTGAGGAAGGAGAACTCGGTTCTTGGTAGAGCACAACGAAGGCGCTCTGGGGGCGGCTCCTAACTCCACCGCCACTGCTGCTGCATGAACCATTGCCGGCGCGCTACTCTTCTGAAACACCCTCGATATAACCCACTCATCCTGCAACAAAAAATGCATCTTAGCTAAATAGCGAATGCAACAGTGAATCCAACCTATATTTATAAACAAAGATCATTGAATTCCAGTTCATTGAACAAAAAGTCCAAACACAAAACCTTTGTTTCTTCACAGTAAAAACCAAGCAATGCAGTAAAAAAACAAAAGACCTTCCAATGGAATAATAAAGAAAATCTGGATAAATCACATCCCAAAGAAGACAAAGGCTTTTGCATTTGTCTGCAAGGGCAATGCAGATGCCATTAGGAACCCAACATACCTTTTTCAGCTCCTTTAATGAAAAAAAAACACCATAAATACCAGCAACCAACTACTGTGACATACACCATTGCAAACAGTTTATCAGACAAAAAGAAGCAAATGAAGAGGGACGGAGAAGATGACCTTAGAGCTTCTGGAGAGATAATGGTAAGCAAATTTGCCTTCAAGGCGATATTCATGCATGACCCAGTTGCTCTTTTCACCTTTAGGAGCTCTTCCCCTATAGAAAACAAGAGTTTTCTTCATTCCAACAAGCGCACACGTCTTCGAGCTATAAATCTCCCTGTCTTTCCCTGTCGCCTTCCAATAACCAGCCTCGGTTGCTCGGTTAGTTCTCAACCCGGTAGGGTATTTTCTGTCTCTTAAGCTGAAGAAATACCACTCTTTCTCACCCATCTTCGCTTTCTCTGCAAAAAAAATGTTATAAACAGAAGATTACATGAAGGAATTCATATGTAACAAGTAAAAAGAAATGATGATTTCATACCAGGAAGCTCCCAAGGCTCACACTTGTTAAGGTCAACTTCAGCTATAGCTCTACCGGAGAAGCCACTATCAAGAACTTTCTTCAACAAATAGTAAGTGATGAGCTCCTCATCAGTTGGATGGAAACGAAAACCAGGTGGCAAATGAGTACAACTGTTGTCAAAATGATGGGAAATATCCATTTTCAAACCCAAAAGTCCAAAAGCTTAAAACCCTAAGCTTCAAAGACCAGAGCTGAACATAATGAAATGAAAGAAAGAAGAAGAGTAGAAGGAAAGGGAGGGGAGGGGGGTTGATATATTGGGGGAAAAGGGGATAAAAAATGAGAAGATAAAGGGGGAAATCTGGAGCTGAGAAGATCTGTGTTGCTTTCTCTGCAGTGTTCTGTAGGGAAATCTTTCTCTTTTCTAGCTCTAGGGGGGAGAGGAGGGGTGATATCTTAATTTTTGAATATATGTAACTTTTAAATATTCGACTAACGAGTGCATAAAATTTGCGTGAGAAAGTGTGCAGGTATTCCCTGTCCTGTCAGTGCAAGAAAAAATGAAAGAAGAAAGGTGCAGGTATTCCCTTTTTGTGCAAGAAAAAATGAAAGAAGAAAGGTGATTTTCTTTTGTTTTTTTAAAGAAAATTATTTATTTTGAGGGTATTATTATTATTATAAAAAGGTAATGAATCGATAAAGCTGTTTCATATCTCTTGTTGTCAGAACAGTACAAAGATTAAAATTATGGATAAAGATTTCTAAAGGGAGGCCTTGAATGAAACCAAGTCTCTATTAATTTCAAGTCAGGCCCTTCAAGCTGGGAAAATGGCCGACGAACTAGGCAATAACTCAGGCGACGGGGGGGGGGGGTCGTGACCAACCCGCTTTACGGCCATGCAGTCGGCCACCACCGGGGAACGAAAGGCATTTTGCAACACAACCTAGTTCAAGGCATGGTCTCGAGGATCTGGATGGAAAGGTCCAGTTATCCTTGGAACGATGTGGATCTCTAAATGTTACTAGGTTATAATGTTTAAAATTTAAGACTTGAATATTATAACATAATTTAAGGTCTAAAATTTTAGATTTAAAATTAAAAATTAAAGCTTAAAATTTAATTTTTTTAATATTGAGACATAAAATTTTTGTTCAACTCCAACAACTTATTATCTTTGACTTATTTTAACTCGATAAAATTATTAAAAAAATAACTTGTTAACTGTTAACAACTAAAGTGAAAAAAAAATGTAGCATAGTTATTATATTTTAACGGTTAATAATTAAAATAAAAAAATATGATATTAATGATGTCTTCATAAAAATAATAATTAGAATATTAAAATAATAAAAAAGGATTATTATTGATATATTATACTTTAATATTTTTAGGTTGTGTACGATATTGAATGTACGAATGAAAGGCGATCGGGAAAGATAGGGAGATTTAAAATAAAATAGGGTGTGTTGGAAAAAAATTAGTAACAGTGGGGGATTTCCCCCCATTTTTCTTGCTTTTAGGAATGGTGTGGAATTTCCTCCCGCAATCTTTTATACTATTTTATTTTAATTCTTGCTTCTAGGCATGTGCACTTGTAGCACTATGGAATGGTGTGGGATTTCCCCCCATTTTTCTTATACAAGATGTGAATTTGCTTTCATTTTGGCTAAGAATTGCCGACAGGTTTAACCATGTTAATGGTCTGTTGTTATCAGATCATGTTTGATTAATTAAAGACATGGATTTTTAACTATACATTTCATATCTAAAGACAATGATTGTATTAGTTTACGAGTTACATGTTGATACATAAACTCGGTAAAAAATATTTACATAACTTTTTTTTATTTAACCAATCTAAAATCTAAATATTTAGCTTCGAAATTTAAATTTTAAATTAAACCGTTTAAAGTTATAATTATAATTTATTTAAACTAAAATTTATATAAATTTTTATATCAAAATATATTTTTTAAAATATTGATTTTAAATATCGAAATCAAATAGTTCAGATTGTGGAAAAGTCAAGTGATGGCCCTACCCATTGTTTTTTTACTGGATTTAATTAAATGTAGAGTACTGAATTAGGTGAATTTCTCAGATAGCCAAACATTAAAATAAAACAGTAAAAAGTTTCTGAAATTTTCTGACTAAGATATGCCCATTAACAAAAGTAAATCAATCTTAAACACGAGCTTAGGTGAAATATTAAGATTTTTTATAATTTTAGTCGGTTATCACAAATTTATTCTTCACTTATAAAATTTGTAACTAATATTTATTTTTTATATAAATTACCAGAACACAAAGATAAACAAAAGTTTTATATAAGAAGTATGAGTTTATTTATAATTAGTGTCGTCTTAAAAGGTGAACAATATGAACATCTGCTTAGGGTCTTTATTTTTTACTTTCACAGCTTCATCAATTTTTAAATGATAATCTTATAAATTAATGGATGTATATTATTATTTTAATTTTATTTAAGATGTTTTTTTAATAAAATAATATGTTTTATAGAGTTTAATCATATTTTTATAGTTTATTAATAAGATATTAAATTATTTATTTAAAATAATGACATATAATTTTGTTATATAAAGACTTATTTTTAAATTTTCGTTCAAAAGTCTTGAAAATATCCAAGACGATTCTGTTTATAATCTAGACTATTTCAGATTATCTCCATCCTACAAATCATTTCTATTACTTTTTATTTGAGAATTAAATAAATAATAAAATTATTAATGTTTTCGAGAACTGTAACAATGAAGAGATTGCAAGATAGTAAAATACTGTAGCTTATGAATTTTCTTTCATGTTCATTGATTGATTCATTTAGCTGTTCATTCTATCAGATTGAAAACCTCCTCAATTTTTAATAATAAAAAAAACACATAATTCCCATTGCTGCACAAATCATATCAAATATAGCAAAAAAAAATAAAAAAATAAAATTTGGACAGTGCCAACAGAATACAGGGAAAATTGGTAAAATTTGTGGTTTAGAAGAAAAAAAAAGGAAAATAGGGTGCATAGGAAAATTTTAGAAATCTATGGTATTTTTTACAGTGCCAGGCAAGAACGTATGGTCTAAAAAATATTAAAAAAATAGAGAACGTCTCATGCAGGAGGCATTTTTGGTCCAACAAAAATTTAAAAAAATAGAGAACGCCTCCTGCAGGAGACGTTCTCAACCAGCACTGTAAAAAATGTCATAAATTCTAAAATATCCTTTTAACATACCCTATATTCTAAAAATTCATCATTAAACACCTTATTTACCCAAAGAAACCACGAAATACTATGAAAAACAACTCATAAAAAATAAAACAAAACAAAACAGTGAACGTATTGAGATTTTTTAGTGTTCTTTTTCTATGATGGAAAATCAAAAAATCATATCTACATATAAAAAAATTCTATTATCAGGCAAATACTGAAAGTAGACAATCTTAAAAGAAGATAAAAACAGGAAATAAAAGAGAAATTAGAAAGGAAAAAAAAGGGTGAGAGACGAGTTGTTGGTGAAGTAGACTTGTTGATATTACAGCTATGAGACACTTCATATACGGACAGGCTCCTTGCTTCTGTCCCTTTCTTGTTTTCTTACGATTTTGATTTTCATGTTTTTACTTGAAAAGTAATGATATGATCTTATGTAAATCTATTTCTTAACCATCTACCTTTAAACTGTTATAATGGAAGAGTTCAGTTTCAAATCACCGAAATGATTCATTTTAATCGTAGTTTCATTAATTGAGACCATAGTTGTTTTGCTGTGAGTTTTTTACTACGAGTGACCATAATAAGAAAAATATAACGTTAGTGATAATTTTATCAAAAATAATAATTTAATGACCAAAATAGAAAAACAGAAATAGTTTAATGACCATAGTGTTGTTTATCCTTTTATTTATTTGGGGCATCGGAATTTCAACGCAGGAAATGATTAGATTACCATGCATGCATCAACTCAAGCATCCATCCATCCATCCATCCCCAATCAAAACAAAGGAAAAGAGCCTTCTGAAACGCTACCAGATTTTGACGCGTCGTGCTCGGATTTTGAGACAAAAACTCCAACCCAACAGGCTTTATTTTACATCTCATCAATCTGCAATGTCTGCATGCTTAGCTCTTTCTTCGTCCATCCATATTTATTTCCTTCCATTTTCATCTCGCCAGATTCTAGTTGTCAACCAACACCCAAGGTTTCTTCAAAAACCCTAATAATCTCCCTCCCTGATGCTCAACCACAAGCCCAGCCCCCAGCCATTGGCATTTACGGCTGTTTTTCTCCTTCCAAATGCTAACCAGCCAACCTACTTTCCTTTGTTTCTTGTTGGATTGTCCCTGTGCAAATCCATGCAAAATCTCACTTTATTTCGTTTTTACACATTCCCAACGCTCTCCATATTGGTGAAAAATGGTGTTGGAAGAGGAAAATGAATGTCATTGGAATTTGATCCTTTGCTGGTTTTCTTTTTGACCTTTTTTTTATCTCATTACATGCTGTACCTAACTTGCTTCTTTTATCTTACTACCATTCTCTCAAAACCAAGTATGTAACGTCATACACAAATATATATAATGGGTTTAACTAATTTATGCAACAAGACATAAAATGGGGTGTTATATTGGCTATTAATTTGAATTTTACTTAGAAAAAATATCATAATTATTCAATATAACAGTCATATCCTATGTCTTGTGACATATATTAGACCAGAGGCGAAGCTAGTAATTAAAAGTTAAGGGGCCAATTCTTTTTATAAAAAGCTTATGGGTATAAAAAGTTTTTGAATTAAAAAAAAATCAAATAAGCCTTTAAAGATTTTTGCACTCAATTAAGTACTTGAACCAATAAATTTTTTGAACATGTCTTGAACCAATAAATTGAATCAATTAATCTCTTGAACCAATTTTGACCATTAAATCTTGATATTTTTTTTGGATCTATTGGTGCAATACGTTGTGTTACTGTGTTTCAACTTGACATTTTTTAAAAAATATTTTATTTAAAAAATTATTTAAAAGTTCTAAAAATTTAAAAAAAACGTATGAATATAAAAAAATATTTTTTTGAAGAAATCTGTAAATACAAAATGATAAAACTGTAGTGTATCATATATCAGTAATATTTAAAGAAAAAATTTGTCAAGATTTAATGGTCAAAATTGGTCAAATGACTTAATTAATTCAATTTCTTGGTTCAATAGCTTAATTGAGTGCAAAAGAATTCAAGGGCTTAATTGATTTTTTTACAAAAGTTCAAGGGCTTCTTACACTTAAGCCTAAAAATAATAAAAGACTGAAAAACGTCAATAGGATTCGATTCACTAACTTCAAGTAAAACAAACCTAATTTCTTGTACACTCTATAATATTAAAATAAATAATTTAAAATTTTACGAGAATAAATAAAAAAAAAGAATAGACCATAAGAGTGGACCACAAGGCCAGCCCCACGTGGCTTCGCCCATATGTTAGACGATCCTATATAAAATTTTGACATAAAGTTTCATTAGATTGAAAGATAATTGATTGGGTTTCAATTATTTTTTCACATAAATAAAAAAAGAAAATTTCGTGTACGTGATTTTTTTTAGAAAAAAATATAATTTAGGGGTTAGAGTTTTAGTTTATAGTTTATAATTTATGGATTTAAAGTTTAATATTGAATTTAGAGTTTAAAATTAAAATTTAGAGTCAGAGATTTAGATTTTATGGCTTAAATAAGCATGTTTGTTGAAAAAAAATTCACTGCTTGTGTATCAACTATTAACACATAAAAATTACAAGCTTTTTTAACATAAAATTTTATAAGCTTTTCTTACTGTACTTATACAAAAATATTTTTTGATTAAATAGAGAATTTTTAAATTTTAAAAATAAATTGTCAAGATTTGAACTAACACAAAAATAAGACAAAAAGAATATTATTAACTGCTTAAACAATTAATAAATCTCAATATGACAATAATTTATATTATCACATTTTTCAAATTTTTTTTATTAATTTAATTCTCAAACTTATGAATTGTATCAATCTCTCCATTTAACTCTCCATTTAACTGTCGTTTACTAACAAAACTATGAAGAGAGAAACTAATTTTGATTAGTATTTTGCTTAGGTTGGTTTTGGTTTTTGTGTTATGCCGGTTCTTGTTAGTGTTCAAGTGGTGAGTCAGGGGCGGTTCAAAGGTTTAGGGGGTCATGTGCAATTTATTAAAACGTGATCATTTGATTTATAATCCCAAAGATATATATGGTTTTTAAAATATATATTTTTACCTTAATAAAAAATATATTAGGAGACCTTCTTTAAAGTTATTTTTTTATTTTTTCCCCTTGTAATTTATCAAAAAAAACTTTGTTTTCTTCCTATAAACATTTAATTCAACTCATTTGGGGCACTCTTTTTTTAGGGTATGTGCGGTCGCTCATCTCGCACATGTTCAAAACTTCACTGTAGTGAGTGCCTTGGTCGGGCGGTTGTATACTTGTATACATGGGTTGCTTCGAAGTTCTCGGATGTGGAGTTGTTAGCTAATTAGGAAGGGCAAAGCTTACAGGGTGACTCAAGTCACTGATTGGAATGGAGGCGATGCTTCAGAATTTCTACTGCCCTATTAGCACAAGTTGTTTTGTTTTTAGAGGATGCCGGTGTTGTAGTACGAGTTTTTGATGGGCTGTTGGGTGATTCATCTGAGTGTTTTTATAGTGTGGTGACTGCTTGGCCGGAGTGGTTCGATCTAATGGGAAGAGGGTGAATCAGTTGTGACTTTGTTTAGTTCCTGGTGGATCATGATTTGTATGTTCTGTCTTGTTGGTACACTTTTCCTGCCCAACGCTAAAAATATAAAATTTATACTTTAATCATAAATTTTAAATTATAAACTCTAAATTATACCCCTAAAAATGCACCATATATACAATTTCTTAAACCCTAAACATTAACTCTAACCTTAAACTCCAAATTAAAAATATTTTAGGATGAAGCATAAATAAAATACCAAAAAAAAAACAGAAAATTTCTATTCTATTGTGCATGGCATGATGAGGAGTTGCAAGGAGTGGAAGATATTACTGGGTTTCAATTCTTTTTCAAGGGGTCGTAGCATGAACATCGTCTTTCTTACACGTACTTCCTTCAAACAAAAGATATGAGAATTTTGAATTGTATAATATGTCACGAGAAAGTCAATACAGTGCACGTAGCTGTTCTTTTTCAAAATGCAATGATATATTCCATGTGATTTGTGCAACAAAAGATGAAAGCTCATATTTTATAGTAGAAAATGAAAATGAAAATGAGGAACCTCTTGATACATCTGTTAACTTCATAATTGTTCTTGAATGGAATGATGTCGTAGAGGCCATACTAGTACAATATTTTAAGCATATTCGCTCATAAAGGTTAAGCATAATTCTTCTCGTCCGACGCGTTTTTAGAAAGTGTTGCTGATTGGATGTGACTTTCATGTATATTTAATTCTATATGTATAAAATAAAAAATAATGTTTATAGAAGTTGCGTCTGGTTAGAGCGCTTTTGTCCTACATGTTTGAATTGAGTGATATTTCGTTAAATAATTTTTGAGAGATTATTTCGTTAAAAAAATAAAAAGGAAATATTTGGTAATTAAATAAAGTGTAAATGAATCCTGATCCTAGATATATATATATATATATATATATATATATGAACACACACTATGTAAAACTCATCTAGTTTTACACTAATCTATGACATTGAATATGTGAAATGGATGAAGAAAAGTGTTAAATATTATCTATCCATTTCACTCATCTAATAACAACGGATTAGCGTAAAATTAGATGAGTTTTAATACGGTTATATTTGTTATTGAATTAGGAGTAACAGTGAACCTAGTTAATAACTTTGATTCAAGTAATTTGAATAGAATGGAAATGGTTAATCAGAAAGTGTTCAATTCGTTTGTTATTGTTTAGTCTTTTTTTTAAGAAACCGTTGCCTTAACAATGGAGCAAGAATCGATTTTCCTTGTCAAATACTTTGTTCCGCCATGGGAATCACTTTAACATGTTCCCTAAGCAAGGACTTTACACTTTCAACTTTGATTGCCTTTTCATTTTTGTTCAGAATCCCTTGTCTCAACAATGGGGCAAGAATCAGCTTTCCTTGCCCAACACTTCGTTCCACCGAGGGAATCACTTAAGCTTCTTCCCCAACCTAGAACTCTATATATTTAATTAATTAAATTTTTTGGTTCAATAGCTTAATGAGGGCAAAAGAATTCAAGGGCTTAATTAATTTTTTTTCTCCAAAAGTTTCTTACACTCAAGCCTAAAAAAATAGAAGACTGAAAAACGTCATCAATAGAATTCGATTGACTAACATCAAGTAAAACAAACTTAATTTCTTGTACACACTTTACCACTGAGACAATATATACTCTATAATATTACTAATTTAAAATTTTTCGGGGGACCAAATTAAAAAGAAAGAATGAACTGTAAGAGTGGACCACGAGGCTAACCCCCATGTGGCTTCGCCCATGCTAGACAATCCTATGTAAAATTTTGACATAAATTTTTATTAGATTGAAAGATAATTGATTGGGTTTAAATTATTTTCCACATAAATAAAAAAAAGAAATTTTAATGAACGTGGAATTTTTTTATAAAAAATTTAATTTAGGGGTTAGAGTTTTAGTTTATAGTTTATGGATTTAAGTTTTAGTATTGAATTTAGGGTTTAAAATTAAAATTTAGGATTAAAAATTTAGATTTTATGGCTTAAATAAACATGCTTGTGAAAAAAAAGTTTTTTACTACTTGTATATCATATATTAACACATAAAAACAAGCTTTTTTTTAACATAAATTTACAAGCTTTTCTTACTGTACTTATACAAAAATATTTTTTTGATTAAATAAATAATTTTTACATTCTAAAGATAAATTGTCAAAATTTGAACTAACACAAAATATTTAGATCATCACATAAATGAAATATAATTTATATTTAACTGATCTCAGTACAAAAAATAATTAATTGAATTGAGTTTGAAAATGTGTTTTGTTATCTATCAAGTCGGCTCTAATTGATTTTTAATAAAAACTCACTTAAAATTAAATATAAAAACATTATTTTAAATATTTTATGAATTTATGAATAATAAATAAATTATCAGACAAACTATGCCATATTAAATTTCAAATTAATAATCTATTTTAAAATCGAATGGGACTCAACCCGAAACCCAGAAGGTAAAACATTATTTAAATTAAATTCCTTTTGTTAATAAAATTTAAAATTTGTTAATTATTACTATTATTTTCAGATAAATCATTTAAAACAAAACAATAAAACAAAGCTCAATAACGACAAGGTGAAGTAAGCCGTGCCGCCCTCCACCTCTGGTGCCTTATAATGTGGGTCAGGCCTCCACCCACTAAACTGACCCACCCTACTCTCTTTCACTAAAATGCGCTGCACAACTCTGTGTGCACTTGGCATATAGGCAGATGACGTAAATTTTGGCAGTGCCAATAGAGGGACCCTCCACACCTTTGATCCTTTGACACGTCGGCATCCATAATAGGATTAGGAAACGTGGCATAATCTTAGGTGGGGTAGTTTTGCAAGTTGGATTTCGTCTAGTGTAACTTCAATAATTCAATTGGAGTATTTTTGTCCGAGTAATCCTTAATCAATAATGTTGTCTATCAATTTCAATTGCATCAATTTAACTCGCGTAATCTTTCAAAATTAATTATATAGTCATTTAAAAAAACATTTATTAATTTAATTCTCAAACTTATAAATTGTATTAATTTCTCCATTTGATTGTCGTTGACTAACAAAACTGTGAAGAGGGAAATTAATTTTAATTAGTATTTATGTACCTTAAGAATATAAATACCTCTCTACTTAATCAAAATATATATATACATATCAAAATATGAATCAATGGCATTATGCACTTGATCACTATATTAAATGTTACTATATTTATGCAGCCATTAGGGATGTTCAAACGATTAATTCGGTCGTCGATCAAACTGAATTAACCAAAATCTATTTAATGAAAATACTTTTTCTTTAACCGTCACTATATTTATGTAGACATTAGGGGAGAGCTTTTATAAGGGTGTTTTCTGAAATGGGGTTTGTTTGTTTGGTGAGAAAAATGGGGAGGTAATCAGAAATGTTGGGGAATGTGGAGACTGATGGTTTAAAAGCTTAGGGGACATCAAAATTACATAATTTGTTTTGGTTTCCATGTCGGAATGGCGTGTAAGAGACAGAGAGAAGAGTATGGATTGACATGAAGACGATTTATGGTATTTGGAAAATCAAAGTCTTGATTTTTGGTCTTGTTTTTTTTTCTTTTCCTTCACACCACTTGTATGTGAACGTGGTTGTGTTTATGCTTCATTAAGAATATCAAGGATAACAAAATTGATAGCATTAGCACACTTCATGTTTATGCACGCTCGATCCAATCAAAATATAAACTAAATTTTTTTGTATTAATTTGTTTATACAGAAATAAGATTGCGTTAAGCGATTGCCATTCCAGCAGGTAGACACAACATTTCATGAAACTGATATCTTTCATTTTCTCGGTCTCTCTCAATCAAAACTTTGTCCAACTTGGTTCCCATTTTGTAAGGTTTGAACCCACCATTAAAGCAATTGGGAAAGAAATCTATGAAAGCAATTCTTACACTTCTTCATCATGTCGGACACGAATGTCCAGTTCGGTCCAGGCTTTCTTTTGTATCTCGTTTTATAACTCTAGCTCTTCTTTTCTTTTCTTTTCTTTTCAAAATATGTTAGTTTCACCCGTGATTGATTGATATAGTGTGAATGAGACGTTAGATTCTTGAATAATATATAAGATTTAAATATGATATTGTGAATGGAGTAAATTGGGTTGGAAGAGTTGCTCTTATAACGAGCCTTTATAGTATTTGATCCGAATTAGTCAACCAATTTATTTTTAAAAACCTAACACTTCTGTTTCAAACTTAGATTTGAGCTCCCTTTGATTCGTCGACACCGGAATATTTTATTCTAAATTCGAGCTATGAGAAGGTGGAGAAGGAGAAAAATAATACATTTTGATTCTATGATGATTAGACTATAGATTTTGTAAATCGGAAAATGTTTTCTTCAATTATGTAGCAAACGATGGAAAAAGATGTCACTCATAAAAAAGTTAAGATTGTAGGTCTATTCAAAAATAAAAGGCGTCAAAATAATGCATTTTGATGTTGTAGTTAAATATTTAACGGTTGAGTGATAAAAAAAATAAAATTCAAAAATTGACCAAAATATAAACACGACTAAACTTGAATGATCTAAATATAGTTTACCGAAATATATATGTATCACCAGGGATAGATGCATATAGGTGGTGGGAGGGGCAATTGCTACTCAGCTTTGATGGTTTAATTATATTTTAGATCACTTAGAGTTTGAAACAATTGCAATTAAACTCTAATCCTTCCTAAATTTTTTGGTTTATTATTTTTAGGACTATCTCAATTAAAATTAATGAAATCAAGCCTTAACCCTCATTTTTTTAGTTAATTACTTTTTAAAACCTTTCAATTTTAGAATTAGTAAATTAAGTGTTAACTCCCTTAATTTTATGGTTAAATTATCTTTTACGACCCTGTTTATTACAAAATTAATCAACTTGTCCCCATGATTCAATCACGACTCTATCACTGCGTATTACAAAGTTGGAGGGTTAATCAACTTGTCCCCATACATGTTTTTTTTTCATAAGAGTTTTTGGTGTCCAAAAGTTATATTAAGTTTCGATTAAATTTAGAGTTGAACCAAATTAAACACAAACAAAAAATAAACGCTCATGACATTACTCAGTCCATAAGACTTAAATCTACAAAAAAAAAATAAAGAAAATCAACCTTATTACCTTTCTATCAAAAGATTATTTTTTTAATCAAATTTTAATGCCCATTTATCAAGTTGGAGGGCAATGGAAGTTGACCGGATTAGCAAGCTAGCGTTCTCATTTATGCTTGGAGGCAGAAGGGAAGCAATCAACCAAAACCCTTTGAATATACGGGAAATGAGAGCATTAAAAATTCACCTAAAGCTTTAAGAAAAGGTTTAAGTTCACAACAAGTCCCTGAATTCCTACTTGAATTCTAAATTGATCATAAGCTTCAAAAATTCACCTAAAGCTTTAACAAAAAGTTTCAAGTTTGAGAATTAATTGAGAATGAATATTGTAATTAATCCAAAAAAATGGTCTTAGATGCTTCAAGAAATGTGGGAGGCCCCCCGAGCTTACATGAGAAATTACAGGTGCATGAACCAGAGTGTTCAACCACCAAATCATCCAAACGTAAATGTGGGGAACCCTGTCGCCCTCCGAAACAACACATTTTCCAATTTGATTTAACCCCAAGCAATGTGGATTTTGTCTTCGGTTTCATTTCTTTCAAGAATTTCATCTCTTTTAAGTCCGTAAACGTGTATTTTTTTTATAATCATTGATATTTGATTTGTTGACAGTCTAAGCCAGATCAAATAATTGTAGAAATCCATTATAGTATCGATTTTTCCAACTCAGATTGTTTTATTTATAATGTTAGGCTTTGAACTTCTGATATTGCTTAAAAAATCTAACATCTCATCCTACTAAAGCAACTGATAGTTAGTATTAATCTTTATCTTTTCAAGGCAACCAAAAAGACGAAATCCTTGCACTTAAACTTCTATGGTGTTTTGGTCCCATAGCAAAACAAAAGAAAAGTTTGGCTTTAGGGATACACCAGTTTTGCAGTGTTTGATTGAAAAGATTGAACATTTTTTTTGAAATTGATGTTGCCATATTCATGTATTTAGTCTTATGATATCTATATGTGTGTGATCCTCATCCAAAAAAACAATAAAAGGTGACAAAAAATGTTGGAAAAACATGTTTTGAAACAGTTTTTTTTGGGTACGATAAAGCTGTCTGAACATGTTATGTCGGATGTTATTGAACTTTTAATACTTTTGTAAGGGGTCTATGGAACCTCGAGTTAAAATTGCTGAGGTTTTATGGTTCGAAGTTTTTGGTTAAATACATATATTTATTACAAAAAAGAAGTGTAAGGATTATTCGAATGTTGACCACATATTCAGGGACGGATCCAAAAATTTAAATTTGGTAGTTCACCTACCAACAATAAATACAATCGCATGTAAATCGAGAGTAAATTGAAATAGTTATTACAAGTTACATTTGAAAATCACAAAAAAATTCAAATTACAAATCAATAGGACATAATTAGGGTGGGCAAAACTCGACTAGACTCCAAAAAATAGAATTATTCGATTCGACTCGACTCAATACGAAAATACTCAAATCGTCTTGACTCGACTTGTAATTTCATAAACTCGACTCGAAAAATTCCAAATAAAGTTTGAGTTATAAAATAGAAATTCGAATAACTCAAATAACTCGATTTTTTTATAATTAGTGGATCATTTTTTAAGTTTGAGTCAAGTCTCACAATTTTGCTTGATATATATATATATATATATATATATATATATATGAAGAAATATATGTGTGTATTGTATATGGTTATAGAAACCCGTTTAAATTAGAACTAATTAGTATCATAACATTATAAATGTATACAATTAAATTTGAATAGTAACTCGAACAATTCGACTCGAATTTTATAAACTCGACTTGCTAGAAAAAATTTCAAATAAAATTTGAGTTATAAAATAAGATTATTTAACTCGACTAACTCAAAATGTTTTGACTTAGCTCAATCGAATGCCCACCCGTAGACATAATAATAACTACAAATACACTTAATTGTAGTAAAATAAATCAAAAAGAAAATAATAATAATAATAATAAATAAACACTAAAATAATAGTGATAGAAAAATTAATATATAAGGTAATCAAAATAATGAAAGTGATAATAATAAAAATAATCATAATAAATATCATAAAATAGAGGAGAAAATATATTATACAATTATTATAATTATTATAATAAAAAGAGTATATTAAATATCAAAAAATAATAGTGGTGTTTTATAATAATAAAATGAAAATTTAATAACAATAAATATACAATGCGATAAATAAATAATGAAAACTTAACTAATTGGTCTAGTGGGATAGGCACTAGATCCCTTAAACAAGGCCAAGAGTTTGATTCATAGCGTTGTGAATGGAGAAAATTGGGTTGGGAGGGTCGCCCCCATAATGGGCCTCTGTAGTACATGATCTGGGTTAGTCAGCTAATGGATTCGTTACCGGTGATTAAACAAAAAATAATAAAAATAAAAATAAACATTTTAATGGATCAAATTGAAAGAAAATAAAACTTGAGAGTCAAAATAGAAATTTTGTGAAATTATATTAAAAAGAATTATAGATAAAATTGGAAGGACCAACATGTAAATTAACCCCAAAATAGCAAATATAACACTTCCAAAACTACACCATGTATAATAGGAATAGAAATCATCTCCCGTTTCTGGTGCCCTATTTATGACCCACGTTAAAAAATTAGGTTTAGGGGTTATTAGATTATATGTAGGGTATACTTTTTAGGGTTTATGGTATAGGATTTAGGTTTTAGAATTTAGGTTAGGGTTTAAAATTTATTTTTTAGTCCTGAAGCATAAAAAGGGTATCGAAAAGGGGGAAAAGATTTTTGTCCACATAATAAGGAAAAAAATCATTTTGAATGGTGGGTCACAGTGGATTCGCCCTTACGTTATATACTATTTTCTTTTTGAAAGGGATATGATCAAGGGTGTATCCACTATGGTGCCTGGTGGGTCACGTGACCCAATGGGTTAAATCCCGATAATATTATCTAACCAATTCTCATTCTTGTTTATTTATAGCAATCAATAATCGATTTATTGGTTGACTAATTTAGATTGGTTACTATAGAGACTCATTAACATACTTCACGATCTAATTTATTTTATTTACAACATCAGAATTTGAATATTTGATCTTACTTAAAAGATCTAGTTCTTCATCCTACTAGATCAACCGATTGTTCCTTCCCATTATCATACGATTACATGCAAAGGTCATCTGTTCACGTTAAAACTAAGAAAATCTCTCTTTTTTGAGTTGATTGCAATTGTCTCCTCAAACTACAACATCATTCTAAATTGATCGTTAAACTTTTGAATATTTTAATTTCATTCATAAAATATCTCATTCTAAATTGATTCTCAAACTGTTGAATATTCTAATTTCATCTCTGAATTATCGTTTATGTTACGTCATACCATTGCATAATACACAAAAAATGTTCACATGGTTGATAACAATTTTTATAACTATTTTATTGACATGATTAGCATATAGTGATAATTTGGGGACCAAATTAAAATGAGAGTCATAGTTTGGGATGAAAAAAGAATGTTTAAAAGTTTAGAGACCAATTTAAATTAAACATAATTTGAAGATTAAATTAGAACGTTCATAATTTAATAAACTAATTTAAAATAAATTTATAGTTTAAGGATGTGTGGTGCGATTAACTCCTCTACTTTATGATAAAACATAGCAAAAGCTAAGATGTTGTCTACATATATGGTACTACTTTCCCAGATCATTTTATGTTTCCTTCCCCCATATAATATTCTAAAATATTGCCTTAAAAGGGAAATATCATCATATATTTCATCTTCAATCGGATGCATGCATACATACATACATACATACATACATACATACATTTAATGGTTTTCGTACCTTCAAGTCCTTTGAAATATTATCTATTATATTTTATATGTTGCATAGTTGGCCGCCGGCTCTGATCACTCCGAGAATCTGACCGTCAAATATACATATTTGTTCAAGCTGACGGTCAAATATTAACAGCTACGATTGCCCGTCGCCATTGCTCTACCTCTGTTGTTTCTTTCAAACTTTGATATAAAATATTATTTCTATCTGCATGACTTCTACTTTGTTTTATTTATTTATTTCCTCTTCTTTCCTCTTTGAGTTTGAAAACAGTTGCTTTATGCTTTGCTTTTGTTTGTAAATGATGAGACTGCATATGTTCTCATTCACTCCTCCTTGCAAGTTGTGCATAGAAAAAGTATAATTAAAAGGAAAAATATTTGATGCAATGCAAATATAAAATTTAGTTTACATTGACATATTTATTTTAGGGGTAGAAGTTTACGTTTCAGAGTTTATAAGTTTAAGTTTTAGTGTTTTAAATTTACGATAGGGTTAGATTTAGAGTTTAGGGTTTAAAATTTAGAATTTATGGATAGAAAGTTAAATTTTAGAGGTTAAATAGACATACTTGTTAAACTATTTTTTCACATCAAATATTAATCCTAATTAAAATAATGGTTAGTGTTTGATACGCTAGCTGACAATGTAATTTTTTTACACAAGCATATATATATATATGAAGAATAGAAATCATATGTCCTTTTTTGTGCCCTATTTATGCCCACACACTAAAAAAATAAGTTTAGGATTTAAGGATAAGGTTTAAGGTTATAGTTTATGATTAGGGTTTAAGGAATTAGGGTAATGTGTATTTTGAGGGTTTATGGCTTAAGGTTTAGGATTTATGATTTAGAATTAGGGTTTAAAATTTAATTTTTTTAGTGTTGGAGTATATAGAAAGAGTCACCGAATAGGGCAGAAGAGTTTTGCTCCTATTTGAAGTAAAGTCTAAAATCTTTAACCCTAAAACACCAATAGGATTCAAATATTATTCAAAGGACTTTTTGATCAAATTGAAAATCTAATAGGATTCTCAATGGAATTGATAATACAAAAATATTCTATTACTTTAATCAATAAAATTATTCTATGTTCTTATCAAGAATCCATTAAGTGGTTGTTTCAAAATTAGTTATGTATATTTTATTTATTTATTCTAGATAAGTTCTAACTGCAATTAAAGCTTTGATTTGTGTTTAATTGAATTAAAGATGATAATGTATAATTCTATAAACTATCAGTAAATTAGATGATAATATAAAAATTAGAAATAAAATTTTATGACATGACACCATCTAATTCACTCTTAGCAGGGGCGGAGCCAAGATCGAATATTGCCAGAGGCCAAAATATTAAATTTGAAAAATGCAAAGGCTTATTACGTATTTAAACTCAAAATTCATGAGGCAAGGCCTAATTTGTCTAATATTTAAATTTATAAGGACTCAAATTGTTATTGGACCAAAAAAATTTAAGGATACATGCCCATCCTTTTTTAGTTCAACCAAGAGGTGTAAATGAATAGAACATTTGACGAATTGTTAGTGAACCGTTTGTATACGTCAAGACCAAATTTGTCTAATATTTAAATTTATAAGGACTCAAATTGTTATTGGACCAAAAAAATTTGATACATGCCCATTCTTTTTTAGTTCAACCAAGAGGTGTAAATGAATAGGGCATTCGACGAATTGTTAGTGAACCGTTTGTATAACGTTCGTTTATTCAACTAAATAAACGAGTATGAATAATTTTTTATGTCCGTTTAATAAACGAACAAACACGAACATAGGTGTATTTCATTCGTTTATGTTCATAAACAAGCTTGTTTATTGTCTCGTTTATAAGCTCATTTACTTGGTTTCCCTTTCCCTTTTATTTTTTTACATTTTAAATATTGGTGAATGTATGGACTAAATTGAACACGTGGTTGTTTTTTAAGTTCAAACTATGAAAGCTAATAAGCTTAAAGATTAGTGGTGTAATTTCACCATTTTGGTGAACATATAAATGAACAAGTTCACGAACATTACACAAATATGTTCATGAACGTTAAACGAGCATGCTCGTGAATGCTAAACAAGCGAACACGAACACCATCAAAAATAAATAAACGAACAGAAATATTAAGAATTTAAACGAACCGAGCATGAACACTTTCAAATATAAATAAATGAACACGAACAAAACCTTATTCGTTCAAACTCGGCCTATTTACACCCGTAATTCAACCCTTACTTGATTATATATTTAATAAATTTGTATTTTTTAATTTAAATAATTATTTTTACCAAAATTATTAATAATTATATTTTTAAGCAGGGGTCAGGCCCTAAGAAAACTCCGCCCCTGACTTTTAGTACATAAAATTATAAACGATCAATATTTAAAATATTATGATTTAAAATTTAAAACACCAAATAATTAATTCTAATTTTTGATCAAATCATATATGTAATCTATAATACCATAAGATAATGTATTATATATATATTTATATATTTGCATGAGTAGGACCAATCCACGTGAAGACCATCCCTATGCATGACTATGTAAGCCGCCTAGCTAGCAACTTTCTTCTTCTATTTCTTTTCCACACATCCTTTTCATTGTCTTGTAGGACCCCTTCTTCAATGGCTTAATCAAAACTTCATATATATATATATATATATATCAACCTACTAGAAAATTCCCAACCCAAATTCACTTTCTTTGTTCTAAGAAGCACACTGAAACCAAAGTTCTCAAAATCATGGATTTCCAAAGTCAAAAACTATATTCCTCAAAATTCAACAAAAAGAGGCTAAACCAAGAGCAAGTAAGGTTGCTAGAGAGGAGTTTCAGTGCCAACAAGAAGGTCGAGCCAGAGCTCAAGCTCCAACTCGCCAACCAGCTCGGCGTTCCGCCGAGACAGGTGGCGATTTGGTACCAAAACAAGCGAGCCCGGTGGAAGACACAGAGCTTGGAACTCGACTACAACACCCTCCAAGTGAAGCTAGAGAACGCATTGTCCGAAAAACGAAAACTCGAGAAAGATGTCAAGTGTCTGCAAGAAGAGTTAAGGAAAGCTCAAGAGATGATGTTTGCCATGAACAATCAAAGAGATTATCATCAATTTTACCACCAGCAGCAACAAAATCAGCAGCCTCTTAACTTTGTTTCTTGCAATTCAACGGGGTCTAGTGAAGAAGGGGGGAGCTCGAGCTTCCGCGAAGATCATGAAGAGTTGCAGATTGATGAACTTTATGCTTGTTTGATCGGTGCAGATAGGCCAACTTGGAGCTAAGCTGGGTTTATGGGAAATTTGATCTTTTTTTCATTGTATTCATGGTGCAATAACATGTTTCTTGTTGGCCGTTGGGTGTCTAAAATTTGTAAGAAAATAGTTGACTTTTCTAGGGTGTGTTTGGTCAGAAGGAAATGACAAAAGGATCGACCAAGCAATTATATATAAATATATCATTAAGTGGCTAAGTTATGCAGTGAATCGAAGCTGTTGGGTTTGAAAATCCTTTTGTTAGTTTTGATTATGCAGCACTCATAAATTATATTAAAACTATAAAGAATTCGAAATTATAAAATTTTAAAATTATAAAATTAAATTATCAATAAAAAATATAAAATTTTAGAGATGTGAAATGTTTAAAGGTGCGAGTGTCCCCTCGAGCATCCTTCGATATATCCCTGCTCATATCATCAAAATAATTTTGTGAACTTAAATTACAAAAATGTTTCATTTAATTTTCCAATTATTTTTTAAAAAAATCATGTAACGTGATTTGGGTTTTGGGGATGATGATAAATTTGTCCTACATATTGGGACCTATACAGATTGCTTTGTTTCCATCCAACTTTTATGCTTAATGCAAGTGGCATCTTGACAAACTCACTTACACATTCATGCATCCCTCTTTGGTAATCAATCATTTTCTGTCTATAGTTATGTAGTTTATTAATATACTTGAATTCGTATTATCTTGTATGTTGTAATAATAACAATATCAACTGAGCTAAAACTTAGTCCGTTAGTATATAAATTGTTAGTTTAAACAAATAAAAAATTAACACAAATATTAAATACGCAAAACATAGAACGCATTAATAACAATACAAACACCCCACACATGTTATTATTTGAATTGGATCGTGATGATAAACTAGGTCAAACATCACAACCTTTAGTTTAATATAAATATAATACTCGTATATGAAGTCAACAATCTCTAGATTAGGTGGTTAAAGTTCTATGTTGACACTCTCCTTTTGCCTAGGTTGCGGATTCAAAACTTAGTATGAGCAAAATTTCTCTTCCCTCTACCCTAAGTAAAAATTGTTCAAAAAAATACTCGTATATGAACATATCAAAACTTATATAAAAATGAATAATTAACTTATATAAAATGTTATATAAATTTGCAATAATTTAGAGACCCAACTAAAAATATATATATATATATAATCTAAAAAGTAATATAAACACAACACTAATACATATACGTATCATTTTTGCATTCTTATGATATTTCACCTATCATATAAATATCCAAGCAAACTAAATACTACTAGTTAATTTGAGATTCAATAATTGGTCAAGTGGTCAAGGATACTATTGTTGCTTCATCTTGTACGGGTTCAACCCAACAATACATTCATGAGAATTTTAATATTTATTTAAAATTATTAAAAATAATAGTCTATAACGGTGTGTAGTATTAATAGTGTATAACGGTACGTGACATTCATTCTAGACTCATCTCATATACAGACAATACATGTATGGAATTAGACAAATGAGGTTTTGGATAAAATCTTTTAAATTTGAACTTAAATTGAAATACTTTTAAATTTGTGTTCGGATTTAAATAAAAATTCAACTACTCAAACTCAATTAATTTTGTCTATCTAGAAAATATAATTTTATTGTAATAAAAATCGATAATGTCAATGAGTACAACATAAACTTTTCAAACATTAGCAGTAAAAGTAAAAATTACACAAACATAAATGACCATTTGTGTAATTTAAACTCAAAATAAAAATCCCAACATTGCGTTTATTGGCTGCGAAAACGCAGCGTTTTGCTCTCTAGAATTATATCTTCTACTTCCCTCTCCGGCTCTCCGGCCCGACCCATAACCATAAATGGCGTCGGCGTCCGACGGCCTTACTGGCAGAATCAGACGCGCGGCTTCCAATCTTTACGCCGATAATCAAGCGATTGTCGCTGTAAGTTTTTTCCCCTTTTTCTTCCGATTTAAGTTAAAATTGTTTTCTATTTTACAAAGCAAATTTGAAAGTTAAAATTTTTCTTTTCAGGATATAAGGAAAGCTTTGAATTTGATGAAGGATTTCGCTGCGGGCTTGGAGAGAGATAATCAATCTGACATGTATTATTATATTAATTTTATTTTGTATGATAACACGTTCTCTTTAAAGCATAAATTTTTCTTGCTGCTTGATTAACCTAATTTGATGTGTTAAAAGAAGTGGGGAAATGTGGGATTCAAATAGGTTTATTTTTTCTGTCCATTATTGAATGCTTTAGAGATATGCTGACTTGAAAACCAAGAGTTCAAAAATAATCACAATTCAAAGTATTTTCTGATACAGTATGATATTGGGAACTCATGAAAACTGTCTACATCGTTCATCGGCCATTCAATCTGCTTGAGGTGTACGTTTAATAATATTTCTTTCCTGCAGAATTTTTTGGTTTAGTACTGTTCTATATAGATGTGAATTTGCTGAATTAATGTCATTTGTTGCTTGTATGTTTTAAACTACAGTTAACTGATTTTAAGAAGTTGCTTGACACGGAGTTTGAGAATGTCAAGGCTAGTTCATCTTCATGTCCACAGAATCACCCACTGATGCATCAGTTTCAGCAAGCTGTCTGGGTATGTTTTTTAAACTCATCAAGCCACTTTTAAAATTATTTAGTATCAATCAGAATATGGTAGCTAGATCAGAATATAGACCACTTTGCGAAGGAGGTGTTAATACCATGTCAAGAACCACTGAACTAAAAGCTGGTGTTATTAGATGTGATTCCATAAGGGGTTTATATTATATTTTTTTTTTATAACCAACTAGTAGTTGATCATTTGTATCCTACCCTTTAGTTAAAAGCAACAGTGGAGGGACAATTTGTGAAGGCTTATTTGAGATTATAATCAGGGCTGCTCCTAATCCAACTTGTTTTACATTGAAATAGCAAGATTTGAATCTTGGGACGCCGTTGATAGGATCACTGTTGGTCACTAAAACCATGCAGTAATTGGTCATAAGGGGTTATATTCTTTAATAAAAGCAACAGTTGAGGGACAAGTGTGAAGGTGTATTTGAGATTATGGTCTGAATAAAATGGCACAAAAATGCCAATAGATATTATGGGTCCTAACCCTAAATACCAATGATTATCTTTAAGCTTTTAGTTTTATTGGTAATATGATAATATATAAAAGGCCAATTTTAAAAATCAAGATATATTTCAAGTGCATATAAATTTATCACCTAAATACTATTCATTGTTTCTTCTATTTTTAAATGCTAAATGTAGGTGAAGAGAAAAATGAGATTTTATATTGTTAAATATGAGATTATATTAGATTTATTATTCATTATTAAATAAAAATATTTTGAAATTGAACTTATAAAAATTTAAAAATAATTATTAAATTTATTCAAATAATAATATTATAATTGAAAAATTATTTATTTAACGTTCTGTGTTTTTTTGTTTTTGAGATAAAAGTTTATTAATTTTTTATCCATTTTTTTAACAAAATAAAGAATACGACAAACATTTAGCATAATGTTCCAGGAATGATAGGAAGCATATGACAAACATTTTGAGATAAAGTGTTTTTTTCTTTTTTTTCAATTTAAGAGACACCTGAAAATCATCTCTTGCCAAAACATGGCATATCAATGAGTCCTACATCTCCTTTTTGTTTAAAAATTCATCATTTTTCCTTCACTGTATATTTCTCATCTTCTTCTTTTCTTCGACAAACTCTTTCATTTTTGTTTGTTTTTTTATCTATTTTTTTAATTTCTTCAAGCTTCTTCTCAGGAACGCACCTTCTCTCCATTGCATATTCAAAGGTGACCATTGTAACTGCTCACCAGTCCTTCTCCTCATTTCCTTTTGGGTTATTCTTTTGGGATTTCTTTTCCCTAAGCTTCTTCTTCTATGGCTGCCAGTTATATACAGATAATTTAGACTAAGCGCCGAAAGGACGAGCCTCACCGCCTTATGCGACTCACGCGCCTCCCACGCCTTTTGAAGGCTTCATTAAAATCACTACGCCCAGAGATAATAAAGCGTTGTGACCTTTGAGCCTTGCGCCTAGGCGCGCCCCAATCTCGCTTTTTTAAACACTGGGTCAGGCTGCTGCTCAGCGCATTTACATTGAAATAGCACTATTTGGTATTGATATGCCGTTGATAGGATCACTGTTGGTCACTAAATTCATGCAGCTCTGGCTTACAGACTGTCATACTTGTGAATTGAGAAAAATATACTCATTTTCTCTTTCTCTCTCTTGCGCTAAAATTACTGAATTCTCGATGCCAATAGGTATTATGTGCCACTCTATATACCAATGATTATCTTTAAGCATTTAGTTTTATTGGTAATATGATAATATATATATAAAACTGTTGTATATCATCCTTCAAGTGGGGTTTCTTACATATCCGGTGTTGTTGAATCCTCTGCAGAATGTTCATCATGCTGGACAGCCAATGCCAGGTGAAGAGCAGGAGGACATTGTTATGACCAGTACGGAGAGCAATATTAAGAATCATAAATGTCCGATTACTAAAAAGCACATTACTGGACTAACAGAACCGGTTCACAGGTATTAAAAACAGAACCAGTTCGCATGTATTTGTTCTTGGTGGAAAATTTTATTAATTTTGTTGCCATTCTAACTTGCCAGAAAAATAATATGCATGTCCCTTGATTGATATAAATCTAATCGCAATTCTTATAAGTTTCAATTGCGAATGTGAATGATAGGAAGGATTGTAGTTCCAATGGCTTTCACTGTAAATAGGAGACTCGGTTGGTTCAAATTTCTATTTAGAAAATCCTGAAAATCTCTCTCTTGGAAAGTGGCCTTTTAGAGTTGCCACTATGATTGAGTTGTTTAGAAACTTGAGCATGTATCATGATGTATATTTTTGTGTCCATTCTATTGTTTCAATCTACATCCAGTTTGTTTATTTTTGTGATGCAGCTTGGACTGCAAGCACGTTTACGACAGGAATGCTATTTTGAACTTCATAAAATCGAATCATGGCAATGCCAAATGCCCCGAATCAGGTATACGCTACTGATTTCATATTGGAGTTATTGATTCTCAACAGCACTCTCATTCCTGACCATTTCTTCCTCAGCTTGCCCTAAGATGCTGCAGGCAAAAAGAGTCGTTTGTGATCCATTGTTACATTCTTTTTGATTGAAGATTTTACAGAAACGAGCTAAGAGAAGCAGTTGTGACTTGTGAATTCCCGGTTGACAAAGATGGTCTCTAGACAGAATTGATAGAACTGATAAACTGGAAGTTAAATTTACAGAAACGCAGGCTCAAGATGAAGCGAATCCATGATGGAAGCAGTTGTGAATTCCCTGGTTGATCACTGTGGGGTCTCCTAGTGGATTAGAGTCCCTTCTTTTTTTTATCAAGTAGAAAGATATTACATTCTCAACGTAAATGCTGAGATTCGAATCCATGTAAGATTAGATAATATGAGCATCATTGACCACTTAGTCAATTAGTGGATCTCATTAGAGTCCTTTCTTTGTATGGCCTTGGTGCATATAATTAGAACTGTAAGTAGCGGATTAGAGTCCCTTGATGCATATATATATAAAATGTCATAGGTTAAAATTATTTTATTTAAAAAATGGTTCATTCCCATAAAAAATCAGGTTTGAGTCTAGTTTCCTCATTCTTGTTTATTGAATTAATTTAAAATTAATTTAAAATTACATAGTGAAAAATAAGCTAGGACTAATTTTTAGATTTTTATTAAAAATATCAAATCTAATAAGTTGAAAAATAAGAATAAATGTCTCAATCCAAAATTATATTTAACATTGTTTAAATTTATTTAGTTTTACCTAAATCTTTTAACAATTTATGAGTTTTGTGGACAATAATTTCAATATAAGGGTGAAGTAACATGATTGAAATTATTTTAATAGTTTAATGATATAATTAACAAAATTCTTTTTTGGTTTAATCTCTGACGAAAATTGGATTTTTGATTAGTTTCATTCAACTTTTAATCAACACATTATGGGTAAGGGACCTAGTGTCCATTTTGTCTTATGAGTTGTTTTCCAGTTTGTCTTATGAGATCAAACACACAAAAAAAAAAAACCATTATTTTCTCTTATTATATTCCTCATAATTCGTAACCAAAACCACCCATCACATGGCCAATGCGCTGCGCTGTCAAAATGACAGCAAAATCATAGCCAATATATGAACAGTACAACATATAATTCTAAGCTCATCTACCATTTCCCAAGCTTATCAACTTCGCCTACCAAATCTTTTTCCAATATAAAATCTGGGTTTATGAGCTGTGATCTCCAAAACCACATGGCTTTTCTTATTCAAATTCGTCCACTAGATGACATGTTAAAACCATGGTAAAATGCAAATGAATCTCACCTGCGTCTGTCTTTTCTTGCATATGATCAGTTTACAGAGATGGAGAAAGTTGAAGCTCTTGATCTGTTAGAGGAGTCCTGGTTTTTTGAGAACTTGTTCCGTAGGAGGAGAAGGATGTTGAGGTGTTATTCGGATCCTTGTACTTCTTCGAATTTCAGCCAAGATGTTTTGGCTGAAGATTCGTGTGATCGAATCGGTAATGGTTTGGTTCGCGCACCGTCGTTGCCGCCGTGTATAGGGAGGGAAGATGAGGTTCAAGAAAGGAAGAACAATGGTGGGAAGATCAAAATGAATAGGCAATTATCACTTCAAACATCGAAAACAACGTGTTCGGATCATACTATACATGACAGGAAGATCAAACCGAGTGGCGAATCGTCGCGACATAATCTACTAAGAACACCTTCTTTGCCTACATCAATGGGGACTAATGAGTTAACTCAGGATAATGACATTGACAGTGATCTTAGAATGAGCAAATTGATCCGACAAGCAATGGCGAACCCCCCGGATATATTGCCCCCAAGGCACAATCATAACAAGGTACTCATCTGATCATAGATTCATATATAATATATATAATCTTTCTGCAATTTGACAATGTGGATTTTGTTTTAATCCTGTCGTTTGCATTTTCAGGCAATGAACTTGCAAAGGTGTAGTACTACTAGACCACCAAGAAACCAACAAGTCCAAGCCATTGACAACACCAACCAGGCCTCTGTCACGAGAGGCCGGCATCCGAATCCGAAAGAGGATGCTGCAGAAAAGCCATAGCGATCTTGCATTCCAAGAACTGCAAGGGTTCAAGGACTTAGGATTCACGTTCGACGACAAAGATTTGAGCCCCGATGTTGTTAATATACTCCCGGGATTGCAGGGAACTAAGATAGATGAGCTGAAACAAGAGAAAGTGAGGAAACCATATTTGTCCGAGGCATGGTTCGTACAATGCCCTGCACCTCCTCTTCCAGCTTATGGTACTAAGAACACAGCAGAGGATATGAAGGCACAAATCAAGTTTTGGGCCAGAGCTGTGGCAACTAATGTTCGACAAGAGTGTTGAGAATTCATTACAACATCAACCCATTTCTACTATATAATTTTTCCAGTTTACCAGATTTTCTTTTTTCATTTAGAACTGATCGTATTTTTCCCCAGTGTTCATGTTCCAAAAGCCTGTAGAAGCAAAGTTCTTGTCTGATACTATGAATTTTTATGTAAATAGTTTTTTACTCGATTGTATGAATTAATTGGATTAAAATGAAAACAATTTTATTTTTAAACATTATCGTTAAACGATTAAAAATAATCATCCTTGTTTTAATCTTTCAAATCCAATCTGTGTATTTTTTATAATGATGGTATTTATTTTTTTTTAAAATAAATTTATTATTGTATTTAGATTTTATTAAATTTTTAATCATTTTGATGTTGTGTCGCACTAAAAGTGTTTCATATACACAATTTTGTCAAAAAAATAATAATGGAAAATTTGTCAAGTTAATAGATTAATTATAAATAAAAACAAAATTTAAAAATCAAGGAAAATTATTAAATATAATTGAAGGACCAATATAAATAAAAGAAAAAAATAAAGTTTTAGTTATGGAGAGATTAAACAAAAATTTAGCCCTAAACCTTTAAATTGATTTCGTCTTTATTTATCTTGTTGGATTAATAGAATAACAAAAATGAAAATAAACTAAAAATTGAATGACTCTAATAAAAATTATAAAAGTTTGATGAGGGGCAAAATTTTTAATCCTAAAAATGTAAAAAAAATGGTGTAAGCTTTGTATAAAATATTTTGTACTATTATTTTACATCTGTCTTTTAAATATATTTTATTTTTAATATATCCTTAAACGATAAAAAATATATATTCTATCACTAAATCTTAAATATATAAAAGTTAAAATAACTTTTAGTCATTGAATTTAACATTTTCTTTAATTTGATATTTAAAGTTTTTTTTAGATTTTCAGCCTATTTTTAATCATTTTGATGTTGTGTCACAATAAAAGTGTTTCATATGACACAATTTTGTCAAAAAATTGTCAAGTTAATATATTAATATGAATAAAAACAAAAATTAAAAATCAATTTAAGAAAAATTATTAATTATAATTGAACTAACAAATAAATAAATTCTAAATATTCACAGACATTTAAAAATTTAGTAATAAATGAAATTAATTTTTAAAAATTTATAAACTAGATCAATTGATAATCGTTTGATTAATTAATTTCTATTTACTAATAAAATAGAAAGAAAAAGGAAAAATCTTTGCTATGTGCATATTTGGAGTTGAAGATAATAAAAAAAAACACAGAACACCTTCAAACTGGGACCAATTTCAACAGCAACAATATCCAACAGATATTTTTTCAGTATACAATGCTTCAATTCTACAATCCATAAAAAGATTCTGAAGACAAACAAATTTCCCTAAAGCTAAAACCTTTAAAACAAAAACCCTCTGCTCCAAATGCTTCCATCTCTTCATCTCCTCTCTTCTCCTTCCCCTTCCCTCGTCTCCATCCGTCCCCTCCACAACCCATCTTCTTCCCCACTTTTCCTTCTCCAAAAACCCAGTTTTTTCTCTCCTTTCTCTCCCCACTCCAAAGTGCACCACAGGCCATTATTAGTTCAAGCTCAAGGACCCGTCACCGCCATAGCAGAAGCAGAAGAGGAAGAAGATGGACCTTTTGAGCTACCACCATCTTCAACTTCTATTTCAATCTTTTCAACAAATGATGACCCCACTCCCCTCCAAACTGCCACCAGTGTTCTGCTTACTGGCGCTATTGGGGTCTTCCTGTTTCGCTCCCTTAGACGCCGTGCTAAGCGTGCCAAAGAGTTGGTGAGTGTCCACTTAGCTGAAATGAAATTTCCATATCCTGTTTTTGTTGTTTGTGTCATTTTTTTATTTTAAGTATTGGTTTTTCATTATTTGGTGCATTTGAATTGGAATTTCAAGTTTAAACTGTCATTCTCCCATTGAAAGTTCAAACTTTATTGGTATTTGATATGTCGAATTGGGTATATTCTCCGGGTGTTTCTTATTCTTTTCCCTTACTTCAGATGTGGGATTTTGAATAGTTAGATTTTAAAGAGAGTGGTTTTCCTGTGTCTAGAAATTTACGTCATCCGGGACACAGAAATCATTGAAGGAAGAGGCACTAGACAACTTGAAAGCAATGGCGTCAACTTCAATTGATACCAAGTCATCGACACCCTCAGCTGTTCAAGCATTGTTGGGAAGCATAGCTGCTGGTGTCATTGCTCTTATTCTTTACAAATTCACCACAACTATTGAGGCAGCTCTTAATCGGCAATCGGTTTCTGATAGTTTCTCGGTTTGTCCTCCCAGTCCCCTTATCTATAGTTGCTTAACTCTTTGAATTTGTGAGCAGATTACCTATGAACTTATCTTACTTTTAGCATATATGTGGTGCCCTTTCCTGTTTAAGAGTATTTGCCAATTTTCTTTACATTTTTCATCTGTATGATTTGCAGGTTCGCCAGATAACAATAACAGTCAGGTAACTTTCAACTAGTTCTTCATTCTATGCTCCTAGCTGTAAATCCTTGTAGTTTTCATCCTTTATATGTTTGCAATTTGCAGGACTATTGTGAATGGATTGTGCTACCTTGCAACATTTGTTTTTGGCATCAATTCTCTAGGCTTATTCCTTTATTCGGGTCAGCTTGCCATAAATTCAATCATGGGAGGTTCCACAAATAATGAAAATGGGAGTAAAGGTGAGGAGAATGTAGACTCACTGAGTTCAGTGAAAGAAAATGTTGCTGAAGGGATTGAATCGACCAGCGGCAGGGAGGATCAGAATCCAGGTGATAAACAAGAATGGTAAATATAAATCAACAATATAGTGGTAGAAATAGGCCTCTGTATTTTTCATTCATTTGCAAAGAGGAAATGTTGACATTTTGCCACATTGTTCCAAATTTATAACATTCCTTCCTTTTCTTGATAGTTATGCAGTTTCATATTCAATACCTTCCATTTTGGATAGAATGCTAGAACAACCATTGTACATTTTTCAGATTAATGATAAGTTCTGTCTGACTTTAAAGTATTCGTGTTTGAAGCATATCAGAACGTTGATATGATCTTCCAAATGCATGAAAATTTGGAACTAGCATCTGAGTTTGAGTAACATAGATCCATGCAGTCAATGTCTGTTAGGTATCAAAATGTACCTTTCAGAAGGATACGGTGTCGATACTAAACCCTTTTAAACTGACACAACTTTCTACTGAGCAAGGTATTGATGCCAAATCATTAGATATCAATACTCGAGGGCAGAGCAGCCTAAAACTGCCCAGCTAATGCCACAATTCAACCCCAATCTCATCCTTTATAAACCCACCAATATGCCAATAAACCATGTAAACACAACCAAATCACCATTTACCCCTATCATGCATAGTGATTCATGTATTTTCGTAGCTTGAATTTATAAAATACCATAAGATTCAACTTGTCACTACTGGTGTCACTCTCATCCATTAAGCTTTCCAACAAGCTCACATGACCCAGAATATAATTCCAGTTCTCTAAATACCATATTACTTCAATCCAAGAGCTTTTCCCTTTCCCTTGATCCTTTCTTTTTCACCTTGCTTCACCGATTTGGTAGAACTTTATGATAACCTTCAAGCATATGCTTCAGAATCTGGTTTTAGCAGATGGTCGGTTCAAACTTATGAGTTCAAGCATATTCAAAAGCAGTGGAAGCATATTCGTCGAAAGAAACAGACATGGAGGAAAACTGGAGTTTTCTGCACTGGCAGCAACTAAGGGCCTTACCATCCAAGAAAGAACTAAAAGCCACTGGGAAACAGATAAGAAAACTGATTAATATATGTCCGACAGAAATGCATCCCAATGTGGAAACTCAGAGCCAATTCGATTGAAATTAGATATAAATAGTTTACATCTAACCATGAAGGTCATGCACAACTTCATCTTGTTTACCATCACCATCTTCGTGGTAGAAGATGAAGAGAATCCATGATGGAACGATTGACATCTCGATTTTGAATCTCTGTGATCTCTCCTAGCGGATTAGAGTCCCTTCTTTGTATGGCCTTGATGCATATAATTAGAATTGTAAGTATGCAAACTATGGAAACAGGTGAGTAGTTTCTTTGTTTCTTGAAGGATATTCCATTAAGTCCACGTGCAATATAACATGACAATTGTTACGTTATTGCTGAGAGGTTTTGGTTATTATATTATATATACAATCTGTTGGTTCGGAAGGATAAACCACTAGATCCCTTAAGCAATAAGGTCAGGAGTTTCAATATTGTGCCTCAGTTTGATTTGTTGTCAAAATATCACACCAGTATCGAATACTAATTTAAGATTTTTTTCTCAAATTTAGGAACTAATTTGAGACAAAAAAATCAGGTGCCATTATGAGAAAAAAAATTAAAATTCAAGTATCGATTTGAATAATAAACCAAAACATGATGGGCAAGATGTTGAATGTTATTCAGCTAGCCAAGATAGATGACTTAGTTGCTGCCACTGAGAAGACGATCTTAAAAGGGCTAGAGGAGCCAATGTGACACCCTAAAATCTGGTCTAGAAGAAATGACAAAATCAAGAGTGCTATGAAAACATTCGATAAAACAGATACACTTAAACCAACTAAATCTGAAATAGCAATGTCCAAAATAATTACTGAAATAAAATCAAATTAAAACAAAGCCACAGTTTTGGAATTAAATAAATAAATAAAAACATATTGTTGATATCTGAAAATAGAGTAAAATCAGACTCATGAACTTCTGCCTATTCTGATCCTAACCAAAACAATTAATCTGTAAAACAGTAAAAACACAAAATGAGCTACAAATTCCAGTGTGGTCTTTAAGTGCATAAATTAACCAGATAACATACATGTATAAATTTTAACCAGAGATCATAATGAAAACGGATATTCAAGCAAACATCAGATTATTCATTCAGAATCAGGCAAGACAGAACAAATACAGAATCAGACAAGACTAAACAAATACATATCAAACAGAACAGAACATATGCAGACAAAATAGAACATGTGCAGACTCAGGCTAGTAAGCCCCTATCTACCCATCCATCCGCTACACATCATTCACGAGTTATCCCCAAATTCGGATCCAACCCTACACGCCAACAGATGGTATTTAAAATCCAGATTAATTTCAAAAACATGTATATGAGCGTCGTAACGCAATTTCATATAGTACTTTCTCCTTAATATCCCAATCCCCATGCAAAGTGCAGAGTGCTATACAAACGTATCTTTCGAACATGACAAAGATGCTATAATTTCAGAACAAACATATGTACCAGACTTTCGGCTTATAAAACAGATATATCAAACTTTCAGATTACAGAACATATATAGATGAGTCAGAAATTCATAACATTAACAATTCAGATAAAGATATTAAATGGTAATGTCGAGAGTTCAAGAATATTTATTCAGTCAAGTTCAACAAATTCAGTATCGTATTTTCACAAGACAATGCCAGATATACGGTAAAAATCTGGGCAGAATAATAAATTCTTAAACAGAGAGCATGTTACCTTGGTAAATGTACCCTAAACAGACAATACACACAATAATAACAGTAATCAGCACAAAATAATTTAACAGAGACGAGACACACACTTCTTTCCACATTAGTAACTTTTATTGAATCGAAGTTATTTGTCAGTCTCTAACGGTATTCGATTTAGATTCTCCGACACCTTCAATTTCGAGTAATCAATTCCTAGACATCAAACACCTAACGAATATTAAACAAAACAAATTAATATTGTGAACAGTCTGCGAAATCCAAATTAAATCAATGTTTTAGAACTAGAGTCACTTCCCTTAATTCGGTCTGAGCTTCGGTGGAGGCCCCCACGCCAATTCTTCTTTTCCACAACCCATTTTGCAAACTCATTCAAACATGCCCAGATGCCCTCGTCCATTGGAGCATCCACGGCAAACTTAACGGAGGAGCACTCGAGCAAACAACAGACAAGTCAAACGGAAATCCACAAGGCTTTTGCACAGTGCATGTTGCACAGATAGACGTGACCAAGAGCATTGCGGTCAGGTGCTCGAGCGTGTGCGGCCAAAACAGCGCTACGAGTGGGAGTAACCGTTTCTAGAGAGAGACATTGGCTACTAGAAACTGAGTGAAAAAATCATTCAGGTTGACGGGAAGATGAAATTGTTAACTGAAGGAAAGGGATAGGTTTTATCAGTTTAAAGGAGTGCTAGAAGAAATGTCATATTACAAAATTAATCCCCATTTTCTGTAGAAATTTAGAATGGCGCCAAAATTTTGAAACATTACAACTAAGCCATCAAATTTCAATTGCACTCAATTTAGTTCGAATTTTGTAATTTCCTATTTAAACATCAAACTTTTCATTCTGATTTTGGGATATTACAGCCAAAGCCTTCCCAAGACACGAGACCCGCCGAGTTGCAAGGGAGACTACCACCAATGGACAAGGTGGATGGTACATTGAACTTTATGGACACAAAAGTGTCAATTCGAGATGAGGCATCGAGCTTCAGGGAAGAAGGGTCGATGAGCAAAAAGTTGCAGAGGGCGATGGTGCATCCAACTTCATGGGTGAATGATTGATGCACACTAGAGTAAATGCCACCAAGATTGAGCCAAGGGAGATACATCTCAAACACAGTAGTTGTGTTTTTTAGTTTGATTTATCGCCTTTATTGGGTGTATGGAATAGAAAACCTAACCCATCAGGTTGTGAAAGTTCGAAGACTTGGTGAGGATCGAGAAGGTCCAAGCCAAAGTAAATCATAACTTATAAGAGATAGCTCTTACGATCGAGATGTACGTAATGATGGTGAGCGATATGATGTTACATGGCAACATAGGCCAAGGCGAGCCATCCTTGTGGTGGACAACCTAGCCCGATTCGGAGTTGGGAGCAAGTCAAGGCACCAAGGAAAATCCAATTAAGCCAAACTCATTTCGAGTCAGCGATGAGAGCATCGCTGGATAAGGTGAAGGAGAATGTCACGGACCACGAGTTAGCAACCGAGACACATGTACAACAGAGCGCCCAAGAGATTCTTTGCAAAATCTTGGGCTTGCCTAGAAGACTACCTGACTTGGCCCGAACTGATAAAGGGCCCAATCACATTGAGCCTAGTAAATTAATAGATGGCATCTTACGAGAGATATATTCCAAGCGATAGGAATATCCACTAATGTGAACATCCATGTGAACGTGAACCTAAGGAAAGTATTTCAAAGTGTTAGGTTTTCCATAGTTAGTTAGGATGTGGTAGGTAGCTTTCGATCTAAGTCGTTGATACAAATCGATCTCGGTCATTCATTGTACATGGATTCAACTATAAATAGAGGTCTCCCCGCCTCATTTGTATTCATCCATCTCTTGAGTAATCAAAGGTGTTTACTCTAAATTCTCTCTAGTGTTCTTAATTATTTTTTAGTGTTTTTTTATTTTTAGTTGCATTTCTCTTGTTTGTTTTTGTTTAAAACGATTCGACGTTCTTAGGAAGAGTCTACTCTTTCGAAGAGAGTGTTCAGGTTAACTTAGTCATTTATCTCGAAAACATCGACTAAGGTCGCATGGTTTGCTAAGCTAAAACTCTAGGCCCGTGACAATATAATCCCCCCTTCTCATTCTTGTCGATATAGGTTAAGCTCTCTGATTAGTGTGTTTGTTCAAAAATTTGCAATGATAGCATACCCTTTTCAGTCGTATTCACGATGGGGTAGCTCAAATTTGACCCTGATGTAACATCATCAAATTTTGAAAATCAAGTTAGGTTGGGCATACATGACCTGAGATTAGATCGTCATTCTAGAGGTGTAAGAACTAAAACACCAGTTCTACCAATGAAATATGTATATTCGAAGTGAAGTAATAAGTCAATATATTACTGGCAGATGATGCCACAAATACTTCTGAGTCGTGGAGGTGGCGGTGGCAGTGTCTCTATCTCTACCTCTGCCTATGCCTAATGTGGTGGAGCTGGAAGAAGAAAGATTATGTTCAATATATCACCTTTATCAAGTATGTAAGAGTAACAAATATATAAAATTCTTATAAATGAACCACCCTACGTCGAGCTACTCTAACACTAAAACAGAGTATCAACTTTATTAGAAAGAAACAATTGGCACAAAATTTCTTCAGACATTCTGTAAAAACCGTTCTGTCGGCCAAAGTTTCATCGTATGTTATCGACGGAACAGGATATACGCGGAGTACACGTATGATATAGCGTGGGATTGCGTTGTTGGCCATTGGATTCTTTAATGTGACAAGTGAGAGAGAAATAGGTAGAAGGTTGATGTGACAAGTGAGAGAGAGGGGCGAAGATTCTCGATCGGAGAGAGAGGGACAGAGATTCTCGATCAGGGAGAAAAAAATAGCGGGCTTTTTCTTCTTTTTACTGTGTTTACGAGGTAAGGAAGGTGGAAGGAGGAGTAGAATTTATTTTGAAATTAAATTCTTATATCACACTTTGGATAGAGGTTTCGCCCTCAAATTTTGTCGCCAAATCAGCTGACCCCAGTCCCATAATAAATACTTCCGGTGACATCAGTCAAAAACTTAACAAAATGTATAAATTCTCATTTAATGATTTTATAATTTGAATTAATAAGTTATGTGTTGCAATGCTATGTTACAAAGTACTTTAGATAAATATATATTTTTATATCTGAATTTGATTTCAAGATGTAATTTGATATCTAAACATTTTTATTCAATTAAATGACTGAACTTGAATTTTATGTTTAATTTGACACATGATTGGACAAGAGTTCATAAGAGTAATTTTTTTGGACTTGTTATTAATATTTATATAAAGTTTAAGGGTCACTTTTGCCCCTATAATAGTCTAACTTTATCAATTCGGCCTTATGGTATTTTCACATCAATTTAGCCCCTGAAGTAGTCGAATTGTATCATCGTTTACCCCTTGACTGACGGAAGTCAACGTTAACCATTACGGTGCTGACATGACAGTTTACGATGCTGACATGGCAGTCCATGTGTGAAGATGACGTGATATAGGGGCAAAATTGATTTTTCAAGCGAGCTCGAGTGTAAAATTGATGTTTTGGTCGAGTACGAGGGCAAAATTGATTTTTAGGCAAACAAATATGAGTAAAATACTAAAATATTTAAATAACATAAAAATTAATAAAAAAATATTTAAAAATATTTTATTAATATATGACTAAAAATAAAATAAAATAAATAAAAATATCTAAAAATATTAAAAATTATAAAATTAAAATATCATAAGCTAATAAATTATAAATTATTCAATAATTAAAATTTAAAATATTTATAAAGTAATAAAAATATAAAAACCTTCATCATAAAATTTGGACTATTTAGTTTTTTTTCTCTTCAAAGAATGTAAGGAAAAAAGGATCTTAAAGTATGGTTAACGTGGTTCTCTCAACCGAACAAAAATCATATACCCTTTTTGGTGTCTCTATCTCAATATTAAAAAATTAAGCTCTACACTCTAAGTTTAATTTATAAATCACAAACCTTAAACCCTAAAATTTAAACTCTTTACTTGATTAAATTTATACACATACTTTTATGATTCATAATCACTTTATATTGATAAAAATTTTAATTAGGGTTTAAGATGTAAGGTTTGTAATTTAGAGTTTGAAATTTTTAGGGTTTGAAATTTAGAAATTAAGATTAGAGTGTATAATTTATTTTTAAGTTTTGATTTTTGAATAATTTATAATTTAATAGTTAGTATTTTAATTTTATAATTTTTACTTACTTTTAGTTATTAATTTTTATTATTTTTAGCCATATATTAATAAAACATTTAGTGTCATGATGACTCGCGTACCATAACTTCACATGATCGTTGTACTTTGGGCTATGATAAAGGAAATGATATGCAAATGATTGCATGATGAAATTATGATTATGATTAAAAAAAATGATATGCAAATGATTGCAAAACGAAAGTATGGCTATGATAAGGAAATGATATGCAGAAGATTGCATGAGAAAAATATGGCTATAATAAAGTATAGGACATGCAAATAATTGCATTACGAAAGTATGGTTGTGTTAAAGAATATGACATGCACATGATTACGTGATAAAAGTATGACTACTTGTTGATCATAAACCATTGATATCATGATTTTATGACAAATTTGATAGACGATATGGATCGTATTGAAAGCATGTTTATGTTGAAGAAATTTTTATGCATATGAACACTTGATGAACATAGAACAATGATGGCATGACTCTTAAGATAATCATGATACATGGTTAATTCTGCATATACAAATAGCTTGATTTAATACTTTGGCTATAATACTTGAAATGCAATTATGCAAGTAGTTAAGCTAAAAAGTTTAATGTACACAAGACTGGTAAAACAGATCAAATCTTGTGATTGAAATATTAAATTGGTCAAATGAACTATACAAGTAAGGCAGTTGTATATATGATAAAATGTTAACAATTGCAAATGAAAATCATTTGCCATCTTGCAAAACTGTGTTATTATAATTAATGTTTATATTATCATGATTATGTTTCATCAAGTTGTATTTAACGCGTGTTTTGTATCACACGTAGGTACTTCAGATTAGATAGCAAAAGAGGAGCTGCACATCGTTGGATCAAGTTCGTTTATATTATCAGTAAGTATCACTACATCCTAGCCTAGAGGGGCATGAATCAAATTTAAATAAGTAGCTATTTTGTATGAACTAGAAACATGACTAAGTTTTGAGAAATTAAGAATATTAGAAAAGATGCATTAAACGAATTTAAATTTAGTTTGTTGTTTATTGTGTAGCGATAAAAAATTAATTAAATATGAAAATCAGTATAAATCAGTTAGTAACATCTTTAATGTGTATTCGAATATCGAATATACGTTGAGGATGTTACAAGTTATATGTTACAATACTACGTTACAAATTATTTTAGGTAAATAACTATATATATATATTTGTACCTGAAGTTAATTTTAAAATATAATTTGATATCTAATTTTTTTCAATTAGATAAATGAATTTGGGTATTAAATTGAATCTCAAAAATCTAAATCCATGTGTCTGGTTGGACTTAAAATATTTAAGTATTTTGAGTGTATCTTAAAACAAAACTCAAATACCAAAATGCATATTTAACCAATTATTTTATATATTTTTTTTCATGTGTAAATGACGTTGAAATTGAAATCTATATATTTTTGTTTGAAATGTTAAAAGGGTCGACCTGTTAATCAAAGTTAGATAACCACGAATTAAAAAAAAAGCATAATTGCCCTCTTTGGTAAATATCAGTTTGAGTCAAATTTAGATATTTGAGTTAAAATTAAATGTTTGACCGATAAAATTTACTAATTTGTATGTTTGGTGAATAGCGAATTTGGGTGAAACATCTAATATTGAAAAAATCTTTAATAGTAGCTTTTTGAAATTATAAGTTTTGAGTTAAAAAAATAAAGAAATTAGAAGTGTTGACATTAAAGTTACAAAGACCATTTTACTCCTAACAATTATTAAAAATCTCTAAATAACTTAAATTTTACCTTTTCTATTTTAATACGTCACCTTCATGTATTTACATTGTGACATTTGTAAACTAATACTTTTTGTTTTTTATTCTCACATATTTATATTTGTATTTAAATTTAATAATTAATTAAATTGTATTAAAAAATTATATAAATAATAAATTAATATATATATCTTTCAAATATTTTTAGTAATATTATATTAAAAAAATATTTTTCATAACCTAATTAATAAAAAAAATTCATAACCTAATTAATATTAATTAAGGGTGGGAAACGGAAGTGTGAGGAGGGTTTTGCATTACCCACTCCGCTCTTAATATTTGCGGGATGATTTCGGGGATCCCCATTATGGACTTTGGGGATTTTTCCATCTCATCTCCATACCCATCATATTCTCGCAATTTTCGGGGAACCCCATCCCAAACAAAAATTATTATTTTGCTAACCAAAATATATGGTCAATTTTAATTCACAACTCGTATATTCAATACACTTAAAAAAACGTGGTTGAAAGGGAATAAATTAAATTAGGAGATAAATAAATTATATACTCTTAATTAACAAAAAAAGTAAATTATTAGAGAGGTCACCCAAACGTAATGATGTTTAAACAAAAGGCACAAATATTTTGATGGATTAAAATATTGATAATAAAAAAGTAGGTATACATGTAAATGAGAGTTAATTATATATTTTTTAAAAATATATGTAAAATATCAAAATCTTTGCAGATATTTTCGGGGATCCCTACGATTATTTATATGGTTACAGTTCGATTAGCCTCACGGTTTGGATATAGCAATCCTTGTCCTTACACCCATTTGAGCTTCGGTGATAAAACTTTCTCTGTCTTCGTTTCCGTTGTTGAGGATTTCGGTTATTCCCCATCCCGTCGATTCGGATCCCCTACGGTTTTCGGATAGTTCCCATCAAATTCCCACCCCTAATATTAATAGATACAAAATATTGATAACTAATAAACTATTAAAACAAGTATTAAATATAATCATGGTCTTTATATATCATTTTGCTTATTTAAATAATCAAGCAGCTATACCAACTATTAGTTAATTTTAGCAAATATTTTTATACAATAAACTAATACAATTTGTTAGTAAAATCAACTAATGTAATCATCTATTAACTAATATAATCCGCTTTCAATTATTAGCTATCCGTTAATTGTCAAAATCAATATTTTTGGGCTTACTAATTAATATTTGTAGAAATATATATCTTAAACACTAAATTGATATTTCCATATTGAACTCCAATTAGATTTGTCAAGGAACTAGCAGGAAAACATTGCATTATGCATTCAACACTCCCATTCCAAACAAAATACATTAAGGTGCGTAAAACCGGGTTAAATTAACCATTAGTAAATTATTTGATTAATCGGTAAGTTCGGGTCACTCAATTCTTGACCTAAACTGTAACTATTAGTCGGTTAACCATTTATTCAGTTAACCAAAATATACAATTAGGTTCGATTCAGGTAATAATTTTTTACTTTGTTTATTAAAATATAAATTTTAATAATATGTTAGAAAAAAAGTATATACTTTTAAAAACCGACATATAATATTAGTATCTTTTTGAATACTAGCAAATCAAACACTTAATCTTCATAAAAAGAAATTAGGGTTTTACTTTTAGGCAATGAGAATGGAAAATAAATATAGATTATTTTAATATAAAATATTAAAATGGCAGATAATATAATAATATATTATATAACCGATAGGTTTGGTTACTCATTTTTTTGCAAAACCGTAAAATTATAACCGAATTGGTTTCTTTTGAAAATAAAACTCAAATCGAAATCGAATTTTTCCAATTCGATTAACCAATTTTTGATTTCATTTTTTTTTCATTTCGATGTCGGTTTCGGTTTTTTTTCACAACCCTAGAATACATGCAGCACTTTGATGCAATACGATTCAATTATAACCATTATATTAAGAACATATTTTTTTCTAGGTTGAAGCAAGGAACATGATTATAACAAAAACAATGGTTTCATGGGGCTTTCTTCCAACAATGTAGCCTAAAAATAAAATATATAGACTAAATTTAATATAAACCTTTAACAGATTCATGTTTTTATATATAACTCACACACATCGTCAACATTTTAAATGAAATAATAAAACATGTTATATTTATAAATTTTATTTTTTAAAATGATTATTAACCGAGAAAGTTATAAACTTCAAATATAAATTTAAAATAGATGCTAAAATATAAAAACATCTAATTATTTTTTTAATTTATTTAAATTATAAAAAACATAAAATTAATTTTTTTATTTTTATGATCAAAAAAATTTCTATTTAAAAAAAAATTTAATTAATTTTTAAATATGCAACACGGTTAATCGTATTCCACCCTCCGGCAACCGGAAGTGCATAAAAAAAAACCCTAGTTAAATCTTCCTTTGTAACGTTCTAGTTTATCCTTTACTCCCTCACTTCACTCAGAGCAGCCACACCTTTTCCAACTCAGACTAAGCAGAAGAACAGAGAAGAACTCAAACATGAGCTGCTGCAAAAGCTTCACTTATTCTTCTTCAACTCGCCATTTCTCTTCTTTCTCCAAACCCATCCTTCCCAAATCCTTAACCTTATCTCCATTTTTCTTCATTTCATCATCCAATCCAAAGCTCAACTGTGACTCTTTCCACCTCCGTTCACGGCCGCTGCAACGCCGTCTCTCTCTCACGCCCGCCAAACGTGTCCTCGTCCAAGCGAGTTCAACAGCCTCCGCTGAAGAAAAGGGTCCCAAACTGGGCAAACGGACGGACTTGAAAAAGATCATGATCCTCGGAGCCGGTCCCATCGTCATCGGCCAAGCTTGTGAGTTCGATTACTCGGGTACCCAAGCATGCAAAGCGTTGAGGGAAGAAGGGTATGATGTTGTTTTGATCAACACGAATCTGGCTATCATCATGACCGACCCGGATATGGCTGACCGGACTTACATAACTCCCATGACACCGGAATTAGTCGAACAAGTCCTCGAGAAAGAGCGTCCCGACGCTATTTTACCGACAATGGGTGACCAAACCGCCTTGAACCTCGCCGTGGTCCGGGGTTCTGGAGAAATACGGCGTGAAGTTAATAGGAGCGAAGCTTGACGCCATCAAAAAAGCCGAGGACCGTGACTTGTTTAAGCAAGCTATGAAAAATATAGGTGTAAACACTCCACCTTCGGGGATAGGGAACACTTTATATGAATGTATCCAAATAGCTAGTGAAATCGGGGAGTTCCCATTGATCATTAGGCCAGCGTTTACTTTAGGAGGCACTGGGGGTGGGATAGCTTATATAATAAGGAAGAATTCGAGGCTATTTGTAGGGCGGGTTTAGCTGCTAGTTTAACATCCCAGGTTTTGGTTGAGAAAACGTTGCTAGGATGGAAAGAATATGAGTTGGAAGTCATGAGGGACTTGGCTGATAATGTTGTGATCATTTGTTCAATTGAGAATATTGATCCAATGGGAGTGCATACCGGGGATTCGATTACCGTGGCGCCGGCACAGACCTTGACTGATAAGGAGTATCAGAAGTTGAGGGACTATAGTGTTAAGACTATTAGGGAGATTGGTGTGGAGGTTCAAATGTACAATTTGCGGTTAACCCAGTTGATGGTGAAGTTATGGTCATTGAAATGAATCCGAGGGTTTCGAGAAGTTCTGCTTTGGCTTCAAAAGCTACAGGGTTTCCTATTGCGAAAATGGCTGCTAAGTTGTCAGTTGGGTATACATTGGATCAAATTCCTAATGATATTACCAAGAAGACTCCAGCAAGTTTTGAGCCTTCTATTGATTATGTGGTGACTAAGGTGAGGAACTTGTTTCTTTGCCTCTTTGGATGCTTTTGTGGTTTACAATGTAGATAAGATTAAGAAAGTACTGGTTGAATTTTAGCAGCAATCAAAACTCAGAGAATTGTGGTTTCATTATTTAATGCTTAAGATCATTCATCTATTAACATCATGATGCATCTCATAGAAGAAACAATAGGTTATTAGAATATTCATTTGTGTGTTTCAGTTGCCTGTTTTGTACGGATAATCGTGTGCCACGATTGAGTTAGCATTCATTATTTAGTTTACTTGCATGTGATTTTATATGATCAACTTATGATTTCTTTTTGTGTTCCTAAAATCTTTCATCTACGCTAATGATGCAGATCCCGCGGTTTGCATTTGAGAAAGTCCCTGGTTCCCCACCAATATTGACAACTCAGATGAAATCCGTTGGTGAATCCATGGCCCTAGGCCGCACATTTCAGGAATCCTTTCAGAAGGCAGTCCGATCACTGGAATGTGGTTAAAGAACTTAACTGGATTGGGGATGTGTCTCAGAGTCCCCAGCCCAGAACATTGCATGCAATGCAATGAAGAAGGGGATGAAAGTAGATGAAATATATGAGCTGAGTTTCATTGACAAATGGTTTCTCACTCGGTTTAAAGAATTAGTAGATGTGGAGCAATATCTTTTGTCAGGAAGTTTGTCTGATCTGACAAAGGATGAGTTTTATAAAGTCAAAAAGAGAGGCTTTAGTGATAAGCAGATAGCCTTCGTGACCAAGTCCTCAGAGGAAGAAGTCCGGAAAAGACGAATATCTTTGAGAGTTGTTCCAGCATATAAGAGGGTAGATACTTGTGCTGCAGAATTTGAGGCCAATACTCCTTATACGTGTACTCCTCTTATGATTTTGAGTGTGAATCAGATCCTACTGGAAAGAAGAAGGTTTTGATTTTGGGTGGAGGGCCAAATCGTATTGGTCAGGGGATTGAGTTTGACTACTGCTGTTGCCATACATCATTTGCCCTTCAGGTTTGCATTCCTTATTTCCTGATTATGCTTCTACACATTCGATAATCTGTTGCTGTTTATGGTGATTTAGTGTTTTTTTTTATAAATTTGCTGATTTTTTGTTGTTGTGATTTTCCTCTTTGCAGGTAGCTGGATTTGAGACAATCATGATGAACTCAAATCCTGAAACTGTATTCACGGATTATGATACCAGTGATCGTCTTTACTTTGAACCCCTGACAGTTGAAGATGTTCTAAACGTTATTGATTTAGAAAAACCCGATGGCATCATTGCCCAGTTTGGAGGTCAAACACCGCTTAAACTTGCTCTACCAATCCAGCATTACTTAGATAAGCATCAGCCTTTGGCTTCCAGCGGAGCTGGACATGTCCGCATATGGGGTACATCACCAGATGCCATTGATGCAGCTGAGGACAGAGAAAGGTTCAATGCAATCCTTAAGGAGTTAAAGATTGAGCAGCCAAAAGGAGGGATTGCCAAGAGTGAAGATGATGCTCTTGCCATTGCAAAAGATTTAGGTTACCCGGTAGTGGTCCGGCCTTCTTATGTATTGGGTGGCCGAGCAATGGAGATTGTATATAATGATGACAAGCTTGTGACATATCTAGAGAATGCTGTTGAGGTGGACCCAGAACGGCCTGTACTGATAGACAGGTATTTATCTGATGCAATCGAGGTTGATGTTGATGCACTTGCTGATTCATATGGTAATGTGGCGATTGGAGGGATAATGGAGCACATTGAGCAGGCTGGGGTCCATTCTGGTGACTCTGCCTGCTCAATTCCCACGCAAACTATTGCATCTTCTTGCTTAGATACTATAAGGTCATGGACTACACAACTGGCTAAGAGGCTAAATGTCTGTGGACTCATGAACTGTCAGTATGCAATCACAGCTTCTGGTGATGTTTTCTTACTTGAGGCAAATCCCCGTGCTTCACATACTGTACCATTTGTTTCCAAGGCAATTGGGCACCCACTGGCGAAATATGCTGCTCTTGTTATGTCGGGAAAGTCGCTTAATGATCTAGATTTCACAAAAGAGGTGACTCCAAAACATGTGTCGGTTAAGGAAGCTGTTCTTCCTTTTGAGAAGTTCCAAGGTTGTGATGTGTTGCTAGGTCCCGAGATGAAAAGTACTGGTGAGGTTATGGGCATTGACTTTGAGTTTGCAATAGCATTTGCAAAAGCTCAGATTGCTGCTGGGCAGAGGCTGCCTCTTTCTGGCACAGTTTTCCTCAGCTTAAATGACTTGACAAAGCCCTATCTTGAAAGAATTGCAAAAGCTTTCTTGGGTCTGGGATTCCATATTGTTTCAACATCTGGGACAGCCGCTTTCTTGAACTAAAAGGTATCCCAGTGGAAAGAGTGCTGAAATTGCAGGAGGGGCGGCTACATGCTGGTGATATGATTGCTAATGGACAAATCCAGTTAATGGTTATCACTAGCTCTTCTGATGCACGTGATCAGAATGATGGTCGGCAGTTGAGGAGAATGGCCCTCGCTTACAAGGTTCCTATAATAACAACAGTTGATGGAGCTTTGGCAAGCGCAGAAGCAATCAAAAGCTTGAAGTCAAGCACCATTAACATGATTGCACTTCAGGACTTCTTTGATACCGAGACAGAGGAAGGACGGAGCAGCAAAAATTTTCTGTCTACTACATCCTCTCTATAGATTAAGGCATTTCAGGGGTAAGCATTTCCCCCTTTTTTTTCTCCTTGATGCATCCTTTAATATGTTTCAGTCTTTGCCTGGGATAGATTTTCTTCCTAGTTTCTTTCTTGCTGTCTTGTCTCTTATTCCATCGTATGATCCGATTTGTTGACAATGAATTTGAAGAATGTAAGGTAGGGAGTATTTATATATGTGTGTATAATAAGATGGTGCAGTTTTCAGGTGCTTGTACCAGTCTTATTATCTTATGTAGCTGAGTTTTCTGTTAATTAAGAGTTGATTTGTCCAATGCAACAATTTGCTAAACTATATTATAAACAACAATGGTAACCAAGAGATGGTTGAAAACTGAAAACAACTGATTATGAGCTATGGTCAATATGATGTTGAAAAACAATTACTGTTTGATATATTTGAGTTGGTAATTAAAAGTTTTTTGATGATTGTTGGGCAGTGGGGCTTGTAAAAGATGGTGGATTTGTGTTCTTCAAATGATGGTATAAAGCAAGGCAATAATGGAGGAAAAGGGAAAACCTAGGATCCAATCCATGACCATGATCATAATATGCAATAGAAACACAAAGTTTTACACTGTTTGGCAACATCTTTTTTGTTTGTGTTTTTCATAAAATCTATAAAAGCTTTTCTTTTTTTTGAGTCTATATAGAGCCTTGAGGTTAAAAATAGACCACGAAACTTCAAATGTTATTACACAATCAAAATTTTATACTTTTTATAGTATTTTAGGTTATGTGTTTTTCACAAATTTCTAATTTGTTATAAGATCACAAACTAAATTTCGAAATTTATCGAAAACCTCAAATTAAAATATTATCGAAAAATATAATATTTTAAATTGTTAATAAATATTTTAAGTCTTGAATTTTTTTAACATTTTTATTATATCGTTTTTAACTTTAAATTAGGCTGTTGTACCATGCACCCTTGTTTATAAAAGACTCCATTTAGTAGACCAACTTTTGCCTCTGGGATGGATTTAATTCGTGGAAAAGGTTATTATCTCCGATAATAATATTTTCGAAATCACATGTTTACATTTAATTTGAAGTGATTTTTATCAGGAAAAACATCCTTAGCCCAACCAAAAACATCAAATCTTTAATTATTTTGTCCCCATCAAATTGTTTGTTCAGAGTTCAGACCATTTGTTTTTCATTGTCTCACCCATCAAACCAAATCAAATCATACGGCTCAGGATTGATCTTTGATTGACCCTGTGCTTGTCCTTTGGTAACATGCTCAGCATCATTATCAGGACATTTTTATATGAAAATTCTAAATTAAATATTTATTTAAAAAATATTTTCTCTTAATTTTATTTCAAAAAATAATTTTCAAATCGGCCATATAAGAAAACTTTGCATTTCACAAAACTTGATTAAATGATCTCGCTTTTTTTAAGATAGAGTTCTATCTTACATGAAAAGACTTTTCAGATAATCTAATTTAAAATTAGAGATAAAAATCTTATATTCTGCGCATAACGAGGTCCTTAGAATAATTAGGATTTTTATTTAAAAAAATAAGAATTTTTTATTAAAGATTCTTATTTAAAGATAATTAGGCCAAATTAAAATAATTAGGATCTTTATCAAATAATTAGGATTTTTCATCTCCTAATATCATCTTTCAAATAATTAGAATAATTAGGTCAAATTAGATTTCTATTTAAGGATAAACATCATCTTTCATTTATTAGAAATTGGTATTTAAACGGTCAAGAGGAACTTGCGGTCTGCAGGACGTGAATTTCTATAATAAATTTCGCGATAAATTTATCTGCCTCTTTAATTTATTGAGACATCACTATTTACAGAACGCGTGATCTTTATCCTTAATTTTAAATTAGGCTATCTAAAAAGTCATTTCACGTAAGACGAAACTCGTTTCTTGAAGAGAACGAGTTCTTTAATCGCGTGTTGTAGAACGCAAGATCTTAGCCAATTTAAGGGGTTATTTTTTCAAATAATGCTAGATGGGATTATTTTTCAAAATAATTATTAAAAATGAGATTTTGGCATAAAAATGCCCATTATCAGCTTGTCACAAATTCATCCACAGTAAAAGATTAAAATCAAAACACAATTTTTTTACTGTTACACAAAGTGAAGAAAAACGAGAGCAGATACTGCTGTTGTACAGATTTTACAGTTTTACTGCACCTAGAACAGGGGAGAAATACAAAGAAAATGTAACCCCAAGGACTAATTTTCTCACTAAACCCCAAAGTTTACCACAAATATATAACTTTTTACTGCATTTCACTAAACCTGGCTCATCAGAAGCCAACTCCGAGTGCAGCCGGCTCAAGCTTCCTATTCTTCCAAAAGCAAGCATCGGGTGCAAGCTTAGCCGATGACCTCCTCGGTTCCGACTTGCAGCGCGTGAGAACGAACGTCTCGTACCCTTTACCCCCAACAACCTTCTTATCAATCGTAGTCCCGCCGATGCCAGCAGCAGCAGCCGGGAAATAGCAAGAAGACCTAGGAGGGTGGAGCAAAATAGGTGCAGGATTACGGTCAATGCTGATCCTTGCTTTGGGTTGATCTCCACCGTCCTTTTGTTTGATTTCTGGCGGGTTCTGATGATGCTGATTTTTCTTCTTCTTTTCCGGTACACACCTGATAAAATCCGTGCTACACACCCAAGTCTCCTTGGAAACCTCCGTTGACAGCTTTGGCTCACACATCATTAACAGTAAACAATCTGGCAATATCTCCTCTTGACCTTCAATCTCCTCCTTTGACTCGCTTTCAGGGTCGGGTTCGGATTCGGATCTTTCCTGGGTTGTCTCTGTTTCTTCCTCCTCTGTTGAAGTTGAACCCTCTTCTTCCTCTGATTCAACACTCACATTTTCATCTTCAGCTTCTTGTTGCAGTTCTTCTTCAACCTGAAGATTGTCAAGATCAAATGAAACATGGGGCAAAGTTTCTTCTTTTGATCTTTGCTGGTCCTCTTTTACTTCAAATTCTTGTTCCTGATCTTCACATTCTGTAACTGTTTCAGTTTCATCCCTTACCAAAACAGATTCTGCCTCCGTTTCAGCTTCAGTTTCTGGGATTTCTTGTTCCTCGGTTGCTTCATAAGAAACAGACACTTCATTGGCTTCTTGTTCCTCAAAAGATTCAACTTTGCTTTCTAGTTCCTCTTCCTCTTCACTTCCATTTTCAGCTTCGTCTTCTTCTTGTTGTTCTTTGTGTTTTGGCAATGGAGTTTCCCAGAACTTATTAGCAAGAGCAGCCATTTTAACAGGATCAGATCTACACCTCATCAACAACAAAGCATTCTTGGGTGGAATACAAATACTCACCCTACTTGCTGCTTCACCTCCTTTATCATCTCCATCATCATCCAGATTTTTATTACCAAAATCATTTATTACAATATCCTCAAAAACATGTCTCCTTTGACTACTCCTCAACATCATCTCACCACTTTCCCTTCTCTCATCATCCTCATCATCACCATCTTCCCCTCCCCCGCCAATCACCAACTCAATCTCCCTCCCTTTCCCTTCCCCTTCCCTTCCCTTCCCCTTCTTGCACCGCCACCAGCCATCTTGCACAAACAGCCCCACAAGAAGAACCACCACCGGACCCTCTTCCTTTCTCTTCTCTGTCCCTTTGGTTAGCCATGCAAGAAGATCTACAAGGCAAGAAGCAGTTGAATTCAGCCCCAAATCCCCTCAAAGCTTCACATATAGTCATAGGCAAATGCACCCATTTCTTATTGCTGCTCAAAACATGACCTTGACAGCTACCATTGCCGACATTAACATTCTCCAGAGTCCTGAAACTAACTTCCCCTCCCCTCTTAGATCCGCAAGCTCGAAACTTTTTGCCTTGTTTCTTAGTTTTGACCCGAACCTGACCTATGCAAGTAACCTTAGGGGAAGATGGCTCGGGGTTCTCAAAACCACAGCCCCGTTTCTTAACGTTCGTTGGGAACATCGGTGAAGCCTGGCCGGCGCCGCCTTTCATGCTACCGTTGCTCTTCAATCTCCTTGTAACCGATGAAGAAAGAGGGATTTGTGAAGGCTCCCTTGCACGACCGGGACTAAGAATCGATTTTGAAGACAGTTTCATTGAAGTGAAACAAATGAAGAGCTCGCTTGTGGTGCTCGTTGCGTTGCTGCTACTGTTGTTGATGCTATTGCTTCGATGGGGTCTCTCAAGATCCATTTTTTTTTACTTTGATATGACCATTTCAATGGCAAGAACAACAAAAAAGGGGTAAAGATTAAGGTTTTTGTTTTTGGATGGTCTACTCAATGAATGGAGATATGAAAAAATGGGGTTTTGTTAGTTTGATTATTGAGTGGTGGGGTGTAAAGATTTACAGATTGAAAGATTAATGGAGGAGAGAGAGGGAGAAGGGTTTTATCAGATCATTTATGGAAGATGACGAAGTGTTGTTTTGTCTTTAGCAAAGTGTAAGCTTGCTTTTACTTTCTGATTCCAATGGGGAGCATGGGTGTTAGCATGTTCTTTCTTTTCTTCTTTTCATTTCTTTAATGGATGGAAATGACAATTTTAGCCTTGAAATTTTCTAGGGAAAATCTTTCTTTTCGGGAAAAGTTTGTTCCTTTAGGTCACTAAAAGTGGACCTTTGACTCTTAACATTTACAGAGCTATCTCAAGGATTGGTCAATTTTCCACAAAGGTTTACGATGAAAGGTCGGGGACGTACAACAGAATTATGCTGCGGCGTCGATTAAAATGTTAAAAAATACATAATTTAAAGCGATATTCACTAACTTAAAATTTATACTTTTTATAATTTTTTTTGTTGGTGATCTTACGAAAAATATCAATATTTAGAGATAAATTTTGACAATTAACACATGTGATAACGAAGTAACCATTGATATTTTTTATTATATTAGGCTGACTGAAAACCTAAGAACAAATCAGAAATTACAAAATCACAAGGGTTTGAGGGCACGATTACTTGTGGAAAAGGACTAGCACCCCGTCACGCCCGCAAAATGGCGTTGACTTGATCACTAATATTTTTATGGTAACCCGAATGAATGTGTGCAAAGATTAGTGTAAAAATCCTCAAAGTTTTAAAGGTGACATAAATTCACTCACGGCTGAGGAGACCCAGATCACATTTAAACGCAACGGGATTAAGACACTAATCCTTAAAATGCGAAAATATAGTATCACATAGGACTTTTGACCATTCCTCATCTGCTAGGAAAAATCAAATTAACTCTACTTGAGAAAATATCACGTTTTTTCATTATGCAATAATTTTTTTAAATGGCATTTTATGTTATTTTTAATTTTTATGGGTGCTTTAATGTTAAAAATTAAATATCATTTTTAAAAGTATGTATTTAGGGCAACTAATCCTAAGGCTTTATTTGATTATTTATATTTTAAAAAATATTTACCCTTCTAAAAGATTACCTAAAGAGATTTTATTTAGTTATTCACAATTAAGAAAAATGTTTATTTATTTTTCAAAAAATCACCTAATAGAGTTTTATTTACAATTATTTACAATTAAAGGAAATGTATTTTTTTACTTTAAGAAATCTAAATCTAGAATATCAAGTTAAATTGTTGAACTAACCTATAAGACAAACTATTTAATTGAGTCATCTAAAACTTTTTAATATTTACAAGGTAAGCTAGCCTAAAAGTGAATTCTATAATTAATTTATTTAAACGTTTTTCCTTTTTTGCCATTTTTATATGAAAATTATATTATAATATATATTAACCCAAACTTTGAATTTTATTTACATGATGTAATTACCAGTTTAATTTAGGGAAAAAATTAAGAAAGATACAGATTAAAGAACGCAAGGATCAAATTGCATCAAATGATTAAAGAAAAATTAAAAGGACTAAAATTTAAATAAAAAAGTTAAAGTGAAGAGATTGCAAACAACGGGGGCCGAAGTATAAATTCGTCAACGATAGGGTACAGACGAACCACAGACTACATCGCATCACCGCTCATGCCACCGCGTATGGATCCTCCTGGTTCTATAAATTCGTCACCGCTCATCGGCGACATGCTGTTGTTGCTTCCGCTCCTGGTTCTAGTGGTGACGTCGGTTCCTCTCCTCAACAATAATGGATCCTCCTTGAGCTTGACTTGATGAAAACTTGTACCTCATTTTTCTTCTTATTCGAAACTAAATAACAAAGAAAAAAAATATAAAGAAAAGAAACAACATTTGGGTATAAAAAATACCTCAAAAATCAACTGAAATTTGTATTGCCCTTGAATAAGGTGTGTACATGTGATGTGATGTGTGATTTATAGGCTTCAAGAAACCCTAAAACCCCTAAAATATATTAATGCTATTTTTTCCGAAAAGAGAATAATATCTTTTTGGGCATCAAACTATTTTCCTTAAATACAAAATAGTCCTAATTTAATTAGAACAAATATGAAAAATATAAATTGGACTTTGATTACAAATAATCAATAAATTAATTAAAAATTTGTAATAAAATTAAATTCCTGTATTGGACCCGTATCTAATTTTTTGCACGCGTTGTCTTTAGTAAAATGGACATATATTGAGCTCCCGGTGTCCGATTGAGACGTTTCAAGATACGTTAGAAAGGTAACTGAAAGATGGTCAGTTCTTAAGAAGACATCTTGGCCCAAATATGCTCGAAACTAACAAAAAATTGCCACGAGTCCGCATTCAGAATTCCTTGCATGTCATTTGACTTACCATATTTGTTGGAAAAAAATCTCTTGCAATCTTCCCATATTAACATGATTAGGATCTTATGTGATCTTCAAAAAATACATTAATAATGATATAATTAAAAATAACATATATAAAAAACAAATGGGCTGAATGGGCCCTTATTTATGTATATGAACTCTTTTTTATTTTTTTAAATGACACTTTTTATTTTTTTTGCTTATTAGGTTTAATAATAATAATACATATATATACATGAAAATAGTAAAACGTGGTTGGATAAAATTAGGTGACTACAACACCAACTTAAAATGTTATCAGAAGTGACAAGTATCGATATTTAACCACCAGCCTAAAATGTTGTCAAAAAGTATAATATTTTAAGTTTGTGATAATATTTTAGGTTATGTATTTTATAACATTTCGATTGGTGTTGTACTGTAACTCTGCTATACCCTAGACTCACCGTGAAAGATCATGTGTGTTGAGTTTAAATACTATCATGTGTGGATAATATTCGGATATATTTTGATTTTCAATCTGATTGTTTTCACGAATGAATAAAGTTAAAAGGAAATAGATGATTTATATCTATTTTTTCAAAACAATAATTTGAGAAGAAATGGGAACTATGCAAATTGTTTGGTGTATTTGGAATCTTGATGGACAATGCATTTGGAGTATGAGTTTAAAATTCAATTATTATATCAACGGGGATTGGTCTAGGTGGTAAGTAGCTTGGTATCGCTTAAGCAAGATTTCGAGTTCAAGACGTTGTGTATCAAAAAATCTCAACTGAGAGACTCACCCACCATAGCTAGGTGTGCGACGCAGGTCGGTCTAGATTAGTCAAGACAAAGCCCTGAAAACCGGAAGGGCAACAATAAAAATCAATTATTATGTAACAAAACACTAGAATACTTTATATTGCAATCTAGAAAAAGAATGATCAGAAGTGTTTGTCATGTTGTTTATTGCCATTACATATCATTGCATGATAGACAAACAAGAGAAATGATACCAATTATTCTTACAATCATCTCACCATGAAAAACATTTAATATTGTTTTTCTAAAGCATTTTAGAAAAAAAGAATCAATAATTCTTTTGAGTTAAATCAATGTTCTAATCCTAGGGTTTTTTTAATAAAAAATATATATGCACATACACACATTTATTCTTGAGATAAATAAAGGAACATATGATATCCATTTTGTCTAGCACCATTAAAACGTGATAATGAACCATGCATGGCATTTAAGGAGGAAGGGTGAAGGCTTCCCGACCACATTATCAAATGCTCCCATGTATAATGAATGTCGTGGCATATGAATCCATATTTCGGAAATGCACCGCTTCATGGCATAGATTTATTGAAATCTTTGAACTGTTAAACACACAAGATAGAAATATTGAAGAAAGAAACAATCTTAGAATAAGTCTTTCAGCAGCATTCATGATTAAAATGGCAAAATGCATGGAAAATATACAAGATGACACATATATGATATACCGGAAAATCAACAAAATGGGGAACTATTAACAAGATAGTAACAAACTAAAAATTTACATGCATGCTAATATTATACATCTTCTTAGATCCTTTCTTATATAGATTTTAAATAAGCACTGTTAATTGCTGAAAACAATATGTTTATCGAGTGTAAGATGACAAGTAAACCATGTACCTATTCCGTGAGAATATTTGTACCGAATCCTTTTCTTCAGTAAAACAGCTGTAGCCACAGGAAGCCCAATTGGTAGTTCATACCTGTCACTCAGTGCCGCTGCCTCTCCCTACAATGAGAGAGTAATATACAACTAAACATCCAATAGTTACATCGCGGCATTCACAACCCCCACACAACAGAAGTTCCCAGCTTGCAGAGCTGGTATAAGTTCTTAAAGGGTTTGCACAAGGCCAGGATAAAATTCCAGGAAAAGTTCAAGGATTCAAAGAGTTGCAACTCTCATTATTTACCCATAACATGGTACGAGAAGGTATTTGAGGAAAAAATAAGTGCCCTTCTAAGAGCACCAATTATTACAAGGTTCCACCTCTCACCTGAAGTGTCATATGGTGCCCGCCTCTATTCAAAAGATTGATGCCTATTCTCTCTGTCTCCGGCACACCAATGGTGTCCAGTACAGCATCGAAGTTTCCCTTAATTATTGATTTGATGTCCTGAAAATAAGCACATCGTTAAACTTGAATCAGTAATCAATATAAGGCAGAGTCAATTAGCAAGAACTCCAAGAAGCTATCAATAACAAAATAATTAAATCGTAAATTATCACTTCACCACCTAAAAAGTATAATCAACAGCCTGCTCGGCACCTGCTGCCATTAGTCGATTTATAGTTTGATTTCCACAAGTAGTTGTAACACGGCACCCTGCAGCAACTGCAATCTGAATGGCAGAAAAACCTACTGCTCCTCCACCACCTATTACTAACAGCCTTTGCCTGTTGGATAAGAATTCGATCATGGGAGGATACTTGTATTCAGTTGGCAGATTGTATTGTTATACCCTCTACCAAAAAGACATTTGTGCATGTATAGAGAATAATGAATAATTTCAGATTGGACAAATATTCAAAAGAATAAAAAAAATAATTTCAAAAAAGTTGAAGCCAAAGATAATGAGCATCAGAAAAACCATAAGAAAATCGGGATGGATTATAATTTATCAGCCAGAGAAAAATGTTTTGGAACTAGAAATTTCAGATTGCTATTCGGCATTATAGTAAAAGCCCTTTTGAACCCTCTGACCTTCAATGAAAAAACTATGCACCTCAAAAATGATCAAAGATTTCAATGAACATGTGCAAACAACTTATCAATGGTAAGACACTATTAACGAAGCCAAAATATTTGACAACAGTTCATCAATATTCAGGAAATACATGAAAAACATTGCGGAAAAGGATGAGCATCCAGAGATAGAAACATACCCTTCAGTTATCCTTGCAGTACTTTTTAAGGCACGCCATGCAGTCAATGCAGCAAAAGGGATGGCACTTGCTTCCTACAACGCCCGAAACTAATTCTCAAATTCGTGTTACAGGACTATTAGAAAGTAAAAGGCTGAAAATAAACAATATTCTATGAATTATGAAATCAAATATATGAGCATAGTATATTATGATCCACCAAGAGTTAACCAGAATGAATGAAAAAGAAGTAATCATAAGTCACATAAATCTATTCTTGCGGAAAACAATCGAAAGTAACACAAATCTGTTCTTCACTGAGAGAATAACTACCACATGAGTAACTGAAGCTGGTTTTGGAGAAAGCTCGTCCTCGGAAAGAATTGCATAGACAGCATATGTACCCCTCACAGCAGTTGGATGCAAAGCACCAAAACTTCTTGTCCTACAGTCAATGACTTCACCGAGGCACCAACATCTGCAACTTCGCCGCTAACATCACAACCCAAAATGAGAGGCAGAAGTGGCTCAAATATGGAACGACCATAGCCAGCTCGCATCTGGGGAAACAGAAATTCGAGAATTTAAAGCAACATAATTTTAGGTGCATGAATTGAAATGTAATTTGAAAGATTTTCCTTATATACACACACATATTTAATTTCAACCTTTTTTTCAGTTTTTGAAATTAGTTCACAAAATTTATACAGTTTCGAAATCCCACAACTCAAACATGCATTAAGAAATCATATGAGAAAATTGCTTTAAATTCGTTTATTTTCTTTGCAAATTTTCATGGCTGAAATAATCAACTCTAGATGGATCAAGCAAGTTAAATCAAATTCAAACAAATTAAACAAGGAATTCAATTAAAATACCCCTTCCAACATGCATAGAGGAGATTGACTCGTATAGCTACTAAATCAACGAAAACCAAAAGTAAACAAGGAACTCATTTCATGTTCACTCACTTTCCTACGGACCAAACAATCCAATTCAATAAACAAATAAAAAAAATTACGATTACATTAAACAAGAAAAGTTCAACCCACTTACTCTGGTATCAAGGGGATTGATAGAAACAGCTCGGGCTCGAACGGGAACTTCATTGGGCTTAAGATCAGGAACAGGCACATCAGGTCGGAGCTCCAACACCTCAGGTCCACCGAACCGAGGCAGTAACACCTCCCTGCAACTGCTGACGTAGCACCGAATCGTACCCACTTTCAATGATAACTCCGAAATGGGTCTGGGTTTTAGGCTTTGAAGTTTGAAAACAGCCATTCTCCCCCCCCCCCGCTCAAGTTTTCTGGGTTTCATCTGATTTCTTCTGTTAAATGAAGGGGGAGACGAAATAAGAGTAAAGCAAAGGAGAGACGTGGAAGTGTTCTAGTCACTCATAGAGAGTAGTTGCAAGTAAAGGCCTAAGGGGGCGTGGAAGAAGGAGATGAGCATTGCATTAACGATTTTTATTTCCTTATTAAATTACCTAAATAAATAAAAATAAATCAGAAGTTATAAACTCATCTAATTAAATTAAGACTTCGATGTTTGTTTGATATAAGTGAATTTAATATTTTAAACTATAACTTTTATATTATGAAATATAAACCAAATTAATTAGTTTGTATATAGGATAATATTAAAGAAAAAACTTTGATACACAGGCCGTGTAAACTAGTTTACACGTGCCTTTTAATTTTAAGGGTTAGGGTGTTAGGTTTAAGGGTTTAGGTTGTAGGGTTTAAAATTTAAGATTAGTGTTTAGAATTTAGTGTATATGATTTACTTTTTTAGGGTTAGAATTAAGAATTTAAGATTTGAGTTTTATAGTGTAAATATACATGCTTGTGTAAAATTAATTTTACACAGCCTGTGTATCAAAGTTTTACCCTAATATTAAATACTTAATTGGCCATTTTTATATATTTACACCTTATTTTAATAATAATTATTCATTTGATATTAAATGCATAATTAAATAACAATATATAAATATTAATGAATGTAAATAATATTAAGTTAAATAATACTACTGAAATATATAACATCATTTAACTCTTAACCCTAAACTAAATCTTTAAATCCTAAAACTAAAGATGATTTTTTCCACCACCAAAATATGGAATATAAATCCATGTTTTAGGATCAAAACAAAAACAGGAACAAAATTTTCAGTCAAACCTAACTTATCCCATTCACTGTCATCAATTACATTCAGCAACCACCTTTTAACCAGAAGCTAAAAAAAATTCAGACTCAATTTTCAAGGACCAAATTAAAACTTTCATGAACTTTGTAGTAATTACATGCTAATATCCAAAAAAACACAGGTTAGAATTTCAGGGGGGATAGCCCCATTGTAAATCAGTCTCTGAACCTACTACTTTCCTTCATGCATGTTTTGAGAAGGGCCGCTGGTAGCAATGGCAGTGGTGAAGCATTTTTTGGTTCGGGATTCGCAGTTTGTGCAACTACTGAAGAAATATTAGTATGGGAAGCTCCTACTGGGGCTGTCCTCGATACATTGGGATTCTGCTGCTTCTGCATTGTATTGGCTGGCGTGGTGGCTGTTGAAGGAACTGTGCTAGTTTTCTGCTGATCTGTGTTAGTCAAGGCATGCAGTTGCTGCAGCCTGTAATCGGTTTCGGACCGGCACAAACCTTCCTCAGAGGTACAATTTCCTAAGGGATGGAATATGCAAGATTCAAACAGTGCAATATCTAGTTTCTGTGAGGTGTGTGTTGAGTGTTAAAACAATAATTGAATCATTAACTAATATAATACCTCAGATTGATCATGATCGTATCGCACCAAAAATCTACAACGGCAACCTCTTACATCATGTCTACGCCTTTGAGCGTCAAGGACATGGGCATCAGAGTAAAGGGCCTGATCTTTACCTTCCTGAAAATTTTCAAAGCATTCAGAAAATGAATTCTAAGAAAAGGTTTGCTAATAAGAAAAAACTTGAATGCCGTTATCGATTGGCATTTGTACGTGGAAATCTACCTGAAAACAAAGTACAAGGTCCCCGAGAAGAACTGCAACACACTCGGATGCTTCACATGGGAGGGACCGTTGCCTGACATTCTTGCGAACATTAACCCACTCATCCTCCTCAGGTCCAAAACCAGCAAACCGAACCTGTACTTCCTGCAAAAGACAGCAAGACATAATTGGAATCCTCGTTATTTGATGCCAAATTTGGTATTCTGGTTGTTCATAATCCACTGATAAGTTAATAGAATAGCACCATCAGAACATTTTTTTAGAAGTGAAATGGAAAATGCATAATGGTGACAAATTTCAAAAGTATCTATCAACAACCTCATGAGAAAAAAGAAAAAAGAAACAAAGATCGGAGCAAGTAAACATAATAAATAAGAAGAGAATAATTAGAACTCATGCAATATTAAATAAGCACTGGCAGTCGCATATTCAGTGACAACGGGCTCAAAACCTACCGGATCACCTGTTTCCAAATATCTATGGGACAAAAAGCTTGCAACATCGTACCTGAAAATAATGATGAAGAGACTTTAGTTGACCACAAATAATTCTTCTATCAGAAAACAAAACTTATATAAGATTTAGCTTACCATGCACCATCCCTCGAAGATTTAGCTTCAAACTCCATGTAAGATTCTGACATATGCCTTGCTGCACCAGGAACTGGCAAAAAAAAAAAAAAACAAGGGCTATTAGTCTAAAGTGATACGACACAAAGAGGATATTTAACTCTGCAAATCATGGAAGCCTCGAAGTGAAGTAGAACTCTGGCATATTTAAACACTGATTAATCACTTGCATGCTATGATGGGGTTGTCAAGGTTTTTGGCTTTTAGACCCCTTGTACATCATAGATGTCAAATCTAATGCTGAACCTGTTAGAGTGCATTTAGGTAATATCTCATGAGTAGGAGTTAGTTCTTAATTTATATGCTAACAATCACCCAGGAGAATTGACATGATCCACTAAACTTTAGATCAAATATCATGCTTTTAGCTGTGTTCTTATGTTTTTAAATGATGCATATGGAAAACTATAGGTTCAAAATATGTGAAATGAGTTTAATTCTCTTCCGGATGTGCTTTCCATAAACACAAGTTTCTCAAATATAGATTAGTAAAATTCCTCCCTGAAAAGTAAATTATTAACATATAATTAAAGAAAAAAGCACATCTAAAAGCAGAATGCACTGTATCATAAAAATCTAACTTACTGGTAATAAGCAGTTTAAGGAACCACTAAAACTAAGACCTATGACAGACAAAAAAATACTAGTAATCTTATGCATTACACTTAAAAACATAAGAACACAGCTAAACAATGCACACCAATGTTCTTCGATATTTCACATGAATAACTATAGACTGTGAAGCATTCAATTAGCAATCCAAATTTGGGAAAAATAACGGAGGCCTTCAAGATTTTGAAGCCATTACCTGTAGTAGCAGGCATAGCAGCAGACATTGGAGCAGTCATAGGCGGAGGCAAGGGAGCAGCAATAGGTTGAGGCACATTTCTCAAAGGATTTGAATCATCTCGAGGCATAGATGAAACACTTAACTTCCCAGGAACCTTACTTGATTTTGCCCTAATTGCATAGCGCCTATTTTGGAACCAATTCCATATCTACACAAAACTTTCCATAGTAAAGGACTCTAAATTTCCTCATTACATGAAAAATGAAATCAAGTTCTTACTTGCTTAAATTGCACAACAATCCTCCCTTTCCGTTTTGCTGATTCACTGCAACCGAACAAAATTTCTTTACATTTTCAATTGCTTATAAGGAGAATAGAACTACACGTCATGCTACATGACGCTCCAAAGGAAATTAATGCACGCCTGAACTTGTCCGCCAGACTTACAAGGATTTCCCGAGCAGGCATTTGATTATGGTGCGCTTGAAGAACAGCCTCCATCTCCACAACCTGGATGTTGAGATTATTTTACGAATTCATCACTTGCGAACATGGAAGGAAATATTCTTAACAAACAACCATGCTCCTTATTTCAAATACACCACAATTTCAGTATTACCTTTAGTTGCAACCAAAGAAGCAGCCGACTAAAAATTAACTTTGCATCAGAAAAATTTAATCCAACACACCTCATACAGACAGACACCAGAATAATTATACTGAATTCTATTTGGAACAGTTTCTTTTTTAAAAGGGCATTACAAACTCAGAAAAATCTTGCTAATAATCCCTTTCGGTTCTACCGACACCAGGAACACTGCCTACCAGGGATTTAATTAGCAGTCCGCAACCGCAATAGCGGCCGCTGTATAGCGTTATAGGCACCGTCCGAAACCGCAATACCCGCAGGGATGTCCGTGCAACCGCAACAAACACACTGAAAATGCGGCCGCAACCGCAATTTAAATCCCTACTGCCTACTTGGAATTTTCACTTAACCTCCATATTTGATTTTCCAATTTTATACTACTTTTCAGTTTCTGTGATACAATCATGAATACCCAAAGTCTATGCCGGGGCTAATCCCCTTCCCACGCTAATTTAAGGGCGCGAGCATAGCACTATGGTCATTTACCACACTGAATTATAGATTAACAAAGTTGAAAACCTTGAAGAAGCCCAAGGGATTTAAAACATAAGAATAAATTCTAGCAACAACGAATACTACCAATAACAATGAAAAATATATATATATATAAGCTAACTGATATTAATAAAATCTATCAAGAAAACCCAACTAATCAAAGTAATCAAAGACAAAAAAAAAACAGCAAACGACTTAAAATCAAAAACCCAGAAATAAATTGAATAAATCAAGCAATCTAACTGATCCGTTTGACATTTCGAACCAAAAAATCCAAACATCGCTGACGAACATCCATATTCAAATAAATGCAATGTAATCAGTTTTGAAAAAAAAAAACCTCAGTTTGGGTAAAACGGAAGGCAGGGCCACCACTACTCGGAGGCCGACCCATTTATTCCGATTCTAAACTCTCACTTGCGCGGGTTTTTTTTTTAGTGTGTTCAGGAGGCAAGAAAGGTGAGCTAGATTTTGTTTTGAAACAATTGCTGAGAAATTCTTATGTCACACTGAGAGGTTTCGACCCTAAATTTTGTTGTCAAATCAGATGATGCGATAATTTTATAAAATTAATTTTACATAAAATTAATTTTATAAAATTATAAAATTAATTTTATAAAATTACAATAATTCGAAATTAATTCTACCACCGTAAAATTAAATATTTTACTGAATTTTTTTCTTAATTAGGTTAGAGTTAATTAACTTGCGACACCAATCATAGACTTAATAAAAGTACTATAAATTATCTTATTTAGTGATTTGAGTTAATATGTTACATGTTACATATTATTAAGTTACAAATTATTTTAGGAAAATATATATATTTGTACCTGAATTTGATTTAAAGATGTAATTTGGTATTTAAACATTTTTTCAATTAGATAATTAAATTTAAGTTTTAGGTTCAATTTGATACTCAAAATCTTTTTTGGACCTAAAGTTAAGTACCAAATTGGACCTTAAAAGTTAAGGTTTCTAATTAAACCAAGAAAATTTAGTATTAAATTGTATCTTAAAACAAAATTCAAGTACCAAAATATATATTTAACCAATTACTTTATAACTTTTTCATGTGTTAATGACGTTGATTTCAAATCTATATATTTTTGTTAATGACCACGAATAAAAATGCTCAAAAGTATAAGGGTTCTGGTTTTAGAAAATATATTTATTTTTAAAAAATAAAATACTTAAATCATCACTCAACTTTGTTCTATGACCTATTTTGGTCACTAAGCTTTAAAAACATACCCGATCCCCAATCCACAAACCCCAAAATTATTCCCTCCACTTTCACCGGCCACACCCTCACAGTAACCGGTCACCCTCACCAGTTACTTTCACAAGCCATACTAAACCAGGAGCTAAAACTGCAAGCCTGCAATTTAGGCAAAACACAAATCAGGGAAGTGTACTATGTACTGTTAGAACATCATAGATCCGTTTGTAGAAGAGAGCTCCGTTTATAGCTAAAGTGAGTAAAATAATGAAGCTCAAACACAAAAGCATACATAGGAGTTTCAGAACTACTGCAAAATGATAAAAGTCCATGTTCTAAGTAGAATTGGGGCAGTAAAACCAGTAAAACAGTAGTTCATAAAAAAGAGACAATACGAGCTTACTCTCAGCCACTGTCTTCATTAGGGTCAGTGGCTTCCTTGACATCGACGGTGAAGCTATACTCCTGGTCATAACCTAGGTGAAGCAATTAGGAGGCTCTCAAGGCGAGGAAATGAAGAACATATTGCGGTTGTTTGTTGTTAGCTCCTAGTTTAGTGTGGCCGACTGGCCGGTGAGGGTGACCGATAAGGGTGTGGTCGGTGAGGGTGGCCGGTGAAGGTGACCGGTGAGGGTGGCCGCTGGAAGTGGAGGGAAGAGTGGTTTGTGGACTGTAGATTGGGTATGATTTGGGATTTTATTTTTGATTTTTTTTATTTTAAATTATTTTTGTATTAAATAATAATAAAATATAAATTTATTTTTATTGTATAAAGATTAGTGAGTAAATTAGTCGTTTTTAAAGTTTAGTGACCAAAATAAGTCATATAGCAAAGTTGAGTGATGAGTTAAGTATTTTACCCTTTAAAAAATAAAAATAGTACAAATGTGTCTAGCTTTTTAAAATAGAAATGAAAAATAATTATTAAATAATTAGAATAAAATATAGTTAAAAATATAATATTAATAATAATAATAAATAAAATATAAGTAAATAAAATAAAAAATTCAAAATTATTTATTGTTTTCAAATTTCACTTATTTTTATTTTCTAAAAACTATTTTTTAATTTTATCTTTACCGTTTTTCATTTTCTAAGAAAATTCAAATTAAAATAAAAACAGACTATATTCCCCTAGAACCAAAGGGAAGCTAATATTTTTGGACTTGTATATTAATATTTCCATATTGAACTACAATTCGTGTAGGAACTAACAGGAAAACTTTGCATTATGCATTCAACACTCCCATTACAAACAGAACACATGCAGCACTTTGATGCAGTACAATTCAATTATATCCATTCCATTAAGAACATGTTTGTAACAAAAACATTGGTTTCATGGGCTTTTGTCTCAACAATGCAGCAAAACCATAGCCATCTCATTGCTTCCTAAGCATCATCTTCGCCGTCGTATTCAACGCCATTGACCCTTTCGCATTCATCGATCCATTCACTGTATCTGTCATCAGAAAACCGAGTTAAGAAACAACAAAGTTGAATGAAATTAAGCTGAATCTCCAACAGGATTCGAGTTGGTTGTTACTTACATGTCTATCGGCTCCGTCAATGCTGCAAAAACCAGAAGAAAAGAAGGATACATCTTAAACAATACTCAAAGGCACAGCAAATGGAAGTCAATGTTCAATAACCGTATCTTAGTGATCACTAAGTACAGCAATGGAATCCACAAACAAATATAGAAGGATCCCTTCCCCATCTTTACACTCTCAAGAACAAGTTCATTCACACCGGAATACGAAAATCAACCTTCCCAACATGAGGCATGAGGCATGATCTGTAACTTGACCATGCTTACAGCAAACCAAGCCAAAACCGAAATCCTTTCTTCGATGTTAACTCGATGTTCCATAAAACTATTAGATCCCGCGACCAATTTCCTTATTACCAACCATCATCAACTCATCTTAGGATGTATGATTACACCAACAGGTCACAGATACATATGCTTTCAAATTGTTGCCTACTTTTTTTCCTTATTCCATATGCATCCGAATTCTTGCTCGGACATCTATGGATGCCCACAGGAACAATCATATATAGAAAGGTTTAGGCGAACCGAATTTTCTCGAATGTGATCATCACAACTCACAAATGAAACTTTGAGAAAAACATATGGAAGATAATGATCATTTATTCACCTTAACTTTGACGATAATGTAAAGTGTAGAATCAAAGCAGAAGCAAATTAACATACCTGTAATGGTGGTGCTGAAGCTCGCCTGACAAATCCTACAAAATGCTTCACCAATCGAGTTCTTCACATCCCTAAAACCAAACCAAATCAAACCCTGAGTTCCAATCCCTATAAAACTTGATAAAATAAAGTGCAAAACCCCTAGAAATTAAAAATACCAATCGGTTAATTAAGGTGCTGACTGCTAAGGCTTCCAAACCCACAAATTCCAGTTTAATTTAAGTAGTACAAAAATCTGGGTGCAAAGCAATCAATAACGGAGTAAAACGGGAAACTTACAGGCGGCATTCGACGCCGGTTCCATGGTTGCAAAAGGGACAACTGAAAACAGTATCAAGCTTGTCCACTCTCTTCTTGGGCGGTGCCTTTGCCCTCGACTTTCTTTTCCCCATTTGATTAGAAAAAAGAAAACACCTATCAAATAATGATGCAATTAGATTCTCAAACAAGAAAAAAAAATAAAGAATCAATCTAAGAAACCTAAAACCCTAATTAAAGTATTAGACTCTGTTAAGATGATCATATAATCAAAACGATTGATAGTGAACAAAAAGATTCAATATTGTCAAATTTTCTTCGAAAAAAGGAGCCTTTTTTACCTTGTGAATGAGAGATTAGCTTGAGATTGAAAACCCAGAAAGTAAAACTGATTCAGAGCGACGATGGATCAAGAATTTGACGAGAAAGAGAGCAAAGCTTCTCTCTCTCTCTCTATGATTAGCGCGGGCTAAAATGGAGGGGTAAAACGGTTTGAAAAAACTAAACCCAGCAAGGCGACACCGTTTTCGGCCTATATCCATTTTCAAACTCTAATAAAAGCTCGATCTTTATAGATTTAAGTCAAAGCTAAAATACTCCTACATGGTGCTTTCCAAGGGTTCCTAAATCTCAGTCCAACAATCTTGGGGGTCCAATTTTGGATCTTCACCAATAGAGAAAGATTTTATTTCATAATTCAATTTAAAATGATCGAGTGATATTATTTTTTTTCGATTTAAGTTGAAAAGATGTCTATATATATTCGTATATATTGTATTGTTTGATATTGTCATGTACATTGTGTTGTAGTTGACTTGTTGTATATTTTCCTGAAAAAGAGAAAGATAAATATAATTTTAAACCATAAAATAGTCTCAAAGTTGATAAATATTTTTAATCCTTCTAAACTCAGTTGCACTTAATATTTAATTTCTAATCATCTCAAGTTACTTGCTTGTCGTTCATGTTTCCTATCGAGGATGATATGTTTGAGCTAAGATTGGTTTATGGAGGGTTCAAGGACTAGGATAACTTTTGGCTAAAGGGGTTTTTTTTCTCGAGTTCGACTCAAAATAGCAATGTCGCTCTTCGCGCTAAAATGTATTCATAAATCTCTGTCGTACATTGCAATAAATTAGCCTCTTGACCAACGTTGATCATTATAGTGCTGACGTGATAGTTAACGGTGCTGATGTGGTGGCCCACAATGCTGACGTGGCAGTACATGTGTGCTGATAACGTGACAGAGGGGCTGAATTGATTTTTAAACCAAATTCAAGCATAATTGAATTTTTTGCCGAGTTCGGGACATAATTTATTTTAATTAAAAGTTCGATAACTTAATTAATATTTAAGCTAAAAAATAATAAATTACTAAAATTTTAAATACTCATAAGATGTTGAAAAATAAAAATACTATAATGAATTTAAAAAATTAAATAAAAACATAAAATTATAAATATAAAAACTTAAAATTTTAAAATATTTATAAACCATAGAAAAAGTGTCCGACTGTTTCTGGCTATGCTAAGCCTATTAATATTCCTTGAACATATTTTCAGTGGAATCATCCTTATATTAAAGTAGAAAAAAAAAATTCTTTCGTTTTTCTACATCAAATATTAATGAGCATCAATTTGATGTAGAAAAGCAAAAGAAAAATTGATTTTTATTGTTACTTTAATACAAAGTTGATTCCACTGAAAATTTATTTAACGAATGATAATACTTAGACTGACGAAGTCAAAGACTTTTTCGATGAAAGTGTTCGATTTTTAATACTTTATAAACATTTTTTAATTTTTATATTAATATTTTATCATTTTTAATCTCTAATATATTTTAATTTTTTATATTAGTTTTTTATTTTCAATAATTTTTTAAATAATTTATTTATTTTTATTAAGTTTATGAATTTTTTTAAAATTGAAGAATATTTTGATTTCTTGTGAGAGTTCTGACTTCTTTATTTTAAAATTACCAGGAACCCAAAGGATATTTATATCAATTTATTAATCGATTTTTCATATATTCCATTTGTAGAAGTTTAGCTTGAAAACCCAAATAATTTATCTAATTTTATTCAAAACTAAATACATCGATTAAATTAACTTAAAATTTAAACAAATTATTTATCCATTTTTAAATTTTAATAATTTCTTAAATTCTTATTTTTTAGCTTAAAGATTAAGTAAGTTATCGAACTTTCAATTAAAATGAATTATGCCCCTGAACTCGGCAAAAAATTCAATTACGCCCTCGAATTCGGTTTAAAAATCAATTTTGTCCCTCTGCCACATCAACATCATAGATCACACGTCAACATAGTTGATTGCCATGTTAGCACAGTTGATTGTCACGTCAACACCGTTAACTGCCACGTCAGCATTGTAACAGTCAACGTTGGTCAAGGGGCTCATTTGCTGCAATGTGCGAACTAGAAGACCTAATTAAATATATTTTCGCGCGATGGACGACATTGCTAATTTGGGCCAAACTCCGGGACAAAAAAACCCTTTAGCCATAACTTTTTTCTTACTGAATATGTTGTTTCAGTTTTGAACATCTAGATTATTGTTGCTATAATTAATATGCTAAACTGTACCGACCAGGGACGGGTCCATATAAAAGGTGGGAGGCAGGAATAGAACTAAGATCAAATATCGGAAGTGACAATACTCTATTAACCTTTATAATCTAAATTTTTAAAGGGACAAAGATTTTATTTAACTAATATTTAAATTAAAAAGACCTAAAATAATAAAATAAATGGGAGGGCAACAACCCTCTACGCAAGTTAAAATAAAGGATATAGGAAGTTGAAGATGGTGGTGTTGGTAGCCTTGGAAAATGGACAAAATCCAGCACAATAAAATGATAAATCCAACCTTGTTCATGCTTTGTCCTGAATAAACTGAAAGAATCTGGTCTGAACTTCACACATTGAAGCAAATAATCAGTATTACAAGCTGGAGAAGGAAGAAAGAGATACCTTGTTAATTACACTTTTTTTTTATTTCAGAATTATTAAAAAGAAGTTAATTCAGAATTATTCTGGTGACTTGTTCAAATATATTTTAATTTGTGGGTTTAAGTTCAATTAATGTTTGTATTTTATATTATTATTATCATGTATGTATATAACTGGGATCCAACACTTGTAATAGATAAGGTTGAATGATTAAATTTATGTATAAAATATCTTTCTTATCATGTGGCATGCATAATTAAAAAAAAAAAGAGAAGAAAACTAAAGAATCCATGGCCACTTAATCTTTGCTCAGAATGGTTTAGCTTTCAATATTAAAATAATAATTAAGCAATTGATTAAGGATTTAAAGCTAAATTTACCAAATTAGCTGCTGACTGGTGGTCCAATCAGTTTAACTATAATTAATAAATTCATTAGTTTTATATGGGATTAAGTTGATAAACCCCATACTTTGTTTGATGTTCCCATCATTATTTCATACAATATTAAGAAACCCCAAACCTTTTTCTTTAGTCGATATATAAATGAAGTATAATCATTAGGATAAACTATCATGTTCAAACTAAGAAATTTATAAGACTTTATCTAACCTATGCATATATGTATAAGTTAATGGTCATTTAAGAGCTTGAATTAAATACATTTTTTTTTTGAAAAAAAACCAACAATTTAATATATTACAAAACTCTAAAAGATTTCATTGGAAATGATGTATTAGGGTTTATGGTTTTAGGGTCTAAGTTTTAGTATTTAGCGTTTTAAGTTTTATGGTTTAAGGTTTAGGGTTTATGGTTTAGGGGTTAAGTTTTAGACTTTTAGGATTTAGTATTTTAGCGTTTATGGTTTAAGATTTGGGGTTTTAGGGTCTAGGGTTTAGGAATACATTGAATGAGATTTTTTTTCAATGGAATATTGTAATTAATCCAAACTCTTAAATAACCCTTAACATATGCATGCATGCATTGGTTAGACAAAACCAATTTATAATTCAATTTGAATAACTACAATCGTAACTGAATTTTATAATTTATTATCAGACTTATAACTATGATATATGATAATAAGGTTTAATCGAATAAATGTTTTTTTCTAATTTAGGTGTAAACTTTTTTTTATCAGAATAGGTGTTGAATGTTTTATTCTATTATTTTCTAGAAGTATAATGCTTTATTCTGTTAATATTTAAGATTAACACATTAAAAATCATCATCTAATCATTATTTGACATGTGATTGAGCTTAAAAAAAACTAAAAATCTAACTTCTAAACTCAAAACTCATTTTTTTTTCAAAATAACCTTAAATCTCCAAATCTTTTACCATTAGTAAACATTATGTCACCGCGGCAACGAAATCTCTTTCTTTTGTTGAAAGAGCCACAAAGTCGAGATATCGTTCGTTGCATTCTTCGTTTGTAGAACCTATTTTGTATTCGACGTTCAATTGACACATCGTTTTCTAACTTTGTAGCGATGGAAGAGTGGGATAATTGAGAGTGAGGTCAGGTCCAACAATGAAAAAGGTGAAGGTGGTGGTTGATTTGATGACTATGTATGATGAATTCAAAAATTTGAGGATATATGGTTATGAACAAATGGGATTTTTTTTTAAATAAAACTTTTTATAATTAAAATAAATAAATAAAATTAAAAATAGACATGCGTCATAAATTTATTGGATGACATATATTTTTTAACTGTAATTAATGAATAGACCTTAAAATATAGTAAAATGGAACATTAAACATCTATTTTGACCCAAAAACTTTAGGAACCCAAAACAAAAAGATGTATAATTTGGATTTTTTTTTCAATTAAACCTAATAACAATAATGACTTTAACATTAAAGTTTGTTGAATCAAAATGTAAGGAGTTCAATATCTTTTAAATAAATTCTCGAGTTTGAGTTTCGTAGATGAAAAAACATCAGAAAAGTTTAGCTTTCATTTAAGGATCCGACCCATTTTTAACCTAGGTTTTTGTTTTGTTGTTTTAAAGAGGCAACAAAAATGGGATAAGAACACAAATGATGTTGGATTGCATGTAAAATGCTAGGCCAAGGCTTGCCTACAAAGCGTGGGATCTGATCTCCCTTTCAACCTTCTTTATTTGTGTATGTTTTGAGGGTGGGGAATTGATTGGACACACATGCCAAAATGCGCTGGAAATTGAAAGTATTGTTGCATGGAGGAATTCAAGGACATTCCTAGAAAAGTTCAGCCTTTTGTTCCCCTCTTCCACTCTACGCCAATTCTCCCTCCCAAAACCCTATCCTCTTGCACCCAATTCAATGCCCATTTGGCCCCTATAGATAGGAAAAGTGATCCACAACTAAACCTATTCATCCGTATACTCGTATTATATTTGTATTAACCGTCCATCATGAGAGCGATACTCTCAATTTAATTTACTCTATTCACAATGCCGGATTCAAACCTCTAACCTTACTTAAAGAATTTAGTGTCTCATCCTACTAGTAGGTTCAAAATGATATCACATTTAGTCATGGGTAATCTCTATTAGCCTCTTAATTAAATGAAATAAATTACATCTTGACCCTATTAAGAATTAATAACTCAATTTAAGTTGTTTTAACACACACAAAATCAACTTTCCTATCATTTTTTTTTAATTTTATCTTGACCCTCAAGATAAAACTCCTGGTTTTGCCCATGATTTTAGCATCTACTATTAACACGATTACATGTAGTTCTTTAACATTATTTGAGCACATAATTAAAGCCACGTAAAAATTCAGATAATTAAATTCAACCAATAATAATTTAAGGGTGTTATGTTATAACACGTTATTATTCTTTTTTATAATGAAGGGATCATTATCAGGCGCCTCGTTATTTTTTTAATTTAGTTAAAAGAATAGTACACATGATAATAATAAAAACAAATTGCAAGCAAGTTCACATCAAAACAATCGTTTATACAACAAGATCAGCATGTAAAAATTATAAAATCTTATTTGGTGGCGATAAAAAACGATAGCATAAGAAATCTTCCTTTCGAACAATCTTATTCATATTATCCGCTACTTGGTTACCTCCCATGCACAATCTTCATCTCCCACTCTCATAATTACAAATAATATATTATTAATTTAAACCTATTAATAACATTATAAAAAAATAATGGGGTCAAAAATGTTGATGAATAGTTTTTTTTTTAAATCTTTTTATAGGTGCTTCCAGCTTTGGTCAACGACAATGTACTTGACTTGTAGTTATCTCAAATAACAAAAAATCAAACATTAAACCAATTATAAAACTAAAACCGCTAAAATCTAATTTATTTATTTATTTATTTTATATTCATAACATTTGAATTTAAAAGGGGAAAGTTGTACAAAAAAAAATTAAAAAGGAAAATATCACATGCACTGGCGGTGAAAACGAAAAGTTTTCACAAGCGTCTTAGTTTTAAGATTTAGAGGTCTTATTTAGGGTTTAAGGTTTAAAGGTTTAAGTGTTGAGGTTTAGAATGTAATATTTATTATTAGAATTTAAGGTTTATGGTTAAAATTTAGGGTTTAAAGGTTATGATTTAGTTTTTAGGGTATTATAGTTAGAGATTTAGGTTTTAACTATAAATCCTAAATTCTAATCACACTCCCTAAATTCAAAATTCATCCACTAAAACCCCTAAACCCTTAACAAAATCCATATACCTAAAATTAATGTGCTTGTAGAAACGCTTGTACATAAAATAATTACTCAACTTAGAATATCATTACATATAATAACTTAAACGAATAAAATATCATTGCATATAAAAACTTAAAAATTAAAATATCATTACATTATAATAACTTAAAAATTAAAATATCATTACATATAATAACGATATTTTCTCTAAATAATTTATTTTATAGGAAAATCCTACAATGTGATTGAGCACCACATAACACCACTAACGCTGAACACCATTAAATTATTAATAAATATTAAAAATTTTAAGAAATCAACATACATTAATAATTATTTAAAATAAAATTTTAATTAAGGGTAAACTAAATCAGTAATTACCGAACCATGGTTTCTTTCCTATTTTGGCCATCGGACTATTTTTTTGGCAAAAACATCACTAACGTTATGCTTCCTTCCTATTTTGGTCACCGAACTATTTTTTTGGCAAAAACATCACTAACATTATGTTTCCTTCCTATTTTGGTCACCGACCGTTAAAATTTTTTATTTTTTTAATTTTTCATGTCATTTCTTCTCTCTTCTCGTAAGCAGCATATGTTATTTTATAATATTTTTATTCAAACTAACAGGATGATGACACGTGTCACTGCCTATTAGTGAAATAAAAGGAATGAAAAATCAAACCCCTTATGCAGCCAGAGATATTCGACTTTTTATAGACAGTTACACGTGTCACCATCCTATTAGGCAGTTACACGTGTCACCATCTTTCTGGCTGCATAAGTGGCTTGATTTTTTATTCATTTTATTCCTCTAATAGACAGTTACACGTGTCACCATCTGTTAGTTTAAATAAAAATATTATAAAATAACATATATTGCTTACGATGAAAGAGAAAAAGTGACATGGAATATTAAAAAATAAAATAAAATAACAGCTGGTGATCAAAATAGGAAGGAAACATAACGTCAGATGTTTTTGTCAAAAAATAGTTCGGTGACCAAAATATGAAAGAAACATAACACTGGTGATGTTTTTGTCAAAAAAATAGTATGGTAACGAAAATAGAAAAAAATCATAATTCGATAACTAATGATATAATTTATCTTTTAATTAAATATTAGTGTTCAACGGTATTCAATGCATGCGATAGATTTATCTTATCTTATAATAGTGATTGTAATGAAAGAAATTAATTATTACACCTGTTAAAAGTAACCTTGAGGAAGAAAACAACAACTTGGTTTATAAAAAGTAGAAACTTGTCTTTGTCTCTCTCTCTCGTTTTTTTTTCACTCAAATTTTTCTCTTTATATCTGTTCTAATTAAATATTAAGTGTCTTCTCTCGATCGCCCGTTGCCCCCCCCCCCTAATTTTGCTTGAATTCGGTTAGTCTCTCTTTTTTTTTTGACAGATTTTTGTTATTGTACTGATATCATTGAATTCTTAGGGTTCTTCATTGCCTAAATTTCGATTAACACGGTTTCGATTAACGAAAACGTTAAAGTTCTTCTTTTTTCCCCATCATTTCTAGGTTGCTCTAACATAAGCAGGTGTTCTCTTCCTGGGTTGTGATTTTGTTGATGATTATAAGGTACGGCAAACTTAAAACGACCCATGCTACTTCCTTTATTTTTCCTTTTCTTTATGTTTTGAATTTGCATGCTGTTAAAGAATCTGGGTTCATAATTGTTTTCTGAATATTCGGTATTCAACAATTTGATTAGTTTCTGGAAATTAATATATGTATTTTTAAATTTTCTCCTTTTTTTTTGGCTTTCTTAGAGGTTATAATCAAAGGAGAAGCTCGTTAGGATGATTTGTTGGGTTCTCTTTAGTATTGGGGATAATTGTGAGCCAAAAGTTGAAAATGATTTTGTTCCTTTTTTTTCAAAAAAATATATCATTAATTAAGATATTTTTTAAATGAACAACTTCAATATATTTATACAGGAGAGCAGAATGTTTGAAATTTCCCCTCATAGCTTCATATAGACCATTCTGTTGATTGAAAGTTTTTGATGATTGGTTATTATTTTGAGCCTATTTTGTTTTTGTAGAATTTTTCCCCATTTATCATTCTGGGGAAATTTAAGGTTAGATCATGGAGATGAGTTATTTCTTTTATTTTTGTTGTTTTGTTGATGATTTGAGGAAAGAGATTTATGATACTATGCATGGGAAAATCACATTAGAACTTTCGGAGCTGGGGAAAGGTCGAGAACCATTTTTGTTTTAAGGGAATGCTTGTTTCCATGGAATTTAATATTTTTGATTATCTCATCAGTGGTTTATCATTCGGAACCAAGCTGAGTTTTTCTCTTTATTCTTTTCATTCTGAAGCTGCAACAAATTGAAACAACAGTTTATTGGAACAGCATGGGCCAAAGAAATATGCTATGCCCTATTGACTTAGAAATGGATCAACAAGGTCAGGGATATCTGCATCCTGAGCCCTGCATCTTTTTGAGTGGCGTAACGAACTACCCGTCACCTGATATCCAGATGGCCATCTCAGCTCCAGGGAACACAACCAACCTTGACAGGCATCCCTTACCCGAGCATTATGACAACGGTATGTTTTATGGTTTCCCCCTGTACAATGGTGTTCAGAATCATCGTCATTCCCTGAATCTTGATCTTGGTATTGGAAGTGCATCCAACTATTATGCTCCCTATGCGGCTACACCCTCCAATATTCCTATAAATCATGGAATCACAGATCAGATGCCATCTTCCAGCAACTACGGTCCCATCGGAGTGTCTGCAGATGAATATGCAAGGAATTGCCACTTCATGGATAATGTTAGGGGCTTGTATAAGCGAAAGAATTCTGAAGGAATCCCTGGAAATTTTCAGCATTTTAATGCCTCATCAAGCTCTAGTTCCTCAATTACACCATTAAGTACTAGGAATCCTGATGGGGTTGGCATGGAGGATGCTGCCTCCTTCGCTATGTCTCACTATAGGGGAAATGGCCCTCCACAAATTAGAGAAGCGAGATCTCAAAGGAGTGCGAGGAACAGATTAGGGACAACTGCAGTGGATCCTGTTTTGATGCAAAATTCCAACCATTATTTTCAAGGAAACTACTTGGGTCAGCCTTTTCAACCAACTATTACAGATGGAAGTGCCTCAGCTTGGACTCAGGCTCCGGGTGTTCCTTATATGCACGGTACTTTCTCTGTCTAAATATATATTTCTTTTTATTTATAGCAGTGTTGATGTAAATGAGGTCGTGCATGAATATGTTTCACCTTGAAACTGATTGCCTTCCACTTGTTTTTGTACAGGTAGCAATGTTGGTGGACCTATGGAGACTAGGCATAGAAGTTCCACAAATTTCTCACATTCTACCCTTGACCTTCGGAACCCGAACTTCCATCATCCTGCACCACCTATCGATGGAGCAAGAGGCCAAAGCATTAATGTCCATCCACAAGTAGCAGCGGTTCCTTATTGCTTTCCGGTGAGTTATGCCTCACAGAGCACCATGAATCCCTCACAGGATGGTTTGGAGGTTGGGCGTAGGCACTTTGGACCAGTTCCACCAACTGGCTTTAGGATGTATCATCCTCGCCGGGAAGGTGGTGGTTTACCCGAGACATCTCTGAGACACCGCAATCTCCCTCACCTGAGAGTTCTCCCACCTGATGTAAGTACTGTTTTTCATTTCTGCAATGCTGTCTCTGTTCATTTTCGTTTTCTTTTCTGAAACCAGGATAAAGAAACTCATATATGGCCGACACATTTTGGTCGTACATATATATATGCTGATATCTTTTATTCGACTTGTTGCAGGGAGTTGCTGTACTCGAGTGCCCAGAATTTTATGAAGAAGTTGGGAATCTTATTGATCATCACAGAGATATGCGCTTGGATATAGAGGACATGTCTTACGAGGTACCATGAATTCCATTAAATGTTGTCTCGTGTTGCATGTTATGGCTTTATTTTTACGACCATTTCCTTGAACTTTCCAAATGACCACAGGAGTTGCTTGCACTGGGAGAGCGGATTGGCAATGTTAACACTGGTTTAACAGATGAAACCATCAGAAGTAAATTGAAAACAAGATCATTTTCGACATTTGCAACAAATATTAACCTGGAAGAAGTGGCACCTGTTGACCGGGAACCTGAATTTTGTACAATTTGCCAGGTAATTGAGAGATCTTACAGCTTAGTTCACACTATTCATTGTCAAACGGACAGCTTGAAGCTGACATCTTTTCTTTGTTCTAGTTTGAAGCACAGTTTTTTTCATCGCGGTGTTTGTCATTCACTCATACTATGTCATTTCCTTGTAATTAGCAGGAGGATTATAAGAACCAAGAGAAAATCGGAACTCTTGATTGCGGGCACGAGTATCACACAAGTTGCTTAAGAAAGTGGCTGCTCGTGAAGAACGTATGCCCCATATGCAAATCGGAGGCATTAGCCACATAATCCAAGGATGTATAAAGCGTGGGGGTGACTCTATCCAACAAAAAGTAATAAACTACATATTACATAAAATGGTTGATGGTCTGTTTACCATAAATCGATATTTGCCAGAGTATTTTGTAAATGAACTTGTGGATATCTAACAGACAATCATTTATTTGTTGGCTCTGTAATTATCAACAATTGTACAGACTTCCATTATGCAGTCTCATGCTACAATATTAACTTTTAGCTATAACTGTTCATTACCTTTTTTTCCATGTTTAATTTGTTCTTAGGTTCCTGATATTATACTGTAACCATGAAATCTACTCGAATAAGTTTATTTGGATAGATAGCGACAGTTAAAAACAGCCATAGTTGTAACCATGAACATGCAACATAAGACTACTTTTTGACAAGATCTTGCAGAGCTTGGATAAAACTGTTGATATATCCTTCTTGAAGATCTCTGTTGGAAAGTGTTTGCTTCAGCTTAGCACGGTTCGCCCTTAACATATTCGCCGTTTCGTTGTCCTTGTCCATCACGATCATGATGGCCTCACTCAGCGACTCCTTCGAGACCCGTCTGTTTTTGCCTCTCTCGACTTCAACTCCGATCTTGAGTTCATTCACCATCAACCTCGTGTTCAGGATTTGGTCTCCGATTCGTGGAATCAACACGATTTGACAGTCGGTAAGCAGAAACTCCCACATGGTTCCGTAGCCACAGTGGTTCACGAAACACCCGATGTTCGGGTGGTGCAATAACAGCTCTTGTGGAACCCAACCACCGTAAACCAACCCTCTTCCTTTAACCCTCTCTTCAAACCCCTCAGGCAGTGCTTCTTCAACAGTTAAACATCCTTGGGGTGGCTTTAAAGCGAGCAAAAATGGTAGTCCACATGACTCGAACCCGAGAACCAACTCCTGGAACTCATCTTTCTGCAACGTACCCTCGCTTCCGAATGAGCAGAACACAACAGACCCTGGCTCGAACTTGCTTAGCCAGTTAACCCATTTCTCATCAAGTTGTTCTATCTTTGTTTCAGGCAAGCAAGGCCCTGTTAACAAAACAGACTTCCCAAATCCTTTAGCAACATAGTCGAGAAATGGTCCCTCGATTTCCCGGCAAGTCCTGAAGGCAATGGCATCACTTTCTATCAAAGTAGTCCTCAACCGTTCTTGGAACGACAGTCCACTCCCGAATTCCATAGCCTTAAACAACATGATAGCAGCCTCTTCATCTTTGAGTCTCACCGTGGAAGAAGGGTAACCGGGAGGCAATTCCATCACCTCTTCTACAGTCGTTTCCTTGGTTACTATCTTAGTGTTCAACCCCATCGTCATGGAGGAGATCACTACATAACATATTGGAGTAATCCCAAGTTGGCGAGCCAAATCTGGGATCCAAAACCAGAAATCATAAACAACCACATCAGGTCTTAAAACCTTGAAGATGGATTCAGCTTGGTCTCTGGTTTCATCAACTGCAAAAGCAAGGTACTTTTGTTGGCTACCAAGGACAACAGATGTGGTTTCAGCACCTGGAGGGAGGCCATCGACAGGTGGAAGAAGGAGAGGAAAGAATTGAATCAAGCTGGGGTATTGGTTCATGTTCTCAAGCTTTGGTTGCACACCTTTAGGCAAAAGGAAGGAGATTTTGTGGCCCTTTTGAGCCAGCTTATTAGAGAGATGAAGGAAGGGGATGAAGTGACCATAGGCAACCCATGGAAACATGGCAATGTGAAGGTTTGAGCAGTCGGATTTACTCATTTTCTTCTGCTTGAAGGAGGGTGACCTGAGAGCTGAGATTAAAAGCTGTTGAATACTAAAACGCCATATATATTTAGCTTGTTTCTTAGTACAGAAAGGTTTTTGTCGGTGAAAATAGAAAGCTAAAATTATCTTGAAGGAGTGGTTAACATTTTTCTCCTCTCTGTTGTACTGGTGGCTTTTTCCTTTACTTCTATCTGCTTTTCATTTGCTCCATTTCTTTTCTTCAACTACCTTCCCATCAACTTGACCATCACAAAGACATTATTTGGAGGGCCTGGCCTCTTAAAGGTGCTGTCAAAGTCATAAACAGAAAACTTTTTTACAGTATCTGAATATTACCTCGCATATCGTCCATAAATTTAATGAATAAAATAAAAGTACATCAAAACCAGAAAACATAGAAAACCATATCTGGTCTTAGAACCTTGATGGTGGATTCAACTTGGTAAAAGCAAGGTGGGGGACAACAAATGTAGAGGAAGGAGATTTTATGGCCCTTTTTTAACCAGCTTAGTCGAGAGATGAAGGAGATGAAAATGAGCACAGTCAACCCATGGGGACATGGGAATGGCAAGCTTCGAGCACTTGGATTTGCTCATTTTTGCTTTGGTTTTGTTAGAATTTTGTGATCTAAATTCAATTTTGATATGTACGTTTCAATTGGTGAAGATATAAATTGAAACCTTATCGTATATCCTTGTAAATCTTGATATATCCATGACAACTTTGCTGGCAGGAAGTGATATTAGAAGTTAAATTAAGGTTGAATATTCCATCGAATTGGTCAAAAAAATCAACTTAGTCGAGTTGATGAGTCTAATTTTATAACTCAAAATTTTTAATTCGATTCGGGTTGTTCGAGTTTATGTTCAAATTTAATTATAAATATTTATAATGTTATATACTAATTAATTCAAATTGAAACGATTTTCTATAACTTGTGAGTTATCCGAGAGAAATTTCAGCCTTTGTAAATAATGTAGTAATTATCCTACTTAAAGTTTATCTCCCTAATAGATTAGATTTTATCCTTAGTAGGACTCCTTATTGTAGTTAGAGTCTATCAACTTAGTAGATTAGAACTAAAAGTTATCTTGAGAAGGTCTTCTTAATGTACTAAAAGACCTAGAGCCTATATAAGTGTGTATCGAGAGATGTTTTTTTTGATTGAGCAATAACAAAATACAGAATATAAAATTCTGTTTCTTCCTGTTCTGTCAACTTACATAACTATATACAGTACACATATATATTTCTATACTATATATATATATATATTATATAGGGTTATAGTCCACTTACACGCAATGTAAAACTAATAGTTTTACGCATTTTTTTGGATTGTTAGATGAGTGAAATGGATGGGTGAGATTAACTTTTTACCCTTTTTTTCAAGTGATAATCTTCACACATCCTACGGTTAGTCTCAGCCATTCATTTCACTCATTCAACGATAAAAAACGTGTAAAACTCATAGTTTTATGTTGTGTGTAAGTGGATCCTAACTCTATATATATCAAGTAGAATTGAGGGATTCTACTCGAACTTAACCATCGATCCACTAATTACAAAATATCAAATTTCTTTTTTATAACTCAAGCTTTATTTAAAAAAATTTCTAGTCTAGTTGAGTTTATGAAATTACGAGTCAAGTTATAGACAATTTGAATTTTAATACACATGTGGTATAAAGAGTACACGAACAAAAATTTCTATCCCTTTTCGGTGCCCCTTTCATTGCCCAAACACCAAAACATTAAATTCTAAGCCATGATCCTAAATTCTAAACCCTAAACCATAAATCATAAGCCGTAAAAATATACCTTAACCCTAATTCCTTAGACCTTAATCCTAGATCCTAACCCAAACATTAACCTTAAATCCAACCGTAATTTTTAGTGTAGGGGCATGAAAGAGACATCAAAAAAGGGTAAAAGATTTCGATTCAAAGTACACATATTTTTAACACGCATAATCTTCATTCAAAATTTTTATCAGTGAAATTCAGACAAAATCTTAATTAAGTGAAAAAGAATACAATGCTTTTTAGTGAAAATATCTCACAAGATATTTTTGTTGGCAGGTGTGTTTTCAACACCTTGAAGGGAGGCCATTGATATGGGGAAGAAGGAGAGGCAAGGATTGGATCAAGTCGGGGAATTGGTTCCTGTTCTCAAGCTTTGGTTGCACACCTTTAGGAAAAAAGAAGGAGATTTTATGGCCTTTTGAGCCAGCTTATTAGAGAGATGAAGGAAGGGGATGAAGTGACCATAGGCAACCCATGGAAACATGGCAATGCGAAGCTTTGAGCTGTGGGATTTGCTCAATTTCTTTTTCTTTTTTTTTTTTGCTTGACGGAGGGTGATTCGAGTAAACTTGTTAAAGAATAAAAATTATCTGTCTTTTTTAGTGTCTTTAATTATGTCTTAATATTAAAAAATAAATTTAAAATTTAATATTAAAGTTTAAAATTAAGATTTAGAGTATTAAGTGTACGATATATTTGTTAAGATTTAAAATTTAAAATTTAAAGTTAAAATTTAAAATTTTAATATTGAAACATAAAAAAATAAATAAATAACATAAGATTTTTTGTTCTAAAAGCTACAGCCCACAGTTGCACAACAAACGGCATATATGATATAGATTCAGCATGTTTCTTAACAGAAACATTTTTGCCAGTGAAATAATAATTTGTCGTATATGTATAGGGTTAAGACTTGAAGAAGTCGTTAACATTTTTCTCCTATCTGTACTGTACGGAACTTCCCGGTGGTGACCTTTTTCTTTTGGTAAAGTATATTGTTTTTTAAACTTTAGGTATCTAAAATATTTTTTTAAAATAGATGTTTAAAGTTTTAACCATTGTAATTTTAGGTGCTTGACTATTAAGGGGCGTTAAAAAAATTTATTAACCAATCAATGCTTGATATGTGACACTAATTTGATTTTTTAAAAAAAATTTGAGAAAAAACCCCAAAATTTTCATTTTTTTTATAAAATCCCAAAATTTTGCAATTTTTATAAAATAGTTCCCAAATCCCTAAAATTTCCCAAACCCAACCCCAAATTACAGCCTCTTTCACCGTCGATCGTCGCGCCTGAGCATACTCTTTTGTCGCCGAAGCTATGCGGTCATTTCTCCTAACAGGCCGTCGCCGAAAACGTCGAACGGAGTGCTAGTCTAATATTGAATGCAAAATCGACGTTTGGCGTTTTCGGTGACTCCGTGTTAGGGGAAATGATCGTCTAGGTCCTGGGCCAAAGGGGTGTGCTCAGGCGCGGCGATCGACAGTGATTTAGGATTTGGGTTTGGAAAATTTTAGAGATTTAGGGGCTGTTCTATAAAAATTGTAAAATTTTAAGATTTTATAAAAAATGAATTTTTTAAAATAAAAAAATTGTTTTAAATTTTTAATTTTGAATAAAATAAAATAAACATGTCATACGTCAAAAATTGATTGATTAATAATTTTTTAAATATCTAAAATTATAATAGTATAAACTTTAAACACTTAAAATTATAACGGCTAAAGCTTTAATTACTTATTTTATAAAAAAATATACTTTAAACACCTAAAATTAAAAAAAAATATATTT